>CM071936.1:17388579-17730468 GCA_016081115.2 Rehmannia glutinosa
CAGTGCTTCACTTCGTTTCAGTTACGTATTGCTATGATCTTTGCAGAAATGAAGGCTTGTCGCCTCATTGTGCGATTTATACCAATCCCGCTGCTTGGATTCACCTCTTGGTGCATTCTTTAAAGGAGGTTTTAAGTAACTGCGTTAACTATCCGTGTGTTCTCCTCTTCGTAAATGCCGAATGATGCATTGCCGCTCTTAGTTCAGGCCCCAGGCTTTTTGTACTTTCGAAACTATTATTCATTGATAATCCGCGCATATCATCATTAAGATCGTCATGTCTTTCGTATTAGGAAAAGCGGAAAAATGAAATACGCTCATCGTCGACATAATGTAAGGCACCGCTGCTTAACATCCTAGTAATGCTTCCTTGATTTGCCAAAAATGAGACGCCCCAGAAATATAAGAGGAGCGTCACAATCCTCATTCATATCAACACTAGAAAATCCACGAAATATGAATCTATAGACTTTTATGACACATCTTTAAGTATCTGCGTTGGATGCACGAAGTAAATCTATCATGAATTTGTAGAATTTGTCACTTCACCTGGATGGTCCTTCTCTCCAGATCCAAGCTACGAGCGGACAGCGGCATCAAATTAATACTAGATCCTGAATCCTGAGAAATGGTTATAGAAGAATACGCATTGTCTGAGGATAGTAGAAACTCGGTCTTTTGACTTTTGCGGTATTTTTCAGCTGTAGCAGTCGCTACATCCAGCTAAGTAGGTTAATGATCCATCTCTACGCTTACATTTTATTCTTGGACTGTAACCCCTAAAGAGCTTTGCATAATTTGGCATATGTTTCATTGCTTCACGAAAAGGGACATTAATGTGCAATTTTTTAAACATGCCCTAAATTTAGCAAATTGATTATTGATTCAATGTGTAGAACAATGAGGAAAGGAAGAGGATGTTATATTTCAACAAATTAGAGTTGGAATACGATTCCGTTTGCGGCTCTTTTTGCTTATCTAATTGTTGCTTTCGATTCGCCATTTTAACTACATGACTACTTGGCGTCGTTTCGTGATTTTCCTGCAATTTGGATGGTGAGCTCACGACAACACCATGCTTTGATGCATTGCATTGATACGAGGCGCGTGATTCGACATCACATCGATATCATTTTAGGACTCTTGTTCTTATTCCCCATAGCGCATGGATGGCATTGCAATGTTCCTGGAGTTTGGCCTACGGCAGAAATTGACCGCATGATGTTGACTCCCACAATTGCAGCGATTGACCTATTTGAAGTTTCAGTTACTGCTGGGCTTGCCTTGTTGACCTACCAACTTATCCATCTAGTCTTTGTATAAGCGCTCTTGTCTAGATTATAGCAACCCCGATTGATTACTGAAAAGTGCGTCTCTTTAGCGACGATTTACACTCCTCCATTCCCACTCACTCGACATTAAAGCGGCGGAGTTGCCAACGTGCTGTGATACATGGGAAATTTTCGCGATTTCTCAGCCACGGACTCAGTAGTCGTTGGTTTGAATTGTCCGGAAATTATTTGAAATTCGGTTATTCACACATATTTACCTCTTCCGCCGGATATAGAAGAAACCACTGCCACGTGCTAGTACTTTCTTTGGCCCGCCGTGATACATTCGAATTATGGTTGTCCAGCGCAGCTGTCGACAGTAACGACGATGGTCTGAATAAAGATTTACGTACTTGTTACCATTGGATCTTTGATTATTGGTAGTAGCGTGTGGCCATTTCCTCGAGAAGATTTAAAGGCTCTTGTAGAGCGCCGCGATAATCACTCCTGCATTGGCGTCTACAAAATGCTCTGAAATGCATCATTTAAGCCATTATGGAAGAAACATAAGCTGACCAGTCCTCTGCGAAGCCCGTATTGCGGACATCTCGTAATAAATCCGAGCCTTTCCCAAGCCTCATTACAAGGCTCTGTAGTCAGGCCATCGAATTAGGTGATCTGCTTTTGGCGCAAAAGTTTTGCTCGGTGGAAAATTCCAGCGAGCTTTTGGCTCGATTCGTCCATTATACTTGCTTGCCTTGAGTCAAAGTACCCAGCAATTTTCTGCTTATCCATGAGAATGGGGCAGGCGCATTCTGTAGGCGTAAATGAGACCTAAGACAAGTCTTGATCGTATTCGTATTTGGATAAAATCATGGAGTGAGGAGTTAGGATCATACATTACTAAACCCCAAACCAGTTTTGTTGCACCGTAATGATTAGTGCGGTTTATTTCCCGGTTATTGGCGTGATGAATATGGGTAGCCACACGCGTAATTCTGATTCGTTTGTAATTAAAGTAATCACACGAATGGCTTCTTGTTGAACGTGCTCGGTAACTCGTTTCCACCATTGTTTGGCGGTATTATTAATTCATTCAAATCCCACATTAACTTCGGATTGTGTTTGTCTTCATTCGTCTAGTGGTAACAACGATTCTCCTCGCCAGCCTCAACCCGGTATAAGCAGGTATTAAGTCCCGGCTTAGGGCGCGTGTTCGCCACAACTGCACAGACCCAGAACTAGAATAAACAAGTCAAATAATGTAAGATTCAAGTCACACAAAAAAAAAAAATAAATAAATAAATAATAAAAGAAAATGTCTAAATTAAGAATGAATTCTATCTATACATAACAATGTAACAATAATTGTATTAGTCAAACAGCGGCGCCCAGCTTGTTCGCCTTATTTTTAGCTTCCGCATGGGTATGCGATTATGGTTTATAGAATAGGGTGGCAAGATTAAGTATCCTGAGGAACTGGCAGAATTATTAATAACAAGTATTGAACCGAGATAGTCTTATTTTATTTAGGCTGATCAGTGATGATTGTTGTGGTAAGGATTAAGGTAATTTAAAAATCACTAAAATACAAAGATTGAGATAATACAAATGATGATATCAAAGTAATGAAATGGATTTCAGGTTAGGTTTGATTAACCATCCTCTTGTTGTCGATTCGATCAAAGCCAAGATTATTATCAATATTCCTATAAAGACGATCAAACTATTTTATCCTCTGCTCCTGGAATGCATATAAAATGTAGATTGAAATCACATACTATTTATCTCTCTACTCTGACATGACATTGACTCCCAAAAGTTTAAAGACCAAAATATCCTCACAAATATTTGCAAACCTCTCGATTCATGCAAATATTTGGTATGAGTATTCAAAGATCTAATATTGAAACTCATCTCTCGAATTATGAATCAATATATCAAACAAGTTAAATCATTGATCAAGTGATAAAACAATTATAAGCTCAAAATACTCGAAAATAGGCTTTAAGATAATAACTTCAACTAAGATTGAACATCTGACAAGAGTTCATTAATCCTTTTAAGGCCGGAAATCTCGAGGTTTAGCTACACCAGTTTCTAAACAACTCATAAACAAATTGTTCAAAGCCATTACAAGCTAAAATGAAAGATTGGTAAAGAAGCCAAAGAAAAACTTGAGAAAGTCGTGTGATCTCTCGATATATCTCAATTTCTTGAAAGCTCAGAGTACAACCCGATTATCTCCTTGATGTCTTCTTCAGAATAGACCCTTGTCTTGTGTTTATAGATCCAAAATATGTCTCATTCCCCTTATTGTACTTCAGCCTTTACTATGCAATCATGTTTGGGAAGCAATGCAGCGGATTAGCAAGTTCAGTAATGACATACGGGTGGGTGCGCCGCGCACGGAGTTACCGTCTCCACCCTCTTTGGAATACCCCAACTCTCACCTTAGGGCGCCTGGGTAGTGCGTCGGAGCCACACAGCCCTGCGTCGCCCTGCAGTGAGATATCACGTTCTCACATGGGAGGCGCACACTGGGTGGTGCCATGCAGCTAGCTAGTGCGCCATGCTGCGACTTCAATCAGCCCTATCTGGGAGAGTTGCACGGGTGGTGTCTTGAGGCACGCCGTGTGCCCTGACTCTTCAGTGGGCAGCTCAACTTTCGCTCTTTTAGAGCTAATACAATTATATCCACTTTCGATTCTGCGTGTTTCCATACAACCATCATTATTCTTATTCCAATTAGCTTGAATATCATGGAAATTCCTACAAAATAAGCAAGTGTAATATCTTTCACAAAGGAGTGAATATGTAACATTTAATGCGATATGTAAATGTTTACTTATCATTATAGCTCGAAATACACGCCGAAACACATACGAAATTCGCAACATCAAAATCCCCCAAACTTAAACTGTTGACCGTCCGATCAACTAATAACTTTAGAAACAAGATAAGCATATGAGGAGATAAAATGTATTTGCTTTTGAAATCTACATGAAAATCCAAATTGTTCGTCATGAATCACAGAGTACAACTCAAATCAAGCCTCGAGAATACTCCCAATCAAGGCTCACGCCTCAAAATAAGACAAAGTGATGCTCTGAATCCAACTCAAAGTTAAGTATACTCTCATCTCATGAGGTTATAGGAGCGTGTTTACGCTCAAATCAATTCGATATCGCAAAATTACCGCAGGCTTGCAATTCGTCTCCGCCTCCCTTCCCGCGAAGTGTATGCAGTTTATGAATCGCCAAGGACTTTTTCTCATTTGGTTTGTAATGAAATACTTTGGTTTAGGTAGGAAATTTTTGGATAAAGTGACTCAGGCTTCGGTGTATAGACCGATGAGCATATCAATCATTTTCATTACAATCCCGTATGCTCCTCCGTTCTATCTCTCATTTTATCAACTTCATTTATCTCCGTTCATTTCTTTCTTTTGAGAATCGCTCCATTCAATCATACTTCCCCTCAAGTTTATCAACTTTTGATCAATTTTTTTTTCATTTGTGCATTTTCAACACTTTTATTCAACTCCTTTCCTTCTCTTTTATGTCCCGTTTAACCGTATGCCCATTTATCCTCTTTTCCATTCCCACAGTTTCATCCTCATTGTTCAGCACCTCCCAGCGCTATACATTCGAGGTTTAAGGTGATGGATATAACAAGATCAGGGGTTAAGATTTTGTGGATTATCAAAGAAATGGGCTATAGAGCTCCAACTTGGCTAACTAAATTTCCCAACATCTTTAGGTAGGTAAAAGACTGAAAGAAATTGCATGAATGGCACTTTAATCACATTCACAATTAAGTATACAACATGTGGCCTTGTTGAGATACAAACAGTTCTAAATTTTAATCAGCATGAATGATACACTCAAATTTACAATAAAATTTGCACAGATACTACATGATAAAGGCTCAAAAGCTCACCAGAACAAATCAGATGTATTGAAACGTCACACCAAGTTTTCATATCAACATGTCAAAGTTATCTAGTCGAGCTCAATCAATCCATATGGCATCAATCCCAGCAATACTGAATTCTCAGTAAGCACAGCAACAAGTTTTTGTCTTTAGTCTTGCCTCTAACCACTACAAAGCAATAAGCGTGTTTAAAGGCATAAAACGTGCTGTCTGAGGATCTAGAGTGCTCTGTGTCTGACTATATGAAACACAAATGCATGATTTTTTTTTTTTTTTTTGTATCACACTTTTCATATGTTAAATACTATCTCTCTAAACTTGAATACAAATTATAATGTCCTAAGGGAAAAAATAAATTTCAATATTAACAAAAGGTAGGGATATCTAAATGTTCTTGGCGGCGGTGGTGGGAAGTGGCATGAGAAATATGCCGCACGTTGTATTTGTTAGACCTTGCCCCGTCTCCTCGGAGTATTTGCTCCAGATCGCTCATTTGAAACCAGGAAAATCATTTATGTTGCGCCAAATCCTCTCCTTTGCCACTTCTCAGCTCTTATTTTGCCTTCCTCGATTCTCCCCTGACGTAACGTATCTTGAAGGTGGCGTCTAGCGATGGGGTCTCCAGCTGTGAGACGGGCCCGGAGGCGATCCCGGCACAGGAATATGGGGATAATCGCCTCCGTGTGAGGACTACAATTATATCATGACGATTTGGGGATGAAGGTTCAAATCCCATTGGCGTCCGTATAGCCGTCCTCGCCATCGGCATGCTCTTAACCCGCGTCCGAAGAAACGCGCTTGGCTCTGGCCTCTGCCGGCTCTGCTTCAATTCGGTTATGATAATGAGTTCATTAAGAAGTTAGGTAAGTGTCCATCAAATATGTCAGCTGATGTATTACTGGTAGGTTAGGCAGCGAAATGAAGCACGCTGCTTTTGCTGGAAGCCTTGTCTATTGTCTTCATTCGCTATGAACTTCATATGGTACAACGATGCCAAATTAACCCGATGCCGGGATGAAACAAGCCTCGAAAATCGACATTGAAATGCTGATGATAGGGGTAAGCCAGGAATACACTGCTCATCGTGCCCCTTTCGCTGGCTAAACATTGATTTGCTCACAAACCGGAAGTGTAGCGGTGTTGTAGGAGGGTGTTTGTGACCATACACGGAGGGAGATAGAGTTCTTTAGTCGTCACATCCTCAATGTTTTTCTCGGCGAACCTGAGAGGAAGGCGATCCACGCGTTGTATATACGGGCGGATTTGGATCGAGGGCTTTTTGCGGTCAGCGCTGACGCCTAACATTGGCCCGTTTATGAGTGTTTCACAAGCATTCTCGAAGTCGTATTGATCATAATGGGGCATCGGTAGTGCGGCGTTTGTTAGGACCTACGAAAATGGTGTTCAATTGAGTGTAGCTAGAAGGTTGTCTCACGGTATTCCCAATGAAATTTTATCATATCGTTCAAGATCCTTGTATGCAGGTACTTCCACAGTACTCAAGAAACTCCAATGTATACTTAAATGTCGGCCACCTTCGGCTCATGAGGATTAAATCCATCCCCTACCTTGGCGGCCTTTGCGTCCTCATGTATCCCCAGTTTGGAAGTGCTGATCATTATCGGCGTAGCGAGGGTAGAACTATTTGGCGACCGATCAAGCGATTCCATCGGCGCTCTCAAGATCATCGGCATTTGTCAAGTTGACCCCATATACCTCGGAGTATTTTGAGTACGACCTCACGTGAGTGCGTCGCGTTATGTGCGCCCGTACCGTCAGCCACTCTGTGGGTTTTTAAGCACAAACATTAAGGAATTTGTACAGGATACATTGCAGTAGCATCGATATCATCAATACTTACAACAAAGTAGGGAAGTAAAGCTAACGCATTGAAGTGATGTAAGTTCACATACCCAAGTCCGCTGATGATCAACTACACAAACAAACAAAAATTATGGCCATTCGACCAAATATTATTAAATAAGCATTGGCCATTCATACATTCATCAACGATTCTCTACATTTCTCGGTGTAAAGCCCACAGGTGTTTGATAATTTGCCTCAAAGAATAATTCACATCATTTATAGCAAAAATATCCAAAATACACTACCGTATCTTTAATACATAATTAACAACGAATTGACAAGGAAAGCGGTGTTATTACAAAGATTCTCTAAGTTAAACTCAGTGGAAGAGATTTGAACTGATCGCTTTTATTCACAATTCTTTAAGCAAATTCAAATTTGATGCAAAGTGAAGCTCAATTGTGATGGGAAGTGTTATGCGGATGAATTCTTGAAGTGAAAACTAGGAAGAATTTTTGGAACTAGGAATTAAAGGAAGGGTAGCCTTGAGTTGGGAGTTTGAAATAGAAGAACAGTTTTTTTTTTAAAAAATGATCCAAGTTTATCCATCTTTTTACCCAAGGCGCATGGTGTGCGTCGCGCATGGAGTTACCGTGCGCCACCCGATGGTGCAACTCTAAGAGGGCGCAGCATAGGGTAAAATCTTTTAATGTACTTCTAAAACTCTAAAGTGCGCAACATACAACAATTGATTTTTTGAAACATTTAAAATGAAACAAAAACACTAAAATCACACTCATTAAAGAATTACACAAATCAAATCATAAATCACACCAAGCGCGAAACTGGCCACACAAAAATGAAAATCCATAAGCCGTTGGGTTGCCTCCGTGGCGCTTTATATTCGCGTCTTTAGCTTCAGCGCCTTTTGATTCGATTATGATCTTTGCGAAACCAAGAACGTAGCCTCATTGTTGCGATTTCCATGCCAATCCGCTCCTTGGATTTACCTCTCTTGATCATTACTAAAGGAGTTTTCTTTCGTTAACTATCCCCGTGTGCTCTCATAACTATCAAATGCGAATGCGTGCATTATAATATTGGTTCAACCGGGCTTTTTGTACGCTTTCCTTCTTCCTTCATTGATAATCCGCATATCATCATTAAGATCATCATGTCGCCTCATATTAGGAAAGCTGGAAAATGAAATCGCTCATCATCAACTTATGTGTAAACACTGCGCATCTATTAATCTTCAGCGGTTACTTAAAATGGACGCCCAAGTATAAGAAGGGAGCGTCACAATCACCATTCTGTCCAGCACTAGAAAATCCACGGGAATATATGAATCTATAGAGCTTTTATGAGCACATCTTCCTGGTAACATCCACACAGTTGGATGTTTGTGAAAGTAATCTATCACGCGAGTTAGCAGGGTGACCATGGATGGTCTCATATAAGAGTCCAAGCTTCACGAGAACGGACAGCGGCATCAAGTGTCTGATCCTAGATCACAAGAAATGCGTTTATCAAAGAAAATGTTAGCCTGTTAGCCTGAGGATGGGTGAAACTCCAGGATCTTTCCGGCTTTTCGCGGTATTTTCCTTTGTATATAGATCTTATTACCACATATTCCGTCGAAATTGACGGCAATCATTATACGCCCATTTTGTTCTTGTTGGGACGTGACTTCCCCTAAAAACTTTGCATAATTTGGCATATATTTCGGCTACAGAAAAAGGACGTGCAATGCAATTTTAAACATTTGGTAGCAAATTGATTATTGATTGATGCTTGTGAGCAATCGGGGGAAAGGAAGGGATGTTATCTTCAATAATTAAAGTTGGCGAGATCTGATTCACGTTTCTCCAGCTCTTTTTGCTTATCTGGTGTTAACAAGTTCACTCCTTTAACTTTATTATTGCATGACGTCATTTAGTGATTTTCTGAATTTGGATGGTAGGGTACAAACTAGCACACATACTTAGTGAGTGCATTGATACAAGGCGGCGTGGTCGACATCACATCAATATCGGCATTCCCGAGACTCTTCAATTTCTTTCCACCCCACCATGGATAGCATTGCAGCAGCCTCGGTTGACCTCCATTATTGCTTGGTGACCACTTTTTGATATTGACTCCCACAATTGCAGCGATTAGCCTATTTGAGGATTTCAGTTCTTTGTGAGCTTGCCACTTGTTATTTCTAACTTATCGGCATCCTAAGGTCTTGCTTATAAAGGCGGCTCCTCGTCCCTAGTTAAGCTACAAGCCATTAGTTGGTTTTATGAAAGAGAGTGAGTATATATTTAGCGACAGTTTGCCTCCATTCTGCTTATCCGTCGGAGGCACAAAGCCGGGCGGAGGTTGTAACATTCTTTGTATTCGCATGGAGAAATTTTCGCGATTTCTCAATACGGATGGTAGTCGTTAGGTTTGGGTATTAGAAATTGTTAAATTCGGTTATTCACATAATTACCTCTTCCGTGGATATAGAAAAACTTCTCTACCGTGCTCGTGCCTTACTGGCCCCTTAAGTAAATACATTCAATTGAGTTGTCAAAGCGCTATATCTTAAACAATGTTTTGATAGAGAATCACAGATAAAGTTTGACTACTTGTTGTGGTGGATCTTTCGGGATGGCCGTTGGTAGCGTGCTGGCCATTCATAAGAAAGATTTAAGGCGTCTTGCCAGAGCAACGCAACAATGCTCCTCGACTACGCGGCATCTACAAATGCTCTAGTCTGTCATTAAACCATTATGGAAAAACATAAGCATTGATCTCTGGAAACCCATGTTGGGACATCACGTAATAAATCTGACCTTTTCCCAAGCACCTTGCAAAATTTCTCCGGGTATTGTCGAATTGAGTGATCTACGCTTTTGGTACCAAAGTTTTAACAAATTGAAAGAATTTAAACAGAACTTGGCTCGATTCGTCCATGCTTCTTGCGTAAAGGTCAAAGTGACAATTTCTCGCCTTATCCCGTAAAGAGAATGGGAGCAGTAGTCTTATGAAACGTCGTCAGGGACTCAGATTAAATCTTGATCGTATTGCATATTTGGATAAAATCGCGAGTGAGAGTTAGGATGTACATTGCCAAACCCCAAGCGATTTTGTTACCATATTGATTAGTGCGGTTTGAACTCGAGAAGTTGTTGGCATTGATGGGAATGGGCAATACCATAGTAATTCACGATTCGTTTGTAGTGGTAATCCGCGAATGAACACAACTCCATTGAGCCGTGCTCGGTAACTCGTTTCCACCATTGTTTAGGCCGGTATTAGTAGTTATTCAAATCCCCCATTGTCGGATTGTGTTGTCTTCCAGCTCAAGTCTAGTAGTATGCTTGATTCTCCTGCGTGGCTTCGAAAAAGCACCATTATAAGCAGTGGCATTAGTCCCCGACTTGGAAACGCGTGTTCATACACTACTTGGACCAAACTAGAATAAACAAGTCAAATAATGTGGAATTTAAGTCACACAAAAAAATAAATAAATAAATAATAAAAGAAAAATGTCTAAATTAAGAATAATTCTATCTATCGTAATGTACTGATAATTGTATTATTAGTCGGCCAATAGCGCCAAAAACTTAATTACTTATTTTGGCTTCACGCAGAGTGTACGGTGTGGTTATAGAATACAGGTAGCAAGGTCGTATCCAGGAGACTAATAAAATTGTATGCACAAGTATTGAACTTAAGAATAATCTTATTTTTTATTTAGGCGAATCAGTGATGATTGTTGTATTGAGATTAAGGCAAATTTAAATCACTAAAATGCAAAGATTGAGATAATACAAATGATAAGAGTATCAAGATAATGAAATGGATTTTAAGTTAGGTTCCCCGTTAATAATCTCTTGTTGTCGATTAAATCAAGCGGTGTGCTCAATGATATTATAAGACGATAAAAACTTCTTTTTATCCTCTCTCTCAGAGATGCGTATAAAATGTAGATTGAAATACTTATGCTAAGCATCTACTCAGCATAGGCATTAACTCCCAAAAAGTTTTAAAGACCAAATATCATACAAATATTTACAAGCCTCGATTCGTACGAATATTTATGCAGGTATTCAAAGATCTAATAGCCAGACTCATCTCTAATTATGAATCAATATATCAAATAAATTTAAATCATTGATCAAGTGATAAAACAGAATAAGCTAAATACTCCATGATAGGCTTTAAGATAATGCTTCAACTAAGATTAAGGAAGCATCCGAGCAGGTTCATTAATCTCTTTTGACAAATCTACGAGTTTAACCACATGGTTTCTAAACAACTCATAAACAAATTGTTTCATATTACAACTAAATGAAGATTGAGAGCTAAAAGAAAGCGAAAAACTAGGAAATTAAGCGATCTCTGCGATATATCTCAATTAAACTCAGTGCAACCCATTTGTCTCCTTGATGTCTTATTTGAGAATAGACCATGTATTGTGTTGTAGATCCCAAAATATGTCCTCATTCCCCTTGTGTGCGCCCCCAAAACCTTTTTATACTCCCCATCATGTTTAGGGCCAATGCAGCGGATTATAGGATTCGGTAGCAGGCCTTACGGGTGAGTGGTGCGTCCCATAGCCTTACGGAGTTACCAAATCACCACCACTCTGGAATACCCCAACTCTGCCATAGAGGCGCTACGGGTAGAGTGCGTCGGGCCGGCCTACCGTCGCCACTCACCGGCTGAGATATCACGACTCTGTGGGGCGCACGAGGTGGTGCGCCAGCGCGCAAACTACCCGTGCGCCATCTGCTGACTTAATCAACGCCTCACGGGGGTGCGGGTGGTGTCTTGAGGCCGCCCAACGTGTGCCCTGTTTATAAATGAGCAGCTCAGCATCTTTTGGCTTCATTCTCGTATATCCACTCAATTCTCCGTGTTTCACTTTTAGCATATAAATGTTTCTTCTTCAATTAGCCGAAATATCATGAAATTCCTACAAAATAAGCAAAGTAGTAATATCTTTTCGCGAGGAGTGAATATATAACGTTTAATGAGGAGTATGTCATGTTTACTTATCATTATAGCTCAAAATACACATCGAAACACATGCAAAATTCACACTTATCAAAATCCCCCCAAGCCAAAGCTGTTGACCGTCGATCAACAATATTAAGAACGCGATAAAAAGCGTAACGAGGAGATAAAGATATGATAGCACACGAGTACACAGAAAATCCAAATTGTGCGTCATGAATCTTTGAGTGCAACTCAATCAAACCTCAAATATCTAATCAAAATCTTGTGCCTCAAATAAGACAAGAGTAAAAGTATATAGTCCAACTCTCAAGTTGATGTATACTCGTCTAAGCTGAGGTTATGGGAGCGTGTTTACGCTCAGAATCAATTCGATGTCGCAAAAGAATTACTGTAGAACATAATTCGTCTCATATCTCCTTCACAGTGTATGCAATTTGTGAATCATAATGGACTTTCTCATTTGGTTGTAATGAAGGCTCTTTTGGTTTTGAGTAGGAAATTTTGGATAAGTGGCTTTCAGACTCGAGTGTATAGACCGATGAGCATATCAATCATTTTCCCTATTTACAATCCCACATATCTTCTCATTCATCTCTCATTTTTATCAACTTCATTTACTCTCCATTTCCTTCTTTCTTTTGAGGAATGCACTTCCTCCATTCTGATATCCAGCCTCAAGTTTATCAGCTTTTCAATCAATTTTTTTTTTTTCATTTGTGCATTTTACTATGCTTTTTATTCAACTCCTTTCTCCCTTATATTTATATTGTTTAACTTAGTATTATCTTGTTATCCCTCCTTTTCAATTTCATTGTTAAATCCTCATTCATTCCTTTTACTCAGCTATACATTCGAGTTTAAGGTGATGGATATATTAAGATCAAGGGTTAAATTTTGTGGTTATCAAAGAAATAGGCTATAGGCTCAACCCATTTAACTAAATTTCAACATCTTTAGGTAGGTAAAAGACACGAAAGAAATTTATCAAAGATGGCACTTTAATCACGTTCTGGTCGCATAGCATGTGGCCTTGATGAGATACCCAAGCAAGTTCTGAAATTTTAATCAACATAGAATGATACACTCAAATTACCAGCTAAAATTTGCCACAGATATAAACGGTAAAGGCTCAAAGCTCATAGAGAATTTAGTGAAGATGTAATTGACATCCTGCCAAGTTTTCATATCGACATGCTCAAGTTATCTATTCAAAGGCTCAATCAATCCATAACCCCGACATCCAATCCCAACAATATGAATTCTCCAATCAACACACAAACAACAAGTTGCACATGTGGTCAGCACATATCTAACCACTACTAAGCGATAGACGCGTTAAAAAGCATAACGTGCTCTGTCTGGAGATTAAATCTAAAATTAATATAAATGCAGCTATATGAAAACACAAAATGCATGAGATTTTTTTTTTTTTTGTATCCACACTTTTCATATATTAAAATACTATCTCTCCCCTAAACTTGGATAGAGGTATAACAGGTGTCTAAGGGGAAAAATAAATTTGATAACCAAAAGTGGGGATATACCGAATCTCAGTAAGTGGCGGTGGTGGGAGTGGCACTTGAGAAATATGCCACATTTGTGACTGTTGGAGCACTTGCCCGTCTCGCGGGCGACTGCTCCGATCGCTCAGCGAGCGCGAGAAAATCAGCCTATGTTGCCTTAAATCCTCTCCTTTTACTTATCGACTCTTAACTACTTGCGCGCTCAGGGTGCCACGAAGCTGCGCCAAGCGTATGCGAAAATTGGCGTCACGATGAAGGTCCTCAGCATGAGACGGACCGGGCGATCCCGCTTTGAGAATATAGAGGATAATGGCCTCCGTGTGAGGACACAAGTACCATGCCCAATTTGGGAGATGATGAGGTTCCATCCCCATTGCCGGCGTCCGTATAGCTTTAAATCCTCATATCAGCATATCTTATTTCATCAAAAGCCTTCAACTCTGCGCCTCTTTCTACTTTGACTCTATAGCCTACATTAATTGATTTGTAATAAACCAGAGTTCATTAAAAGTTAGTGGTGTCCATCAATGTATCCACTTGTTGGTGTATTATGGTGGGTTAAATGACGAAATGGCTGCCTTTCTTTTATTAGAAGCCTGTCTGTTGTCTTCATTCGCTATGAACTTCATATGGTGCAACGATGCCAAATTAACCTTAGTCTTTGCAGGATGGGCTCCAAGCCTCGAAAATGCGACATTGAAATGCCGGTTATTATTATTAGGGGTAATGAAATTTCTGAAATGCGTGCCCACTTCGCTAAATTTAGCTGGTGATTTATGCGGCAAGTGCTTGGACGATGTTGTAGGTGTTTGTGATACATACACGGAGATAGAAGTTCTTTAGTAAATCATCCCTCCAATGTTTTCCAGGAAGCGGCGCCACAGAGGGCGATCCGCGTTAGCATATACGGAAAACTGGATTTGGATCGAGGAAACTGCGGTCATGACGTCTAACATATTAGCCGTTGTATGGTGTTTTCCCCAAGCATTCTCCGAGTCGTATTGATCATGGCAATGAAGACCAGTAGTGCAGCGTTTGTTGGGACCTCGAAAATAGGTATTCAATTGGGTCATAGAAGTTGTCTCTGAACATTTAACTGAAATTTTATCATATACGGTTGAAGGTCGCGCTTATGCAGATGCTTCGGTACTGAGAACTCCAATGTATACTTTTTAAATGTCGTACACCTTGACTCATGAAGTTAAATCCCATCCTACCTTGGCGAAAAGGAAGCTTCTGCGTCCTCATGTATCCCCAAAGTTTGGAAATGCAATCATTGTCGTGGCGGATGGAGCTGTTGTAGCGGCCGATCAAAGCGATTCGGTAAGCTCAAGATCCTTGGCGCATTTGTCAAGTTGACCCATATGCCTTGCGGTTATTTGATGCATTGCCTCGGTGCTGCGACCGGCGTTGTGCGCATACTGCGTGCCTACGTCTCCTTCCACTCACGTGAGTTTCTTAGCTCGGCCATAAGGAATTTGTGAATACGATACAGCATCCCGATATCATCGGTGGCAGCGACAAAGTAGGGAAATGCAAAGCTAACGTAATATTGATATGTAAATTCACATGCCCAAGTCACTTTGATCGATCAACTACCCCAAACAAACAAAATTATGGCCCATTCTCGACAAATATTAGCTCAAACTAAACATTGGCCATACTTGTTCATCAACAAATTCTCTACATTTCTACATTATACAGAAGCTGAGATTGGTTTTGATAATTTGCCTCAAAGAATAATTCACATCATTTATGGCAAAATAATGGAAATACACACCTACCATGTCTTTATTCTGAAATTAACGAATTGACAAGGGATAGGGTATTCTTTACAGGAATTCTCTAAATTCGACTCAAGAGTACGTTTGAACCTAGGTCCTTTTGTTCACAATTCTTTAAAGCAAATTCAAATTTGATGCAAAGTGGCTTCGGTGTGATGGGGAGGTGTTATGCGGATGAATTCAAGTGAGAAACTAGGAAGAATTTTTCGAAAACAGGGAGGATTCGAGAAGGCGCGCGAGTTGGGGAGTTTAAGGAAATAAGAAACTTGATTTTTTTAAAACCGTCGATTTATCAATATACTGCCGAGCGCCGCGGAGTACGTCGTCGGCGCTATCACGATTGCCGTGCGCCACCACGATGAATTTGCCCAACTCCTCTGAAGGCGCCACGGAGTCGTCATAAAAGCGCCTGAGCTACCGAAGTCGCGCCTTGCTCCCCATCAATTCGGTTTTTTTTTTTTTTTTTTTTTGAAACACACAAAATGAAACAAAAACACACAAATCACACTTTCGTTAAAATTACAAATCAAATCCTCCGTCTACCCTGACTGGCAAATAAACACACACAAAAATAAAAATCACAAAAAAGGCTTCGTTGGGTTGCTTCCCACGACAAGCGCTATATTGCGTCTTTGGCTTGGCCTTTTGATTCCGGTGCAGTCTTGCACGAAATGAGGCTTGTGCGCCTCGTTGTGCGATTTTCATGCAATCCGCTCACTTGGATTTACACCCTCTTAGTCATTACTAAAGGAGGTTTTTCATATAATTAACTATCCGTGTATTATATTTCTTAGCCATTCACGAATGGTCGTTACACGCTCTTGGTTATTCCGGGCTTTTTGTACCTTTCATGTGCCGTTGATAATCCGCCCATGTCATTAAGATCGCCTTGTCCTTTCCTTATTCCGAGCGGAGGAAAATGAAATCGCTCATCATCAACTTATAATATAGCTTCCCACTTTCTTCAACATCTATTAATGCTTAGCGGTTGCAAAAATGGGCGCCCAAGTATAAGAGGCGTCACAATCCTCGATGCATATCCAACCTTTAGAAAATCAAGGTAATATGAATCTAACAAACACACACCTTAGGCACTGTCTTCACAGTATCCACAGATTGGATGCGGTGATCTATCCGGCGAGTTGTGAGGTGACCTTGGATAGTCTCATACCCAGGAGTCGAAGCTTCGCAAGCGGGGCCAGTGACATCAAATTGTCTTTAGATCCTAGATCACAAAAGTACATTATCCAGAAGAAAATATCGCTTTATTAGCCGCAAGGGATGGTAGAAACTAGGATCTTTCCAACTACGTGTTTTTCTTCTTGTAGTCACCTTCATCCGCCCGAAATCCCAGGTGTAATCCCGTTTTCTCTTGCCCGATTTGTTTCTTGATGTTTCAGCCCCCCTAAAAACTTTGCATAATTTGGCATATGTTTTGTGCTTGAAAAGGACATTAATGCAATTTTTTAAGCATGCACACAAATTTAGCAAATTGATTGTCAGTGTCCTTGGCAAACAATAGGAAAGGAAGAAAGGATGTTATATTTCAACAAATTGGAAGTTAGGATCATTCGTTCTTTGGCTCTTTTTGCTTATCTATTGTTACTTTCGGTTATCTTTAACTTTCATATTGCAGCAGCGTCATTTAAAGTGATTTTCCACGAATTTGGATGGTAGGCTCGACAACACATGCTGGTGATGCATTGATACCAGGCGGCGTGATTACGACATCCGCATCGTCTCAGCATTTTGAGACTCTTGATTTCCTTTTCGCACCCACATGGATGGCCTTGCAATGTTCCACTCCAGTTTGACCTCAGTGTTGCTTGAGTGTGCAGTATTGTTCCCTGGTTGGTAATTGACTATTTGAGTTTCGATTCTTTATTGAGCTTGCGGCTTGTTACAACATCTCTTAAGTGCCTTGTCAGGCTCCTCGTCTCTCGTTAAATAGAAAGCCTTTAAGATTGATTTGTAAGAAGGGTGGAAGTATATCTTTATGGCGATTTGCCTCCTCCACAGCCCCTACGCCTCCACTAAAACGATTAAAGCCTTGTGAGGAAGTTTCTTACGTCTGTATTCGCATAGGAGAAATTTTCGCATGATTTCTCAGCCTGGATATTAGTGGTTGGGGTTTGGTGTAGGAAATTATTTGAAATTCGGTTATTCCATCAATTACCTCTTCCGCCGGATATAGAAGAGCTTCTCACATGCTCAAATTACCTTACGGCCGCCGTAAATACATTGATTGGAGTTGTCGGCCGCTACTTGTGCCGACAATGTTTTGATGAAGGTCCCCGAATCCCGAGTTCGACTCTTGTTGGCACATTGGATCTTTAGGATGGCCATTAGTGGCCCCATTCATAGCCATTTCCTCAAGAAAGATTGAAAATCAGCAGACGCGCCAACAATACTCCTCGTACGGCGCTCTACCACCAAATGCTCTAGTCGTCATTAAACCATTGTGAAGAAAGCATAACGTGATCCTCGCAGGAAACCCATTATTGCGGACATCTCGTAATAAATCCCGAAACGCACCGAGCGCCGTACCGAGTACGGGTATTATGCCGAAGATTGAGTGATCCGACACCCGAGTATAAGTTTTAACAAATTGGAAAAATTTAAACAAGAACTTTTGTTTCAGAGTTAAATCCTTCAATAACCCCTGCTGCGCCACAGGTAATGCCCAACCAATTTCTACTTATCCGTAAAGAGAATTGGAGCGAGTAGCGATGTATGGCGTCATCCAGGACTCAGATTAATAAGTCGTATTGCATATTTGGATGAAATGGCAAGGTGAGAGTTAGGATCTTACATTTAAACCCCAAACCCGGATTTTTGTTGCATAACGATTAGGTGCCGGTTTGAGCAAGTTATTTGGCATTGGTGGGAATGCCGGAAGTAATTAACGTAATTCACGATTCGTTTGTGGTGAAAGTAATCCACGAATGACTGGCGCTATTGAACGGTATCGGTGGCACCGTTTCCACCATTGTTTGGGCGGTATTAATGGTCATTCAAATCCCCATTGCTCCGGTTGTGTTGTCTTTATTTCAAATCTAATATAAGTAACCGCTGATTCTCTGTGGCCACAACCGTACCGGCGGTATTAAGTCCCGACTTGCAGAAAGCGGCGTGTTCATACAACTACACGGACGAACTAAAATAAACAAGTCAAATAATGTGGAATTCAAGTCACACAAAAAAAAAATAAATAAAATAAATAATAAGAAAATGTCTAAATTAAGAATAATTCTATATATAAATATGGCACCAATAATTGTATTAGTCACAGCAATGACGTCGAAAACATTGCATGTATTTTTGGCTTGCACTTGAAATTATGCGGTGTGGTTTATAAATCGTTAACGGAAATTCGTATCCTGGAGACTAATAAATTAATACTGAAAATGTTCAGGCCAGATAATCTTATTTTTATTTAGGCAGTCGAAATGATTGTTGTGTTGAGATTAGGAAGCAGTTTAAATCACTAAATACAAAGATTGAGATAATACAAATGATAGATATCAAGATAATGAAATGGATTTCAGGAGTTAAGGTTCGATTAATAATCCTCTTGTTGTCGATTAAATCAAAGCCAGATTATTATCAATATTCACATAAGGCGGATCACAAAGAAACCTTTGTCTCTCTCACAAAGGATACGTATAAAATGTAGATTGAAATATATCTTTGTATCTCTCTTTCGACATATGAGCATTCAACTCCAAAGTTTAAGACCAAATATCCTCACAAATATTTACAAACCTCTCGATTCAATGCCAAATATTTGTATCATTAATCAAGATCAAAATATTGACTTCCGTCTCACCGATTATGAATCAATATATCAAACAAGTTAAATCATTATTCAGAAGTGATAAAACAGAATAGCTCAAAATACTCAAATAAACTGGATAATAATATTGACCTAAAGGTTAAAACGCCAACAAGGTTGTTGATACTTCAAAACCGGAAATCTCAAGAACGACTACACGATTTCTGACAACTCAATAAACAAATTGTTGACACATTAAACTAAAAATGAAAGATTGAAGCTAAAAGAGGCAACTTGGGAAAGTCGAAAGCGATCTCTACGATATATCTCCGTTTCTTAGCTCGATGCAACGATTGTCTCCTTGATGTCTTCTTCCAAGAATAGTATATGCATCTTGTAAGAATCTGAAAATATGTCTCGTTTCCGCATGTGGCCCCCAGCTTTTTTATACTACACGTCATGTTTTAGGGCTTAATCGTGGCGTTACAGTTCGGTGCAGGCCTTTTTGGGTAGTGCGCCCACGCCGCGGGATTGCAGGAAATCGCCACCTCTTGGAATGCCCCAACTCTTTGTAAGTACGGGTAGTGTCGAACCACGGCTACGTCGCCGGCTCAGAAGTGAGATATCACGACTCTACCAGCAGAAGGCATGGGTGGTGCGCCCAGCCATCATAGGCTACAAGTGCGCCATCTTTGCGGCTTCATTAGCCTTATCACGAGAATTGCCTGGGTGGTGTCTTGGTACGCCCAACATGTGCCCACTGTTTCTTCACGGTAAACTCATTTCGCTCTTTTATTCCAGCTTCTCGTATATCCACTCAATTCTCCCAGTGTTTCCCACTTTTGCTTTCTCGTGTTCTTGTTAATTATTCCAAATATCATGGAAATTCTACAAAATGGCAAAGTGTAATATCTTTTTCCACAAGGGTGATATATAACATTTAATGCGAGTATATGCATGTTTCATATCATTATGGCACAAATACACCTTGAAACACTGTCTGAAATTCACCTTGCTCGGTATACGGAAATCACTCCTATCTTTAGCGCAAGCTTTCACCAATGCAGAACTTTCTCGTGATCATCATGCCCCCGTTCTACTTGCTTGGCAGCTCTGGAGATATCAGTGTCCACATGGGAAGTGCCTCAAACCCCCTCTCCCCATCTATAAATATCTGTGCACTCCGTGATCAGTCTTAGCCCAGACGCCGGCTATCTTCGCCTCTTTGCTGCTTCAGCTGCATGACTCGATATGCTCCTCGAATCTGAAGCCGAGTTGATTTGAATTTATCAATTCTGCTGTAAAATGCTGGGTTAGGAAGGAAATGAGGCAGAGCTTTTTGTTAAGAAGCGAGGATATTCTCGCCTCATTAGTGATGATCTTCATGGTGAGAAGAAGCTCATGTTAATGTTTGTTTGCCCGCTAATAGTTTCCATCGCTTATATCGACCAAAATGTTATGCGGTCGGTTATCATTCCCAATTAAGTATTTTCCCGCTTCATCGCGGCCACGTAGTGGCGTGTTTCACAAAGTATGCCGCCATGTTATAAGGGTGTGATGAGCATACACAGAAGTAGGTATAGCTCTCTCGCTTGCATACCCCATTGTTATGCTCCAGGCGAACAGAATGGGCCGTTACTTTTTAGATATGTGGAATACATGGGGGCGGTGAGGAGGCCTTGGAGTGCGTCGCTGCGTATTGCATGGAGCCTGTAGCCGGAGTTTAGATTAGCGATGCGGCGGAAGCCACGGCAGTGTAATTTCTACGGCCCGTTAAATTATGATAGATGGTACCTAAAATTTTATTCAGATTCGGCCAATAGTAATGGTTCTCCGGTGATTTTGCTTAGGCTGGATTTCCGAGGGTTCCTCCGTGGAGCCGTGTTGCCTTGACATGAAACATTGCTTAGAACTCACGAGTGTAGTGCTCACATGGGTTGGCCACACTTCTTTGCATAATCACGGTCCATCGACTCGATCAGGCGTTTACACCGCCTCCTCATTATCCCTGTTTCGGTACATTCGTCGTCGATTATAAGCGTGTAGAGTGCGAATGAGCGATGGATGAGCACGTTACGTTTATCCGGTGTTACGTTTTTCATCAATAGTGGCGTAAGCACCATTGTCCGGAGTGTGGTGGCGCTCTGGCTGGCGCGGCTCCCCAACCTCTTCCTCGGTTCAGTGTTATTAGTTTCATGTGTTTTTCAATTTAGTACTGGCGAAACGTGTTGAGAATCCATGCTTACTAGGAAGTAAACAAAGCATTGAATTAATCTGACAATTTCCTTTAGAGTATTAAAGATTTCGTCATCGACAGTTAGATTATAATCAGGCGTTCAATTCATAGCAAATATAATTTGCAGGAATCCTGGCCCCTGTAACCTCGCAAATGATCTACTTAGTATAATCCATCAAGCAATCAACTAAATTCATCACAATTAAGCAACCACTTTAAGTGTTCGATAAAAAGCCCCGTAGAATTCGATTAAAAATATGAAAAACAAATATACACAAGCATCATATATCAACCTAGTTCATAATCCTCAAGCAATTTGACACTAAAATTTTCAGTCGGCCCCCTTAATTTTCGAGAATTAGAGAGTTGGATTATGAGCTACAGGTGCTGTCTGCCCCGAATCCATGCAGCGGATTGACGGGTAATTTGTGTTGCAGATGGTGTGGAGGTGAGTAGTGATGATATCTAAGTGATTTTGAAAAAAATTTGGAGGATGTTTTTGCTTGTCCGTCGTGGGGAAATTTGCAAAATAAGCCCACGCGTACATTTCGCTTCCCAGGCGCGACGACTGCTCATTCGCGCCAGGTAGCCGTCGTATGAATGACTCCAAAAAAAAAACTTAAGGAAGCGCTGGGCGTGCTCATTGTCCTGGAGTAACCGCGTCTTTGTGGGCGAAAAGATTGCTCCCGAAAAACCGCCCAAGGAGCACGGGCGTGCAGGCAACACGCGGGTGGCTGGCCCGTCTTGGGGGCGAAAGATTGGAGCCACTGAATCTTGGGAGACCGCAGCGTATCCATTATATGCCCGGGTTGCGGAAATGGTCGAACCTTGTGTTGAGATTTTTTTTTTTCGCGAGGAAAAGCGAAAAATGCTAACCTACTTAGACAAATAAATCTATCTTGAAAGGGAAAAGCAGGAAGAAACGGCCGGAAGAAACTAAACAACAAAACCGTTAGTTTTGCCGACAAGCATCAATTGCGTCTGACATTTTCCAAGTTGGTCATGGCTCTATTATTAGCGTGTCGCTATCATGCACTCGACTCGAGTAATGCCGATTCTGCGGCCATTCCTGCAGATATGTCTCCCGTCCACAAACTCAGTAAGCTCCACCTTTATTCACGGAGGATTGCTCACTTTCTTTGCATCATAGTGGCTGACCATCGAGCAACTTTCAGGAAGAAAGAGAGTTTAAGGCGTGAGTTAAACAAAGGACATTCGCGGTAAACTCCCTCGCTAACACCTCATTCCCATTCAGTGCCATCGTTGGTTTTATCACTTGTAAATCAAGAGATTTTCTGGGCTTCATCCAGGAATTCCTCCGTCTCATTTAGGTCTAGTCTCTTTTCATGTGCTTAGGTAAATTCATTCTTTCTACATTAAGTACATGTGTCTAATTCAGCGGGCAAGTAACCGATTTCCCGAGGCCGTGAGTCTTTGATGATGTGCCCGAGATTATGCTGTATGCGGTCAGGTATGCCCGGTGTTATTAAACCCAGCTGATCCTTTGCGATTTATGTTAACATTTCTAAAATCTGCCTTAATCTCACGATTGAAAGCTCTGCTCACCTTTGTCCGTTTGCTTGGATGGTATGCTGGCCACATGTGCTTAACCTCATTACTTCATGAAGTAGAGTGCTCATTAATTTATTCTGAAGTGCATTGTCAATGCAATCAAACTCTAGGGGTTCCAGGCCAGTGAATATATTTTCTTTGAGGAATTTGAGCACTACTCGCGCATCATTACGTCGACCGGAACTAGCCGACCAGAATCATGTTTATTTGCCAAATGCGATGTGTTGATAATCCGGCGAAGATGGGAAGGAGACCCGTAAAAATTAGATCCCCCACATCCGAAGGTTAAACTTCCATCGCATTGGTCGTGGCATCTCGCCATTAGTCTGGATATTTCCGTGGCTTTGGCTGTCACGCTTTGCTGTGGTGTTGCTGTCGTTAAAGATAAGTAACAGGCGATTATAATCCATACTGTAATACAGCGCCGTCTTGGTTTGAAATGTCCTCAGTGAAGAATCGCATTCTTTGTAAGACTATACATCTTGGCGGTCGCATAGGCCGAATGATGGTGTATTTTCTATATCTTAAGCGAGGAGATCGTCCACATGTAAAACTTGACGTCATGAAGCTGCTATTTGATGAATGATAAATCTGAAGCCAAAACCCACCGCCTTGGAAATAATTAACAAAATCGACATACTTGGGAATTTAGCTTGTAGCATGAGGAAGTTATGTGGGAATTCCTCGGCCAATTGCCTGTTGATTTCTTTATGTCATTGCGCATATTTCTAGTCTGGACCATTGATGAAGCTGCACTACATTCATGATATATCCGAATCCTCACGCGGTGCACATGGGGATCACGAATGGAATGTGGTTTTGGCATCTTAACGTGAGCGCGGATAAGCTGGTACGGCTAATTACGGTGTGGGCGATAAATCTTGAGTGATCGTGGATGAAACTTGTCGAATCTGGAAACTCTGTTGCTAGCATTTCCTTCTCGGTGGTAATTATGTTTTGCTGAAGCGCTGTCTAAGGTTACTGCTCGCGTGGTAGGTAATGCGAACGCATGCATCACCGTTTCGACCCCAAACAGCCCCAGCCTTAAAGTCGGCATCATTAGTTCGAAGGTTGACTCAGTAGACTACACGGTCACAGTCTTTATCACTAAAGCGCTACAATTAAAGCACTAAGCAATCATTGGAAAATTGGCTTGATATCTTTTCTAATAAGCTGACTTAAAGGTTTAGTGATTTGAAAAGTCAGTTCAACCTTAGCGATCCAGGCGTGTCTAGAAACCCGATGGCTTTTCGTTTGTTGGAGGTGGGAGTTTCTCGATTATACAACTTTATCTACTCGGCTTCCCAGGCTGGAAGGGACTAAATTGGCACAAAACAATGCCATCTGTTTTTGTGCGATGGCCTTTTCCCGATTTAAAACAAGGTTAGTATACGCATGTCATGGCCCAGAAAGGTTATTATTGATAGTGGCCGCAGATCACCGACACGAGAAGAATCATGCGAAGCCTCGACTATTTTCTCAATGAAATCATGAAATATAGCCGTCATGCGTCTTTGAAAGTGGCCCCGGGTCGTTACGAAGTCCAAATGGCATCTGCGGCGAAGAAATGCAGAAAGTACATAGGGGCATGTAGGTGCGTCTTCTCTTGGTCTTGGAGGCAGTAAGCGTCAGTTATACCAGTACTTCTCCCGAGAAAACAATAATAATCATATCCAATGACGATCAAGCATCAATATCAATAAAGGGAAGGAAGTGATCTTTCACGGTAGCATCATTCAACTTCCTATAATCCAATACAATTCATCCGATTGCTATACAGTGCTATAAAACAATATACCGTTTCGCTAAAATGCATCCACTTTCTTGGCACCACTTGTCTAGGACTTACCCAAAAATTTATCGAAATCGCTTTAAATAATTCCAGTATCTAACCGTTTAAAACTTCATTTCATGACTTTACTTGCATTTATAGGTTTAATCTTAACGATTTTGCACGAGAAGGTTTAGACATCTTCATTAATTTTGCCATCGTCCCGATGGACTAACTGCCTTTCAAATGAGAAATTGGTAACTATTGCGACTTATGTTTTACATGTTACCCTAAGCAATTTATCAGTTCAAGTAAGTTAAAGTAGTAATGCGATTAGGACTACGTGTTGTGCATCCAAGGAATGCATATTTGAATGCTCGGCCGAGAGTTTTGAGTTAGGTTAAATTGGCCTGCCGAGTAGCCGAAGTGCCCGTCTTGTGAAGTACGAGCCGTACCATCTGTCGCCCGACGTACCCAGCCGACGCCCGTGCGAAGTGCCGTCTTTGATGAGCACGAACGTACCATCTCTTTAATCTTGACGTTCGCCCGCGCCAAGCTGCGGGCGTACCATACATCCGTTTTTGTCAATTTTCAAATACGACCATCATACGGCTTTGGGCGTAACTCAAACGCAATTAAATGCCCTCCACCGAAGTATTGTTGATTCCGTCGTTTCGACGTGTGTGTCCCTCTTGCGCTCCTCGGTAGTTCTGCATATTATCAACCAAACACAATCGCGCAAGTCTTGGTTATAATGTCAATAGTCAAGTTCGATGTTGAACGAATGTATCAAACCAAACTCAAAGTATCCGAAACAATGTATGATCCATATATTCATAAATGCGAGTTCAAGCTAAATGCATGAGATTTACAAGTCTCACACCATTGTGTGAAATTGGAAGTGCATATATATCGTAAAATAGAACATGCTCGTCATTAACCGTAACGTGAGCTCTCATTTGCACATCTGTTAAGGCCCAGCTACATCGCTAGGAATGGGTGGCCCAAGTATCAAGGAGCGTCTTTATCTTCGCTCCATGTCCAGGACAAGAAATCCCACAGAATATGAATTTATCAGCTTTGACAAGCACATCGTCATGGTTTGCTTTGGATATGTGAGTGATGATGCGGGTTGTAAGGTGACCGTAGATGGCTTCACCTCTCCCAATCGAGTTGCACGAAAATGAATAAGGGCATTAAGTTAATGCTAAGCTCTAAATCCTGAAAGTCTTTTTCTTAAAAGCTTATCTAAGCGAGGATGGTAAACTCCCCAGATCTTTCAACCGTGGTAGTTTTTCCTTTGGATTATTCTGCGTTACACTCCTCTGTCCGGATTAGTATCTGAAACTAGTCTCTTTCTTTTCTTTGACATAACATCGCTTGAGAACTTAGCTGGTGGAGCATCTGCCGTCGTACGCAAGGAATGTTAATATGCGATTTTTAAAAATATCAAAACTTAGCAAATTGTCATCCTAACTTTCTTTTATGAAAGCGTTGGGGGAAAGGAAGGGAACATTAAAGTTTAGAAATATCGGGGTTAGAGGAAGATTTAAGCCACCTCGTCCGCTTTTTGTTAAACGATGTTCGCCGACATTTCGCCGCTCCAACTGCGCCATTTTGCCGATTTCACATCACCAGCGCGTTGATAGTCGCCGACCAAGCGCCTGGCTGGCAAATCTTGTCCTGGCGCCTTGGCGTCAGATCCGTGCGATTCTGCGGTTTTCTAGTATTTTCTATCCTTTCGGCCCCTCGTTCCTCCCCTCAGGCAGACGAATGGCTTTGCTATTCTTTTAGGTTTACCTCGGTGTTTTGCTCGGAAAGCGGCCTTTTTGATCGCCCACCTGAGTATTGTAGCTATTTGACCAATTTGGGTCTCAAGATTCTTCATCTGGGACCCGGTTAAGGTGACATAGTTTTGATCTTATCCGTCTTTGCCTCATCCCTTGTTGAACCACATTTCCTTGTCTAGTTCATCCAGAGTGAACATATCTTCCATAGTTTAGTTTAGGATCTGTGATAATAACTCCATTAGTCATTAAACCCGGTGGTGGTTCATCACGTTAACTGTGTTCATAGGAGAAATTTTCGTAGTTCGCTTAGGCGGGATGGTAATGAGTGGGTTTTGATTGTTCCGGAATTGTTGAAATTCCGGTTATTCACGTAATTTGCTTTCTCTATCGGTCTGAAACTCCCCGATTACCTGCACCGCGTTTACCTCATTTGCCTTTGTCAATGTGCTCAATTGATTGGTGAAGAAGCGGCCATTTGTCATCGACTCTTTATTGGATACGGATCAGGCTTGCTACCCTTTTCAGGTTAGTCCTCTCGGAGGCCAACGTTAATATTCTGGCCATTTCACTCTGTGAGTTGAATGCATCTTCCGAGAAATCCTCGGCAGGTAGGCGCCATCCCGCTGCTGGCATCTACAAATGATCTCGTTTGTCCCATTGACCCATTTATAGAAAAAAGCAAGGCTGCGTCTTGGAAATCCATTATTGCGGGCACCTCCTCGACAAATCCAGGAATCTCTCCCCCTGGCCTCGTCTAAAACTCAAAGCGCTGGTAGTGATCTAAGCACCAAGGCTGCGATGTCTTACTTGGTGGGAAGTATTTAAACGAGAAACCTCGACTTAGCTCATCGATTGTTTACACTCCTGGGTTAGGGTGCACACAGTTCTGCACTTATCCCTTAAAGAGAAAGGGAATAGGCGAAGGCGTATAACATCATCGGAGTCACCCCATTCATCTTGATAGTATTGCAGAATTTGTATGAAATTCGCAAGATGAGAGTTAGGATCTTGGGCCGGAAAGCCCCCAGTTTACGATGTACCATCAAAGAGATCGGTAGCTTTAGCTCAAAATTATTCGCATTGATCGGGACATTGGCAATGCCACCATAGTTGCGATTGATTGGTAGAAATATCGCGTATCGCTCTTGTTGGGCTGCCGGAGCCAGGAACCTCACAGTGTGCTAGTAACTTCAACATGTGACCTGTTGCTGGTTATTCCCCTAGTTATTACTCTCTTGTTGTCTTCAACCACGCGTAGTTTGGGATCTTTTGTTTGTCTTTACCTTGGTTTGGTAGCTGCACTATTTACCGCTGCAAAGCTTCAGCCTCCGGTATGACGGTTCTAAGTCTCCTTGCTTTGGTAATTTGATCATGCCTTTACTGACCAATTAAAAAGAAAACAAGTTAACCACTAGCAATGATAAATCAGGAAACAAAATAAAAAAATAAAAAATGTCTAGATTAGAATAGTTCTATTTATCGCAATATTAGTACTAAAAATTTGATTAATCCCCACAAACGGCGCCAACTTGTTACTTTATTTTTAGCTTCGCAAGTGTCGGATCAGTTTATAGAATAGGGTTTGCAGGTTTCGAATCCACAGGATTAATAAATTAATGTACAAGTATTGGATTATAATAGTCTATTTTTTATCTAAACTATCGAAATTTGAAGGGTTGGTTTTATTACTACTAAAGCGAAATCCTAAATTAACAAAGTAAAGAGCGATTGAAAGATCAAGTATGGATGGATGGATTCTGGTTATGGTTTCAATTAATATCACTTTATGCTCAGGGTTAAGCAAACCCGAGGTTAAACATATTCTTCTCTATAGATCAATCACCAAAGTAATTTCTGCCTCTCTCTGTAGGATGTATGTAAGCGTTGATTAATATCTATGTTATCTCTACTCAACATGAGATATCCAACTCCCAAAAGTTACAAGATTATAAGATCTCACAAATATTCTGAGACTTCTCAATCACGATCTATTTGTGTCAATCTCAAAGATCTAGTATTGGAAACTCATCGGTTAGAATTATGGATCAATACATCAAACAAGTTTGGATCAAAGGCCTTTTGATAAAACAAGAATTAAAAGTACTTGAATAGAAAAGAAAACATTAACTCAATTATATCCTTAATCATCACATAAAGTGTTTATTAATCTACTCCCAAACCTCAGGGAATCCATGAAGATGTTTAACCCGGACATTGAAGATAAACAATTAAAAGTGACAAATTATTCATAATCAAAATCTAACTAATTGAAATACGATGCGATGGAATGAGTGACTCGGGGATGATGATCGATCTCTCGATCTATCTTGAATCCTCGAAGAGTGTGGTTGCGATGCTGATCGATCTCTCGAAAAGTATCCCGTTGAAACCCGCTCTTTTCTCCGGTTTCTAGGGTAAAATCAAGCGTCCTTCCGTTCGTAGGTCGCCTTGTCTATTATACCTCGTTCGAAAAACTGGTTGAAATTTGACAAACTCTTGTTTTCCCTTTGCAACCGCAGCGTGCCACTTGGTACCCCATCCGTCTTTGGGTGTCGAACCATTTGTAAACTTTCTTGGAGAGGGTCAGGGCGTGCCAATATGGCCACGGTGCCCCGTGCCTAAGCGCCCCACCATGAGTCCTTTTGTTTGGGTTGAGCACGGGGCCGTGCTAGAGGAGCACGCCTACTGCCGTGCTCACCTGGAACAATATGCCCATAGGCTATTTTTCCGTTTCGCCAGTTCGTTAAATCTCTTCTTCTCGACTAGGCTCAAACCGTCAGGTCGATTAAATTTGGCGGTTGCAATGCTCGAATGTTGCCACTATGCCACAAATATAGATAAATTCCTACAAAACGGAAAGCGTAATCCAATTCCACAAACAAGAATACAGATTTACTTGTATAACGATGCATATTCCTCATTCACAGCCAATATTAAAGCCCAAAATACATGCAAAATAATTCAATCAACCCGAAAGTGACCCATTTATTATTTGGGTTTAATGGGTCCGACACGATTATGACCCGAATAATAAATGGGTCAACCTTGTCCCGCTTATATCGTGTTAGGTTCATGTCATGTTTTCGTGTCGTGTCGGAAGTTGCCACACTACCAGGAGCCACCTAGATCTAGAGGTGCCCGCGGTTTGAAATCATATATCAAAATCGGTGGTTCCAGGTTCCAAATTGGAACCTTAGGTTTCTTTCATGCACTACAAGAAAAAATCAGTTTTTATCTACGAGAAAATCTATAGGTAAATATTAAGATAATTGTAAAGTGTGGGTAAATTAATGTAGATTAATATCATTGTAGGTAAATATTTACATGAGAATCTAAGAAACTATTGATAATCACATTATTTTGTCGGTAAATCTAAAAATTGTCGGTAATTTGTATAATATATTTGTCGGTATAATTTTGGGAAAAATATTTTTATGCATCGGTGATTCCTCAAAGTAAATGCTTTGTAAAATTTATTGGCAATTTTATCCTAGTAAGTGCATTTCGAATGGTGGAATTTTCTTATAGTGACAGTTTGAGTTTTGTTTTAACAAGAATCGTTTTTGTTTGGATATTTTTAAAATAATTTATAGATTTCAATTGAAAAAGAAGGAAAAAATAAAAGACTTGAACTAAATACTCATATTAATATTAAGTTTTGTACTTAATATTAATATTAAGTTGACTACATATCCAAATCAAAGTCCCATAATGTCGCTACAACATTTGGTTTAAGACGCGTCTTATGCGGTTGCGAAATGTAAATAAACATCATAATAAATATTTAACATTTATTCTAGTATATTTTGACCTAAAACATTAAAAGTCATCGGTTTTAATCGGCGATTCGAGCTAACCGGTTTAAGCCGCTACTTGAACCGAAGCGGTTTAAATCGGCTGGTTCCATGGTTTTGACAAGTCTCAAGCCCACCTACAGTTCGGTTTTGGAACCGATTTCAAGATATTCGGGTCCGATTCGAAACTTGATTTTGGTTCCATTTGGCCATACCCCTACTTTGATTCGCCCATGGTTTTGGGTTGATTAATTAAAGCTTCAATGACTTTGCAAAATGTTTTATCTTTCTTTCAAAATATATAACTATCCACAGATTTAGCCCCAAAATTTTGTTCTCGACGAAAATTTAAATAAATTTCAGAAAAAAAAAATCGAGAATTCTTACATTAAATAATAACTTCTTTTTTTTTTTTTGGGAAAAATAATTTTGAGGGATCAAGAGCCTTTTAAACTATAATAAAGGGCAATAAACCTATTTAAAAGAAAGGACTAGCAAAAGTTTATACTGTTTACTCACAACTCACAAGGAAAAGAGAACTAACGTTACCAGTATGGACACGATTTCCAAACCAATATGATATGTCAAATTTTACATTCTAAACACAAAAACTCAAAACCTTCTTCTCTCTAATTGTAAGAAAACAAAAATATATATACAAAAGAAATAGTAAAATTACTGAAATAAGAATATTGTTAATCGCAAGTTGGTGCATATTAAAGTTAAACAAGCTATAGATATGCAATATTCTTATATTTAATCTGTTCGTTGTGTTGGATAGTCCAACCATTTTTAATACTATGATGTTATAGAAAATAGTCTCTCAATGCTTGGACAAAATCTTATGGTAGATTATCATTATTAGGTGCATATATGCATGCCATATTAATTATGTAATTAATTAGTGGGCACATAATTCTAGGAAAGCACATGAGTGGCTGTACAAATACGATAGATTAGGTTGTTAGAAAATTGATCTAGAACTGTTGGGTTTTAACCTATGTAGACCAACAATATAAGTAGTTCCATTTAATAAAATAATTAAATTGCTAAATGTAATCCACACAACAATTAGATGAATATAATTGCTTTTAGGTAAACATACTCACATAGATTTGCACATAATCACGTTAATGATGAATCGATGATACTTTTTAATTAGATAGCGGAAGAAATCACCAATTCATGTTTTGTTAGCCTTTGATATTGAATAACCGTCTACTGGTCTCTCTCGAACTGCATGTGGGTCTGCTCAAGTGAGAACTTGATCAAATAATTTACACACTGTGTAGATGAAGGAGCATCCATTTTTTTTAAAAGTACATATTGCGATCACCATTTGTAGCATCTATACTGACCCATGTGTGGACCGTGTAGTCGTATTTTTTTTTTTTTCTTTTCTTTCTGTTCTCTCGCTTGATTCATTTCCCGAAATAAGGAACTCACAAGGCCTAAAAATATGGGGTGCATTTATAAATGGACATCTGGCTAACAGAATTAATTTATGTTAAAGCATCATCATCCGCATTGGTTCAAGAAAAACCATAATAGAAAGAGAAGATTTCAATCTGCAACAAGCTTAATTTGTTCTGAAAACACTATATCCCCATTAACAAATAATTCATGAGTGTCAAAAAGTTACACATCATCCTCAAACAAACACCAAATCAAAAATATGATATGCTTTACTAGAGAATTCCAAAGAATTGAAATTCTATGATCTACTGTTTTCTGTGGAGGCAGGTGACTCTGATCTCCAAAAATGTTTAAACTAGTTAAGAATAGCAGTAATCAAACCAATATAATTTGTTTCGCTAAAGCCATACTTTCTGTACAACAGCAACTGTAATTTTATTGATATATATGCAATATATTACTCACCCTTTAATTTAAGGCTGTGAGGGGAACTCTGGAGTCTCTCATAGAAACGGCCGCTTCTAAAATATGCTTTACGTCTCCATTTGCTTGTAGATGATTTTGCATCCCAAAATGACTTGAGCAGTTCCTCAAAAGATGGTGTTCTGAGTTCCTCAATAGAAGCAATGCTTGGAGGATTAATTGGTCTTTTTCTCGGTGTTGAGCATGATGGTTGATCAACCTATGAATAGATTAGACAGATGGATAAATGTTCACAGAAAATGAGAAATTGAAAATCTGGCAGAAAAAAGTTATGGATTCAAGAAATAAAAGATTGGTCTCAATGTTCTTACCATGTACTCTTCTAGAAGGCATTTTCCTGCGTTTTCTGTTATTTCAACAATCTTATGGTGATGCCCACTGTTCAGTTCCCTCAATTCTTCACAACAAGGAACAATCATGGAATCAAGATTACCACATGCCTCATGGTCAAGTTGTAATGAACCTGCAGCAGGTTTGTTTTTGTTATTTAGTTATAAATTATAATATACATTTTTGGAGAACAATAATAAGGGTTAATAACAAATAATACCATTGAGGTTCAGTCTAGTTACAAAGAAAACCCAGCTATCTTTCACAATTACAAATACTCCTGTGACAAATGTTTCTATTTTACAAATTACACCTAAAGAGGGGGTATTTGTTAGGTAATTACAAATCTCAACAGGGTGTTTATAAATACCTTAAGGGTTGTATTTGTAATTTTGAAACTTAACTAGAGTTTCTTTTGTAATTAGGCTAAACCTTAGAGGCATTTTTTTAATTTGGCCCAATAATAATTCCTATAAACTCCGACCACTGCAGAAAATCCATGCAAAACATGTAATCTTCGGTCAATGGACGAGAGGAGATTCTTGCTTCCAGTATCTGCATCTTCCAGTGCAGAACTCACAGCAGAAGAAAGCGTCCACGTAAGGCTTCAATAATGGCCACCCCTCCCCTAGAGCAAATAACAGCAAATTCATTAAAGAAATAAATATGCAAGGTAGACTTATAATTTCTTCCGTAGATTATTACTAACCTCACTATTTCGTCCACTGAAGCAACATTGCTCTTCTCAAGATGAAACAGGGACTCTTGAGCATTTTCCCATTGTTGTAACCCAATTTAGCTTGTTCCAAACTGCATATTTTATTTCCAGTTCAGAATAGAAGGCAGAGTTTGTACACTATTGATCCAATCCAGCCTTGTGATATAAAAATTTATACCGTAGTGACAACACTAAAGGGAAATTAAGCATTTATATTTGAATGATGCTAACCATTTATGAAGAACAACTTCCATATCTTCTTTCCCAGTTTCCACTGAAGATGTATCCTCAACATAGTGAGATTCAGCACTCTGGGTGTAACTTGTCCATTCAGCTTTAATAGAACAAGTAGTTTCTTGCATAATTGACATCTCTTGCTGTAATTTATTGGTTCTATTTGCTGCATTCTCCCGAAGTCCATCAATTGCACATTTAACCTAGTGGAAGAAAAACGAGAAAAGAAAATTGGGCGAGATTTAAATAAAGAAACTGAGTGATGAATACGATTCAGTTAGCAATTACACAGCAAGAGAGCATCGAAATAGCAGACTGGGGAATGCAATAGAAATATGAGATTCATTAAATGAATTGGTCTATGCATAGGAAAAGTCAAGCTTGCACGAGGGAAATAAGTCATTTTAGATGTACAAACCAATTTCTTCTTCCGGGCATTTGAACCAGCAAGCAGCTCTGCCACTTTTGCTAGTAGTTGTTTTTCTTCATCAGCAGCACACTCCTACAGTGAAATCAGGCGTCTGTTAAGAAAAAGTCCACATCTCTTGCTGATCATTCAAGCCAAATGATGTTTTGCACGAAGAACTTAGTTACCTCAAACTTCTTTTCAAGTTCAGATAATTTCTGATCATTTTGTTGTCTGTGTCTCTTCCACAATTTGGCCCAAGTTTGAAGCATGCCCATCTAACGTGTTGAAGAAGTTTACAGTAATCTTAGAAATTGATCTTGTGCTTTCTACAGCTCTCCTATGAGCCTGGATATTATGTCAAATGTCAATTATGGACCTTTGAGAAAGAAACCATAAATGAAGAAAGTAATGAGCGTCAAAACAGTTTTTTTCTTAAATAATAAATGCCAACCTCTTGTTGCTGTTGTGAATAGGCAATTAATTTTCTCTCCTGACTATGAAGACTATCCTGGAGATCTTGGAGTAAAGTATCAGCTTCTGAGGTAATTCCTTTGAAAAGCTGCATACATGAACTAACAATCAAATCATGCTAAAAGTAAGATTCTAAGGAAATTCTTGACTGCAGTTTCAGTGAACTCAAACCTCTTCCAAGGCTGAAGAGTGTTTTGAAACTTCAGAGTTCAGCCGACCAAAAGTTGAGTGAGAGTTAGAATCAAGTTCTCCAGCTAAATCATCTAAAGCCTTGATACCAGAGCCATACATGGTTTTCAATTTGTCTAAATGTCCACGAAGCTCTTCAGTAGCCTACAAGTGCATGAGAAATTTTGTTGACACAGCGCACTTACAACTACTGCAGGTGTTTACTATATGGATGAACTATACCTGTGTCTTTGTGGATACAAATGAATGCATGTCTTCTTCCATCTCTTTCAGCTGTATTTCTTGCTGTCTAGTCGAAGATGCCACAGCTTTATGCAAGATTTCAAGCTGATGAGTTAATTGGGATTGGAAATTTTGTATAAAATTCTGTTGCCATCTTCTATTTTGCCCTTGCGTTCTGAAACATTAATAGTACTTGATATTGGAAACAATCACTTCTTTATTAGGACAAAAGCACCAGTGCAGTTTGAGATGAATTCATACCAATCTTGGTAAACAGATTTGTGACATCTGATGCAGTGTTCTCCAGTTCTGCTCGAGAAGCTCAAGTGCCCGTTCGACTAGTGCTTTTCTGGTAAACAAATAGTGGAATGAAAACTTGACAAGAAGATGGATATTTTATTCTAACCTAACCTCAAAAGCCTTTTTCTCATTTTGTTCAAACAAGTTGGAGAAAATAATTTTTATGCCGTGGATGGTGGATTACGAAATGTGATATGAATCAAACAGCAGGACTGAAATGTCACCACACTACTCTAATAACCTTCAATTCACAGAGAAATCTGCCAAGAGAATGCAGATTCTAGTTTCATTTTGGGCATTTGAACCCACAAAAATATTGGAACTAAACCCAAACAAAATTAAATCTCTATAGAATATGGAATGAGGTCAGGGACAAATGAGATGGAATGTAGCAGTGGGTGGGTCACTATGTAAAGTCAATTGGATATTAATTACATAGCTGGATATTTGACAAAATAAAATCGTAAAGATAAAAGTGGAAATTTAATAAAAGTTACAAAAGCAGAAAAGTATGAAAAAGATGCCACCTACCAGACTTGAGAAGATTGGATATCACGTACTCCTTTTCTTTTATTGTTGCATTTGCCTGCCTATGTCTTTCTTCAAGATCAAGCAATGCATGCTCAGTTTCCTGGAGCTTTTTCTGAATTATGACCGAAAGCCTGGTTAGTCCATGACAGTAAAGTAATAAAAGAAGGTTGTTATTTTTAAAACAGTAGCATTCAAATGTTACCTCACTCTTTTCAAGTTTATCACTTAGTTCAACAGTCAACTGCTGCTGAGAGTTGTACAATTCCTGGACCTCTGCAAATTGCTGCTCACGAGGCACAAGTTTGTAATGAATTTTTCATTAAAGCAACAATTAAAAAGATACAGTAAGAGTTTTTGTTATATACCTTGTCCCTGGAATCTAAATCAAGTTCCATGCGCTCTATCTTCTCGGACATGGCCTGAAAATTCAGCAATGAGACATATCTAAATCAGTTGAAAATGCCACTCAGCTTCATAAATAATTGCAGTAAATACACTTGATAGACCAGACCTTTTTCTCTGCTTCATCTTGGAGATAACGATCTCTTGGTATGTAGATCCATTCTTCTCTCTTGCAGCATACACCTCTAAACAACATATAAAGTTGTGAGGCAATAACAAAATATCATAAAAGACCAATTCTTAGATTGACTTTTCATTGCTCAATGACCAGAGAAATGAATTTCACACACAGAAACACACACAGAAGGGGGGCGAGGGCTAACAACCTTGCTTCAGTCGATCAATTTCAAATACAAATCCTTGATTACTGCAGATTTCATCATCTTCTGATTGATCTGTTAAAATATTAACCAATAAAATACATTTACTGCTGGTTTTGGTAGAAATGAGAGCAAAACAGCTAATGAGGAACAAGATTCAAATATTTCAAGAGCACTAACCTCTGGTTTGTTCTTTATGTTTTTGGCTCGGTGAGCATAATCTAAAGTGCTGAGTGTCTCTTCCAAACAATGGATGGAAGGTGATATTGTGGCAATTATACACGCTTCGTTTTCCCCTCCCAGAGAATCTCTGAGCAACCTTGTTAACTTACTATCCCTGAGATTTCAGGTCAGATTGTTTAATCGTGTTGATAAATGTTTGGCCACATTACATAAAAATTGACAAGATCCATATACCTGTAGGGTATATGACCAGAATGCTCAACCAAAGTATTTATGACTCGACCAAGTGTCAGCAAGCTCTTGTTAATCTCACCAGCTTCCCTTGCTCTACCCTGAAAAAGAATATAAAAACTACTAAAACACAACATAAATATTCTAATGCACGATGAAGAGGTACTTTGTTGCCCTTCAGAAGCCCTTATTTTCTACTAACAATATGGTGTCCACAAGTTCAAAATTATGCAAATTCTATCAACTCTTTCCATTATAATAATTTATCAACACCCTCTCGCGTGGAGCATGTGGTCCAAAGCTTAGAACAGATGAATAATTTCAGAAATTCTCACCTCTCTTGCACCAGAACGTGATATATTCTCCAGGCCAGCAAGGTCAACAAGATTCAGCTTCCCGCATTTGATCATTTCCTCTCCTTCTGGAGTACACTCCTTGATGTGAATAGTGATGGAAAGATAGAGTGAGAGCGACTACTCTGTTTGTTGAGAAGAGTCTCTGCTGTTCTCCGTTTAGCAGAACCTTTCTCAAGATCTTATATATTTCATTTGCAGTGGTCACAATCTCTTCTTCTAATCCCTAACAAAAACTCCTCCTTTTCCGTCCTCCATGAGCGCTATTGGTTTCTTTGACTTGTCATCAGTGAATCTTGGACATTCTTCTGGTGCCAAAAGATCTGTTATTTCCTCATTGTAAAGCTCTAAGAATGTAACCTTCATGCTATACTCAGCATTCTGAGCCTCTAAGATATCAAATATTTGTCTAACAGCTCTTGGAATGACACCACGGCGTCACTAGAAATTCACCATTCTAAACAGGAGAAAAGTGAAAACTCAAATCACAAAAATGAAGCAACAAATGTAATTGTACAAAAGCAATATTAATACGATTTTCAAGCAATAGCAGCAGATCAAACCTTTTTTCTTCCTCCACCCTCCATTGTATAAGTCTTTCCAGTTCCCGTTTGCCCATAGGCAAAGATGGTGCAATTATAGCCCTCTAGAACTTCAAAACACTATTGGGCAGACTGCTTGTTCATATAAATCCTTTTGCTGGGATGATGGACCAAAAACCTAAACACGAGAGCTCAAGTAATTATCTATTTTTAACATATATCAATTAATGTGAGAAAAAATTATCAGAACTTTAATGAACTAATCAACTATTTGTTGCTCTATTTATTACTACAAGCTAATTCCAAACAATGGGAGCTCTTTTATGATGAATACTTCCATTTTCACTTTTTCTCTATTTGGAACTTATCAGTTCCTCCCCAAATTTATTTCTATAACCAAAACATTATTCAAGAAATATATAGGCAGGCAAAAGATATAGCAAACCTTGTCAAAGAGGAAAGTCCTATCAATCTGCTTATTAGCAATATTCTGAATAGCACAAACTTCTCTTCTGCTGTCATTGCAAGAAACCACCACAGGAGTATGCAATCTCACCTCATCCTCACTCAATGGCCTATAAACAAAAGATGCGCATAAATAAACCCCATAATATTATATTTAAAAAAATAATAAGAATCAACCAAACAAAGTTAATGAATTTACCTGCACCGCACGATGACCTGTACATTAACACCTTTATCCTTATCATGCTTTCCGCTGAAACTTCCTCCCCGATCTCAGATCTCTCACCGCCTTATCACTCGAACGCGGCGTTTGCGATGGCGATATCGGGCACCATTCCACCACCACCTCCTCCTCTTCTCTGTGAAGCCTCCATTCTTTCACACTCTCCAAATCTCACAACTTTAACTAATTAATTAATTAATTAATTAATCTTTTCTCCTTCTGTACTGCGCTACACATTAAATCATCTCAACTGAGTCAACGCAAGCAGATTTAATCCAAATCGCCGAAAATATAACTATAAATCAGCACAGGCAGTGTAAAATACACATCAATTGCAGAACCTTTCCTATTTTTGATGAGAAAAAATATAAAACCAAAAGAAATAATCGACAGCTAAAACGAAAAGGACGGATGATCGATTTTCATATAATGACAAGGCAACTTAAAGATCAAAGTTCATTTCAAAATATATTTATTAAAAAAAAAAAAAAGCACAAACAGCTCATCTGCGTCCGTGTACAAAAACAACAATGTACGTATATATCATATGGAATAATACCTACAGTAGAGATGAATGGCCGGCAATCTGGAAATGCAGTCGGAGAATGTGGGTACAAATGGCGATGCCGTAGAGACAATATAGTGAAACAAAGACTGTCTGTGTGTGAAAGTTGTGATTTTTAATGTGAAAATAAAAAAGAGTAGAGAGAGAGAGAGAGAGAGAGAGAGAGAGAGAGATTAAAAAGAATATGGCCGTTACGGAGAGAGCGTTTGAATTTTTAGAGAGAGGCCATAAGCGATGACGGCGTTGAGAGGTCCCGTTTGCAAAAGCCAACTTTGTGACCGTTAATTTAAACCTTTAATTTTCAAAAAATTGGAGACAAGAAATGTGGTATTATTAAAAAAAATAATAGGATATTGATTTCTAATTAATTTTATAGGCTTTAGATACTATAAAAATAATTTGTGGATTAGAGCAGCAGCATTGATTTCAAGTTTGATTATATCAGGTATCTTCATTTAATATAGTTGTACGTAGTTTGCTCAATTTAATGTGTAAATTAGGGTTGGAATAAGTGAAACGATCACGATAACACGATACGATAACAAATACTCTAATGCGAGACAAATGACACGATAAAGACGCGTACAATACGAAATACGTGTAAAACACGATTTATAAATTAAGTTAAAATTACAATTATTGTTATATTTAAGATCGAATAAGATAGATAACGTGATGATAACACGACCCAAACATGGGCGCGATGCCACTCTAGTGTAAATGGATGGACTTGATTTGAGCTGACTTGAAATTCTGTTAGTGGGACTCAAATTGATAGATCTAAATTTTGTGTTACTGGCACATATGCTTAATAAGTTATTAAGATATTTCAGTTTGAAATTTGGAATAAATCGCAAATTAGGTGAAGTTTATCCCATGATTGGGGAAATAGTGGGCTCCTGAGCATGTGACAGTACTGTCCTCCACAAGAATTTTGGCATTACTTAGGACACAAACAAAATTATGAGAGTGAATGATTTTGAATTGAAAGATTTTTTACAACAAAGAAATTATTTTTTATTAATCAACTCGAAAAAACCACAATACAATATTTTAAAGTCAAACAGAAAAAGAACTCAAATAAGCTCCGGCCTTTCAAACAAGGTACATGGAGGAAGTAAATAAAAATCTAAACTAAAACATGGATCATATATATGGTTGTTTTCCCTCCTAAAAATTATTGCCTAAAACAAATTTCTATGACTATTTAATTAAAAAATAATTTTCATCAATGGCCAAATCTTCTTAATTGAGTACGAGTTGGAAATGAATACAAGTACTTGATTATTAGAGGTGTCAAAAGATAGGTCAGGTTCTAAGATCGGATCGGGTCGTAATTTAGAGCAACAGAGCTCCGACATATTTGCCCTATTAGGCCCAAAAAAGCTCGAGCCATGTGTATTTTCATGGGAAAATTGGGCTACCTAAAAATAGGCGTATATGGAATTTTGGCTCTACCCGATGATTTTTCTCTCTCCTACCAACCCATTTGATGTTTCTACTTATTATTAGGATAGCTCGCAGAAATCGTGACGGGCCTCATCTAGTAGATCATAAAATATTAAATCAAACTCGGTGAGTCATGTGTTTCTTGGTTGAATGGTGGTTGTTTGCACTTCCAAACAAGATTTAGGCGATCCACATCCAGATTCTTTTCCTGACCTGTAGATCTACCAGAAACTGATGAAGGCTTCAATTGAAGCCCTAGAAGAACAATCTACAACAACATAAGTGACATGGTAACACCCAAAAGTGTTACATAATAGCCACAAAATATTACTATAGACAAATAGGTAACATTTTTTTTTTGGTGATGCAGTTGTCCTTCTGCACCTTAGTCTAAAAAGTATCACTTTTAGTAGCTTTCAAAATGACACTTTTTCTAAGTGTTACATTAAGTTCTCTATTGGTATCTCTAACCCTTTGTAAGGATGATTTGTTAACCTGGGTTCAAACCGTTATCTTCGCCAGATTTATCCCTCAAAACTATTACCCCAACTTATTAAAAAAAGAGTGAGAGGAGGTCTTGTGTAGACCTGCCTCATGAAATTAAGTTCATGAGACGGATCCTACAAACACAAAAAAAAACATGGGTATCAACTTTAAGAAATCTTACAAGTGTTACATATGAATCTTATGTGACTTATTAGTAGACTTTTACATTAAACACTTTGAAAAATTTTTATAGATATTACATATGAATCTTATGAAGATTTTAAAGATCACTTTCTGTTTGCACCCGATGAGCTTTGAAAACCAAGATCTCATTATGTGCGTAGGTGACAAATTACTACTAAGCTAAGTTGATTTTTATTACAACTTTTGCATCATTTTATATATAAACTATATATTATACTTTATGTATTAATGATTATATTATATAATATATGTATTAAAAATTATATTATAAACTATATATATATTAAAATGTATATTATATAGTATATATATTAAAAAATTTATTATATATTGAACAACATAATAAAATTAAAATTAAAAATATATAAATTAATTTTCCACCAATAAAAATAAAAAGAAATCTTAAAATATGAAATTAATTTACTAAAGATTAAAAATAATTTCTAACAAAAAATTCCGTAAGTAATTACCACCAACATCAATTTTTGTTTGGTAAATATTTTCTACAAAAAGACAAAAATTAGAAAAAAATTACTAATATTGAAAATGGTTTTAGTCACTAAAAATTGAAAAATTATTAATAATAATACTAGAATATTTAGCTCACAATTTTTCGCTTCGGTATTTACGTATTAAATTAATTACCTCATAAAAATTAAAATTTAAAAACAATAAAGACACTTTATAAAAATAAAATTTCAATACAAAAACAATACCACGATTTACATAATTTTATGTTTAGTTACTGCTATCTTCACCTATTTTGTGATACAAATTAATTAATCCGAATCGTTGACATTAGTAAATGAACACGATATAACTTTGTGTTACCAAAATGTTGCCAAAAAGAGATTACTGATTAATCAAATATAATGTTACTAGAGTGTTGCTTAAATTATAGTGATACCTATTTGTGTTACAAAAATAACAAAAAAGTGATACTTAAACCTCGGGGGTTACATGAAATTTGTATGCGGGAAAATTAGCATTTAACGTCTTCCACCGAAAATTGTATACAATTTGGGGAGATCGAGATTTTGGCTAGAGTCCTAACCCTTCATCAAGATTTCAAAAGAGTCGATTTGATAAAAAGAAGGAAATAGGCCTTACTCGATTACATAAAGATTTTTTACTCCTTGAATAAAAATCATTCCTCAGATTAGCTTTTTGAGAAGAATTTATCAAGTCCCAAGAAATTTGAGGACTTCTGCTGCAGTAGTTCTACCCGTAAATCATTGAGTCTCCAACCATAAAGGAGATTGATATGATGATTCAAGATCAAACCGATCTTCAACAAAGTCAAAGTCCTTGGAAGTTGCACACGGATTCTTCCAAAGAGATATAATGGTTAAGAGCTTGGCCATCGGGAGAAGAAAAAAAGACCAAGTCTGATTGGGGCCGTGATCCCGTGATGTTTTCAAAACAAGAGAGAGCTTAAATGTCCGTAATGACGAAAAAGTTGAAGTAATATTCATCACTCAAAAGAATAATATTTTAAGCTCGTGATGTTACATATTATCTCCGATAATAATAGTTGGAAGGTATCGGGCGAAGATAGAGAAATTTGAGCTTACTATCACGGGGAGTTGGGAGAAAATCCCGAGAACAATTAAATAAAGAATTGAATTTTCGGATCATAAACCTCGTGGTGAAAAGATTGGTACAAAATGAATGGAGTTCACGGTGGTGATTAAAGATAGAGAATCGAGATGACCCCTACCATTCTCCGTATACATTTCTATCGGAATGTTATATCTCAATACAGGCTTATTTCGCGCCTTTATCGATTCGGTGCCGAAATATGTAATCGCAGCCGGATGTTTTTCCTAAAGAAATTGAGAGGACTTACTAGCCTATCACGGGAAGAGATTTCTCTAAAATGATTCTTATCCATAACGGAAATTAAACAAGTTGAGAAATCATGATCGGAGGGGAAATGAGCTAAGACCCATGGTACACAGTGAAAACGCCAATCTATTTCCATCGTGTGCGGATGTTTTGCTGAAACAATTTCCTACAAACATTCAAGCGATTTAAAGAGAAAATGGAGCACAAGACTTATTTTCACAACATTACGTGATCATAAGATCATTGCCCGGCGGCTGGGGAAGCATTTCTGAGAAAAACTGTTAATTTTTGCGACAGGCGTGGTGATGGTGCTCCAAACTCCAAAGAAATCAAAAATGGATGATCGAAAGAATTTTGTGTGAAGCACTTATTATCTATAGACAATTCGGTTCTCGAAGGATAAGAAACTGGGGATTATAATCTTGTATTCATTCAGAGTCTGAGAGAAAAACAGAGTACTCAGAGGATTGTGCAGACCGATGGTGAGCCTAATGGAGAATCCACAGGTGGCGTAACTATTGAAGAACAAATATCACTCTGAGATATCAAGAAAATCGAAAGATTATAATGAAGATCCTGCTGGCAGTAATTAGGACAAAGAATTTAGCTCAAGATCTCCAAATTAAACCTGGAAAAGTACGAAGTTCGTAGCATCTAAAACAATCATAGGAACAGGAGGATCGCAGACATGCAAAGATACTTAAGGAACATCTTCGAACCTTAAGTTAATTTCACCAGTTTCTCCGTATAGCTCCGGATTCTAATGTAAAACCATGGAAATAAAGAAGAAAGCCAAACATTGTGGAGTACAGGGGATTAACGACATTTTGGAGTTAAACGGATACTATATCCAAGAGCACATCTGCTTGATCGCATCAAAAGGTGCCAAGATATTCTCAAAGATCCAAGTCAGATTCTGCGATTAAGATACGGGAAAAGTAAGAAGCCTACGACTTTGCCTACACCGACAAGACACCATATGGGAACGTCTTTTATGGGATTGGCTAACGCCTTACAGATATTAAAGAAAATGGATATTTTTCTTCAAAGATTATTTCATTCATGTTCGTATATATTGATGACATTCTTATCGCATCCAAAGACACTTAAAAGAAAGCATCTCAAACATTTGGAGATATTTTTCGCTGTTTGTCCGCGAAAGAGGATTAGTCTTTTCGGGGAAGAAGGTAGTGATCGCAACAAGATAGATTGAATTCCTCGGAATTGAAATCGATCAACACAGAATTATTCTCTGAATCATATTGTGGAAAAGATACAGGATTTTCAGGATACCTTTGAAAAGACAAGCGTACTTGAGTTTTCTTGAGTTGTTAATTTTCTTTGCAGGATGTTCATTGGCAACTGCATATTACGGGAAGGTGTTTAAAGACATTCTTAAAAAAGATAATATTCAAACGGGAAGATGAACATCAAGAAGGAATTAAGCAACTTAAGAAGTTTGTAAAAAAGCTTCCAAAGCTTGAAATTCCCGAAGACAGATCTAACTCGTTTTTACTACGGATGCCAGTGATTATTGGTAGACACGGTTCTTAAGGTCACACCAACGAGGAAGGTGCCATGCGTATATCGCAATGAAAGGCTTTTAAAAATGGCCTCTATTTTTCTTTTGGCTAAAAGTTTACTTTAAAAATTGATAATTCAAGTGTCGGGCGTTTTTGAAAAAACAAAATCAATCAAACCGAAAAGTGCTCGGACATTGGGGATGGCAAGTGAATGTCAATATTATGATTATGATATTGTCATTATAAAATCTCATGAAAATATTCTTGCCGATTTCTTGACACGACGGAATGAGACGCCAGCGTTATTTGGCGAGGTCCTAAACGAAAGACATCTGCGGGAAACCTTTGAGATGCAGGAACGAGATTTTGGGACGTTATGTCTCAATGCGAGAGGATTCTTCGACGACTTCAATATCTTGCCGAAACTGTTTCTAGTCAAATACGAGCATGCGATTCGCTCAAGACAATTGTTCTGGGCGGCTGAGAGCCTTCTGGTCCAGCCGCATCTCCTACTCTGCGAAAGGGGCCGAGAGAGTGCGGGGCTCTTAATCCCAGGTTATAGTTCAAGTACCAATCACAAGTATTGGTAGTGATGCATCCCCGAAAGTGTACAAATTGTAACGAATGTTGAAGCTCCGGTGTCACAACCCGAGTTCAAGTCAACCTGCACTGGGGTAAGAGGAAGAGTTGAATCTTGGGCACGACAGTAATCTAAGGTTCAAACTGCGAGATTAAGATTTTTCCTATCTTTTAATATCATATGAATGGGAGAAACTAGTTACAAGATAAGGTATTAACCCGCGGAAACAATGGCTGATATCCAGGCAAGATCCCGGGAGTTTGGATTTAAACCAGTAATCATCCAAATAGAGTATAGATGGTATACTTTTGGAGCTTAGCTTCAATCTATCACCGTAATCACGGAGATTCCTGAGAAATTTCAAAATTACCAAAATGGATTGGGAAATGGTTTACGAGACTTGGGCCAAATAATCCACACTGCCGCCGAAGAGATATTTTAGGAACTGTATTTTATCGATGCGGCTCTTGAACCAAGAAGAAAGGCTTTAACGGCTTTTCATTTCATCAAGCTAAGAAGACCGGGATGGAAATGCTTTAAAATACATTAAAGCAGTGGCCAAGGACGGTGTTGGTAGAGACGTTTTTGAGAAGACGAAGCCTGCCGATTGATACCGGGTCTTTGGGACATTAATCGAAATGGACAAAGTCAAATATTCATTCAAGTTCTTCCAAAATCGGCAAGAAACGGATCTTCCTTTTGAATTGATGACTGGATCGACTACGTGATTTGCAATAGGAACTCTTCGAGACCAAAAGAAGAATTCTGCGGGAAAGCAAGATTAAACTGGAGCAAAAACTTACCGAAATTTTGTAATATGGCGTGTGGGCCGTTGGATTGACGGATCTGTCAAGCATGCCCGACAGAAGGAATCAGAGGAGTTTGGGAAGGTTTTCAACCCAAACCCGACCCAATGCCAGAACCGGAAAGGACAAGGGAGCACAGCTCACAAAACAGCGTTTTCCTGTGGGACCACGCCATTGAACTTTTTAGGCATTTTCCCGACAACTTTCACATGGCCGAAGTCACGCGGAAGAAAACCAAACCAGGCGAGGCATCATGACGAGATATGACGTGGCGTTGGCGCCATAAGATCGGCAAAGATTGGAGTCCGCCTTTCTGGGACTTACATCGCATAAAATCACGAGAAGAAGGCTGAGGACATCGAACATTTTCCTTAGTTTTCTTACACTAAAATCCCCGAGTGAAAAGAATATTTTTAGTGTTTAGTTTTAAGTTTTATGTATTTGCGAGTAAGCCTCATCTATGAGATACTAAACCAAGATTCTCCTCCGAAAAAGAGATTACTAATGTAATAAATATTTCAATAAGTTAATAAAAAGGGCTTTTGCTTCAACATGTCTTCATAATGTTACTATTAATTCATCCCGCTTAAGAATTCTTATACGCTTGGAGTAGGAAACGAACCAAGGCCGTGTGTTGAATAGTCATTTGGAAGGAGCCTGGATAATCCTGCGATCATCTTCCCGAGGGTGAGGTTGAACGAATGTGAGGGAGTTGTTTGTCAAACGATCCGAGAAGCGTGTCTTCCGATCGCAGGTTGTGAAACCATTTCACCCGATGTTTGTTTGGCCAAAGAAGGTATGAATTTTAAGGGATTTATTAATTTTTGCGAAGATATATTGGGACATATGGTCGACGGATGGGACATATGTCGTTTAAAAAATCTTGTCTCGAAATCAAATTATTTAGTATTATGAGATTTTGCGTAAGTATGTCTGGGAGTTTATAAATTTAGAACTCCCACTACGATCCATTAAAAACCTGCGAATGAGATTGGATCTAAGTAAATTTAACAACGCCATTTAACAAAATAGGTTTTGAGGAAAAAGCAAAATTCCCTATAATCTAAGAAATTTGGGTTTATTGAAACTGGCTATGGTATGAAGGGATTGATATTTACTGGTTTTTGAAGTTGTAGGACTATTATTGTCTTTCAAAGATAAAGGACCAAAAATGCTATTCTCGCTATAAAAGCAAAATTGTCCGAGACCAAATCAACTTCCAGAAATAGTTAAGGACTAAAAATGCCACTAGACCAAAGATCGACTAAAAAAATGCAATTTAAATTTTTCATTTTTCTTTTCATTACTTTACATCGTTTAAGCATTAACAAGAGATCTAAACTAAGAAAAAACATCTTCACAAGATGGATCCTCCTTCCCAAGCCTTCAAACTTCTTGTGTTTTAAAGTAGATGGAAAGACATGGTGTGCTTCGTAACATAGCACTTTCTCTCTCAAAAGACCTTTGATTTGTGTAATCCTATGTATTGTATTGTATTTTTGTGGTATATGATGTTGTTTTTCTTGCAACGCTGTCCTATATAGGTGCTTTGAGAGATCATTTAGAGATTTCTAATGGAAAATGACTAAAATCGTGACACATCGCCGCGTGTCGCGTCGATTCACCCCCCACCGCGGTCGTGTGGTCCCACACGGAAGACTGCCAACACGCCACATCTCATTTCTCCGACAGACTCACTTCTTGCTCGTGTCACCCACACGAACAATCGTGTGACTACTTTTCGCCGTTTTCTTTGTCTTTTCGATGCCTTCTCTTCACACGTCAATCTTGTCGGACCTTTTAATCGATATCTTTCCATTTACAAACAGTTTTAAAACGTCATGTCACGCCCCAATTTTTGTCAGAAAACAAAATAACACCCGATAAATTACATCTCCATATTCATTAGCTTAGGCTCGACAAAGCTATTATCTAAAGACAAATAATTAAAACCATAAATACACCTAAGTCTGTGAATCTATACAATTTTCATAGAGTTGCAATTAACCTATCTTTACAAAATAGTTTAATGTCACTAAGTTCATGAAATAGCTAATGCCATGAAATTTACAAAATTATAAGCAAAACTAATTTCTTTATGAAAATGGCATTTTTACCAGCTTTTTGGTTGGATCGCCTGTTTAAGCGAAGCAATCAAAGCACTAATCCTTGCTGGTTTGATTCCGACAATGACTCCTAGGAGATGATTCACGATGTGATTTCACTACGAGATCGTGATGGTGTTGGAAATAAGTAGGAATAATACGAAGATTGGAATATGTAATATATATAAAAGAACACCTTGCATAAATTAATAAAAAAGTGAGCTTTTAAAAGCTAAAGCGAAAGCTCTTTGTCACATTTCTTGAAAGTTGTCAAAAACTCTTTGAAAGCGGTCTTTATACCGCTTACTTGAATAATAAAATTTGTAGTGAACAAATACATTTTTAATTTGACTAAGTGTCTACTAAATAAATTTGAGCTACTTATGAAATAAGGATTACTTAACCTAAAATTAATTAAGTAAGTTCTTAATTAGTAACAATACCATAATTAATATTTGAAAAATAGAATTTTCAAAATCTCAATTATTTCATTATATCCGGTGAGAAACCTCTCCAACATAGGGAAAAAGGCGGAAAAAAACTAGGAGAAAAGGAAAAGAAGAAAACAATAAAATAAATAGCTTTCCCCTCTCTCCCACGGTAGGAAGATGGGAGGAAAGAACAAATTATTTTGGGAAACAGCAAAAAAAGGGGAGAGGGGACGGTTAGGGTTGAGGGCTAATTGAAGAAGATATTTGTTTTACCTTGTTTATGAATATGTTTATCTTTATCACGCTTACTGTGAGGCTAATTCGACGCGACCTATGTGTAGTTTATAACTCTTGTTAGATATTGACATATTGTGTTGCATTTCACAAAACGTAGTATATTTTTTTTATCCAAAAACAAAAAGAGACAAATGCCTAAAATGAGACACATGTCAACATCTGATGAGCCCACAATATTCACATGGATAATATCAAATTAAATGCTTTCGGAGCATAGTTCATATGGAAAATGTACTTTAATGCCCATTCGATAGAAGTGCAATATATGAAATTGAAAAGTCACAAATTTGGCACTTCTCCTTGATAGACTTTTGGTGAAGTGACTTTCTAAAAGTCGTTTAGAAATAACTACATTTCTAAACAAAGCACGTTTATTTTTCAAGATAGACTTGTATATCCGAAAGTCCATTTCAAACGTATTTCAAACATGCTAAAAGTGCGAGACAAATGAGAACAAAGATATATAGATATTTAATAGTGGAGCTGGTTTTGTTTAATAATTAATTAAAATAGAAAATAATTAAGTTAGTGAAGGAGCTTTTACATGTAATCTTGATGATTAATTGATTATGTAAGTAATTAGAATAATAATAATAATTTTTAATTTTGTTGGTAGCTTTCTTCACTTGTCTATCTTTAATTGTAACTTACATTTGGCTCAAATTCGAAAATTGTTTAATCAATATATATATTGTCTTCTATAGGTTAGTTTAATTTCGTGTTCTTTTGTAAAAAGAACAAAAAAATTGCTACATTGAAGATGATAAAACGATTTCATGTTGTTCCATTTTATACTTTGTTTTGGGTTTTAAACAAAACCCTATTTATTTTTAGTCAAATACTATTCATATAATCACTTGCTCTAATTTCAACTCAAGAATGATCGTTTTCACAAGAGAAATATATTTGCAACGTCTAGAAGAGCCTTCCCTCCCCCTTAATCTTTAAATTAACCCTTTTTTAAGACTATCTTAACAAGAATGTTAAGTTTAGTCTGACATTATCCTAATCCCTAAGTACAAAACTTTCAGTGGAAAAGAAGAAGAAGAAGTACGTTTCGGGACCATCAACAAAAGAGGTTGATCTTGACGGATCATTAATTTGTTTTGGTATAAATGTATTGTGAAATAGCATCTACTATTATGTTGAACATAATAGCTGATGAATATTTGTTGGGGAAAAATTGAAATGTAAGGTAAAACATCACAAGAAAATCTGATAATAATAGCAAAGTTAGGAGACAAAAAAGGCTATATATGTGTGGTGTTAAATGTGCCCCATGTGCTAAAGAGTGATGTGTGAGCCCTCACATGACCCGACTGCATATAGTGCCCCAATAATTTTAAGAATTCACTACCATCACCCCACACTATAATGTAGTTTTTATTTTTAGTTTCAATAATAATTTTATTTATTTTCATATAATTAAACTAATAAATATTGTTGGAATCAGAAAAGAAAAATACTTGAAAGAGATTGTTTATTTAAGTGAAGGTCTCTTGTGAGACGATTGTGAGGCAAGTCAGAAATGATCTTTTAGTATAACACGTACTACTTTTAGTGTAAAAGAAATCTTTCAAAGAAATAAATGCTAATTTAAGTGTATTTAGACAAGTATTATTTTTCACACTAAAAGTATTATTTTTAAAAAAGATCCGTCTCACCCGTGATCCTATAACTTTCACCGTCTCACATAATTTTTGTGTTATTTAATGTACACACACCACACAAATACGTTACTTTAGATCCTTTATTTCATATTCTTGTTTCGTGATCTATTTCAAATCATAGACAATAGCTAAGTACATGAAAGATCACATACGCGTAAAGTACATATGATGTAATACAAATTGAAATTAGATGATCTGAATTAATAAACATTTACAGACATCTACGCGACTTTCGATTACAGTATCATAGTATATGGTGTTGCACAAAATATGAAAAATAGTCTTTTTTGGTCTCAGAATTTGCACTACTTGAATATTTACTCTTCTAATTAGTCACGTTAATTTTGGTCCAACATCATTAATTCGTCCGACTTTGATCGAAAGTGTGTAATTTTATTGTAATTGCTAACTAGGACTAATTGGTGCTTATGTGTCTAATAAAAATTTAGTTTTTGTGATTTGGCGTAAGAATTGACACGTCAAATCGCAAAAATAATGAGTTTAATGTATTGGACCTTTGGTGGCGCGAGTTTTTGCGCCAAATCACCAAAATCCCCAAATTTTTTGACATGTTTTGCGATGATTGGTCATAATTTGTAATTTTTGATAAAATTACAAAAAATGGGTCAAAATAGGGCTATATATATGTCCAATTTTTAAAAATATTGGGCTAAATTTTAAATGTAACTACTTGGATGACTAAAATAAATCTCAAAATAATCCAAGTTACATGACCAAAGAAATTATTTTCCCCAAATATGTACCATATAATTTAGTTTTCACATATCCTATCCTAATTATTCTGAAACTATTTGATACTATACATAATCATTATACAAACATACGTAACATAAAATTTTACAGTGAAATCATGTGAGTATGTTGCTTAGACACAACTCTTTGAATTATGCTCCTTATGCTTTACTTCTCCACTTTATTTTGACACAATTGCCCTTTTCACTCACCCTGAAATGAAATTATAAATGAAGGAATGTTCGATTCTTATCTGTTACATATGGTTAATGGTTGCTTTCTGCAGTTCTGCTCTGGCACAGTTATTTCTTTACCAAAGCCAAAAAAAAAAAAAGGGCTCAATATATAGTAACCACGTGCTTAGTCGGCTGTAAAGTCTGACGTTGGGCCTGCCCAATCTTCTTACCGTATCTCTATCTTGCCTAAAGCCATTATAATAGTATTTTTTCGTTTGTGTCTCATTAACGATATGAATTGCACGTGGAGAAGGCTACAAATTACAGTTGGAAGGTAGCACTTTACACAACCTAATACTAAGGTTGATACGCCCATGGTCGAGCACTATAAGAAAACAATCGAATTCTAACAGAATAATTCCAACGGATTAACAAATTCATTTGAATTTTTAATCCTCCAACGGAAGTTTCAATACCACAACAGTCGTTGGAACATTCCAATTGTAGTTCCAACGTTAAATAAAACTCTCGAATAAATCGTTGGAATATCCATTGAATTTAAAATTGATGCCTAAAGCAAACAATAGGCATCGGTTGCTAAGCACAAACCGATGCATACTTTTCCCAAAGGCATCGGTTTCTCGCAAACAACCGACGCATAAGTAGTTTCGGCATCAGTTTGTAACAAGAACCGATGCCTATTGTTATTTTTTTAAATACAATTTTTTTTTTTCAATTTCCTAGCAATTTAAAGTGACATATTGTGCACCTTAAATTATAAAATTTTCATAATGTCTATAATATCTAATTCTCTTCTTGTTCCAATTCTCAAATTTAATCCACGATCTAACACATTTTGCAAAAAATGATGCCCGATACATCATATGCAATATAGGAGAATACAAATACCATTCCTCCTTGTTGATATCAACATCATCTTCACTTACATAAGTAAAAAGGAAGTGGCACCGACTTGAATGCTCGATACCTCCCAACATTATTCAAGTGCTCATTCTCCAACCCGACAAAAAGTCCGAATTTTTTTATTCTTTGCTAACAACCAATTACACAACAAAGGAAACTAGCACAATTTCTAATAAAACCATGAATTAATTGATTTATGTTTCTTCCGGAATGTAATGAAGCATTTATGGCAATTTACCACGAGTGCTTTTAGTTCTCGGCCCGTGTTAATTGTTGCGATCTGAAATGCTTGATTAGAGAAGAGAATCCATTCCAAGAGCTTGAAGAATAACCCTAAATTCCATGGTGATATTTCTCGTCTCCGGAAAAAATTGACCAATCTTGACCCTAATTCATCATAAGACGGATCGAGCATTGGGGAAATCTTCCATGGCGCCGACGATTGTCGGCTTGACGGAGGCCTCTTGAGCCGAGTGGAAATCGAGTCGATTAACATCGGGATCTGCATGTAGTGCGTCAAGAGATCTTCATTGTCGGGCCTTTGACGGCTTCCAAAACGGGCTTGATTAGCCGTGAAGTCGAATTTGTGCCGGGGGTTAGGTCAACGAAGATAGCGAGCTCGATGATGGAGAATTTGTGGTTAATCTCTATCGATTAAGTCACGATCTTGGTATGGGAGTCGGATCGAATAAATTACCAAATAAGGTGCATGTGCTTGATTCTCCATTGAACAACGATCGTAAAGGTAGGTGGACGGTAGCTTATGAGAGTAGACGCGATGGCGGCGGAAAAAAGCACTAGAGTGGGCGATTGCTTGCTTTGTGAAAAGTGGGTGTTGAAGAAAGACGAGAACTAAAATGAAGCTAAATGTTATACGCCTTTAATTGAAAATTAAACACTTATATGCTTATATGCATCGATGTTCTAAGAAACCCCCTAAAGTTGAGTTAAAGGTATCGGTTTTTCTTAAAAAAAAGATGCCTTAAGTTTTCAATTTAATAAAAAAATAGTTTATAGGCATCGGTTCTTAATAAAAAAACCGATTCCTAAAGACTTCATTTTATTTTCAAAATTGCCACCACCCTTCTTTAGGCATCCGTTTGTGTGAAAAATCGATGCATATTGGGTGATTTTATAACATTTTATGTACTAGTGGGAGGTTTAATGGGCCAAATTTAAGATATTAATAAGGAATAATTATAAGAAAATACCTCGTGAGATTTGGGGTAATTAAAAGAAATCTAGAGAAGTTTCAAAACTATAAGAACTTCCCGGAGTTTTAATTTAAGTCTTACATTTTTACCTCAACCATTAGTTGAATCACTTGAATTTGTGATATTATTAAATATTTACAATTATATAATCGATTTGTCTCTTATATGTGGGAATTGCAAATAATGTATGTTGCTATAAGTACCAAGATCACTTAATTTTTCTAGTGTTACAACCAACACGCATCCCCAAAGGCGAGGTGACAAGATTATATAATCTTTTTTTTTAGTACAATGGGAGAACTTGGTGAGGGGACACATGCACCCGTATGGGATCGAATCCGGGTCATTTACCCTTACAACACATGTCTCAACCACTAGAGCACAAAGTTGATCCCGACAAGATTATATAATCTATTAGATTCTCTTCGTTATATACATGATTTGGTTTAAGATCATTGTTGGAAACTCGGTTTCCACGTTTTTTCCTTGGTGAAAACTATTGAGCAATTTATTATATTTTTGCCTTTCTTGACTAATTCTACAAGCATTCCCAAAGTCGAGTGCTCATTTTCTTTTTTCTTTTTCTAATCGGAAATTTTATGTCATAAGAACTTAAAAGAAATACAACTTACACATACTACAACCGCACGGGATAATTTCAGAATTTTACTTATTTCAATATATATGTTCCCAACCCATCAAGTATGGTACCCGACGTTATATTTTTAAATTAACGTCACTACTGCAGGTTGTTAATTGACCGTCTAAGACTAACAGATTGACTTGCAATTGTGGGTTTGCAGGTGACAATTCCTAATTGACTTGTTTCCTCTTCATTTGTTCCCAAATCTCTCCCCAAATTCGATCTCAAACCCTAAGTTTCTTATTTTTGAACTCTAATTGAATCTTAACCCCAAATTTACTCAAATCTTTACTCACAAGTTGGTTTCAAAACAACAAATATACTCAAATCCAAAATAATATAATTTGTGGGAATCTAGAAATCAAATATTTTTATTCGAAAATTGCACAAGAAGTTTTCAATTTTGACGCAAAATCTCCATTCAAGTTCCACCAACCTCTAAATTATTGATTGCCCAGCATATTCTGAGTACATTGATCTCGAATTGATTGGAGAAAAATAACCAGAGATGAAGATCACGATGTTTCAAAATTTTAATGTTGCATGCATATGTTTTTTTTCTTTTTTGGTTCGAACTAAATTGTGTGAAACTTCAACAATTAAAAAAAATTTAATTGATATAAAAATGAAAAATGATCAGTGAAAATTGAACAACCCAAAATAAAATTATTAAAACCAAAATAAAGAAAAATAAGAAATTATTTGTTCACGACTTCTTCGATGGGCATCACACCTTCTTGCTATTGTTTTTTTAATTTAATTTTTGAATTGATTTTGAATGACTCTCTAAGTTTAATATATTACATAATTTATTAATTAAATATATTAATACAATTTAATATAATAATTACGAATTAAAAGTATAATTTATATTATTTTTAATAATTCATCTTCTTCATTGGGTATCACACCCTCATGCTATTGTTTTTAAATTTAATTTTGTAAATAATTAATTTTAAAATTTTCTCCTAAGTTTGATACATTATGTACATAATTATATTAATTAAAAGCAATAATATAATTTAATAAATCAATTACGAATTTTAAGTATAATTTATATTATTCTCAATAAGTCACACCTTCTTCGCTGGGTATCATACCTTCGTGCTATTATATTTTTTTAAATTTAATTTTTAAAATAATTAATTTTTAATTTTACTCCCTAGGTTTGATAGATGAAACAATTGTATTAATTAAAGTGATTAAAAAATTGAATACATTAATTATGAATTAAAAGTAATATTTATATTATTCTTAATAATTTTATAAAATAATTAAAGTTGAATTTTCACTTCATTTGAAGATTAACTATATTGTTAATAATAATGAAGAAAAAGAAGATCTAGTGGTTATGATTTTATAATCTGTTAATGTTTGAATTTCATCAAACATTATATTTCGATTTTTATTCTTCCGTTTTCCAGTTTAATTCTTGTCGATTAATATTGTCGGTTTCTTTTTACGGAGTTATGTTAGAAGTTTTAATTCAGTTTTACATGTCTTTACTAACTCCTTAGAAGTTTATGGAAGTGGGTGGTTTCTTTCCTTAAATCTTGCGGGTAGTTTCTCTTCTATTTTCTTGCGGGAAGTTATTCAAGTGATGGCTATTTAAGGATCGAAACCAAAGAAATTTCGTATTTTCCGATTTTAGGAGATTTGAGAGTTCATCTTCCACTTTTTCACACCGAGAAAATTGCGAAGCTCGGTGATACCGAGAATGTTGGCAACATTGTTGGCATCATTTTTAGAACTCGAGTTTTGAGTGTTTATGTGAGATAGTTTCGAGTGTATATTGAGTGATTGGAGTGCACTAGATGTATTCTCACATTTGTAAAGGAGTGTTGTTGCTTTCGGAGACACAAGGGGAGTTGTTCTTCTAGTTTCCTTATTTTCTTTGTATTTTTGTATTTTGTAAACAACATTGATAATTTTTGTTCTAATGAACACCGTACAAGTATTTTATACTTGTACAAAATTTTAAATCTCTTGTGTCTTGTATTTGATTCTGTCTTTATTTCATACTTTGTGAAATTGTATTTTTAATTAAGTCTTTCATTGTGTTTTGCAAAGTGTTGGCATCACTTTGATCCCCATGACACTGCATTTTTAGAAAAATTGGACCCTTCAATTCTTTCAATTGGCATCAAGAGCCTTCACTAGACGATACTTAGTGTGATCCTGTTTTTTTTGCAGTGTTTTGATGATGGAAATTCAGAGTAGTTCCATTTTTCGACCTCCTGTTTTGGATGGAACGAACTATTCCTATTGGAAGGTGAAAATGAGGGCTTATATCAAGTCCATTGATGAAAGAGCATGGAAATCTATTCTTACGGGATGGACACCACCAAGAATCATTGACACTGAAGGAGTTACAATAGACAAACCAGAGATTGAGTGGCAAAATGATGAAATCCAGATTGCAAGCTTTAATTCTAAAGCTTTAAATGCCATATTTATCTTTGTTGATATGTTTTTGTTCAAAATAATTTCTAATTGTGTTTCAAAGAAAAGATGCTTGGGATGCATTGCAATTGCATTGTGAGGAACACAAAGTGTTAGAAGAACAAAGCTAAGACTCTAGCAAGCAGATTCGAGAATGCGAGAATGGAAAGAAGAAGAGACCATTGCTTCGTATAATGCAAAAATCTGTGATATTGCTAATGAGGCACAATCACTTGGAGAGCCTATTAGCAATGAAAGATTGGTAAGCAAGGTAATGAGATCTCTTCCCGAAAGATACAATGTTAAGATTTATACTATTGAAGAAACCAAGGATACTTAATACTCTTAGACTTGATGAACTTATTGGTATTTTACAAACTTTTGAGTTAAACTTGGGGCAACAAAAAGAACATCATTTTGAGGACAAAAGTATTGCTTTTAAAACCCAAACAGGTTTTGATTTTTGTGATGTTCAAAATAATGCAATGGAACATTTTATGAAAAACATTCATGAATGTGATTTAAATGAAGAATCTATTGCATTATTGACCTTACGGTTTAATAGTTTACTCAAAAAATCTTCTTTGAATGGCAAAGATTTCAAGTCTAAGAAACATTTTTACGAAAATTCTTCAAATTTCCCTAAAAGTTTGAACCAAATCAAGAGAACAATTTTTTAAAATCAAAAACCTTGATTTGATTCAATGTCGTGCTTGCAAAGGATTTGGTCATTATGCAAAACAATGTGCAAACACTCTTAGGGAAAAGAGGTATGGATTTTCTTGTATCTTTTAGTGATGAAGAATCAAGATGGTGAAGAAAATTGCAAGGGACTTGTAACGATTCTTGAGGAAGAGAAGCTCAAATCGATGGATTCGAAATGATGCAACAAATGATGCCAACACGGAGGCATCACAAGACAAAGTCTCCACGATTCTCAATATGATTTTGTTAATCATTTTGCATCATTTTTATGTCCTGGTTCGGGGTCAAAGTATGTTAATCTAGAAGATAAATGTCATAATAATTTGCAACTTAAATGTGAAGATCTTGTCAAAGAGAATGACATTTTAAGAGAATCTGTTGGGAGATTGGAAGTTCTTTTAACAAAGAAAGACAAAGATCTTGATCTGGTAAAATCAACTTATTAGTCTTAAAAAGACAAAAGTAAGTAAGTTTGATTCTAGCTCTGCTTTATTATTGATGATATATTTTTAAAAGCTAGATTGGATAGAACTGGATTAGGATATGTTAAAGCAAACAAAACGATTCTTGTAAGAAGACATGTCTTTCTATGAAACAAGGGAATCTTTGGAAAAAGTGGCAAATCATTTTTCAAAAATAATTTCAAGAAGTCGGAAGTGTTTTGAAGCGAAAATTTGTGTGTCATTACTTGTTTTAAACCAGGGCATATCAAACCTTTTTGCTTCAAATTGAAGAAAGATAAGGAATTGGGTAACATGATGCGAAAATGATACATGACACCGTTGAGGACACCTTCAATTTTGCTGAGAATTCTTCAAAAACTGATCCTAAATTGATTTGGGCTGATGATAATGATCGTTGTTGTACTCAACACATTGCCACTAAACATCCGTTAGCGATATTTTCTCTAAATCTTTGGATTTTGAGAGGTTTTCTTGTCTAAGGAAATCTCTTGGTTTGTGTGTTCTTTAAAAGTGTGATGCTTAATGTGTTGCATCAGCGTGTGACACATCCTGTTTGTATATATTTTTTTTTGCTTTGTTGTTAGCTTGTATTCTTGAGTTTTTCCAGACTTGATGCATCATCTTTTGTAGGCATTTTTGTGCAACTCAAATTCTTAAAAGAAGTCGACAAATGATTTTTTAAAACTTGTTTTTGGGCATATTTGTACATTTTGGCTCATTGATTATGTAAATGGATTGAGCTATATTTGATGACTTTCTTAAGTCTTTTTGTACTATTCTTATGCCCGTGGATCCATTATGCAAGTAAAAAAATCTACTGTTTATCATCATTTAAATTGAGTTTGTTTATTCAAAATGATATTGCAAATGATGGCATCATTGTACATATCACCTCATGATATCTTTTTGTGTGTTTGTTTTATATATATTTTTCGTTTTTTTTTATTACTATTTCTTATATATTTTAAAAAAAATTAAAAAAAAAAAAAATCTGCAAAACTGATGTTTAGTAGTAATGAGTTGTTACAATTTATTCTTTTTCTCCTTGTTGGATAATTGGTCCTAACTTCTTCTAAATGGAGATAATGGGGTATCAAAATGCTCTCGGTGAGCTTATATGTTGTTATTTTCTCTCTTTAAATTACGGAGAGGTGATTTCAATCCAAAAGGGGAGAAAGTGGCACAAAAACAAGTTCGGAAGCAAATGCGATGGAGATGGTGATTAAGAGAATGATGCCAACATCCGAGGCATCATTTTTTGACAAATGAACTTTCTTGTTAGAAGAGTATTTGATGTTTTTGGTACTTCTTGTTTTTAAACCTTATATTCGGGGGAGATCTCTGTGATTGATCCTTGAAGTCGTGAGAATATTAACTCGTGTTTTTGTGCAAAAGTTTTGTCAAATCTGCAAAGAAAGGGAGATTGTTAATGTTTGAATTTCATCAAACATTATATTTCGATTTTTATTCTTCCGTTTCAGGTTTAATTCTTGTCGATTAATATTGTCGGTTTCTTTTTACGGGAGTTATGTTAGAAGTTTTAATTCGGTTTTAATCTTTACTAACTCCTTAGAAGTTTATGGAAGTGGGTGGTTTCTTTCCTTAAATCTTGCGGTAGTTTCTCTTCTATTTTCTTGCGGGAAGTTATTCAAGTGATGGCTATTTAAGGATCGAAACCGGAAATTTCGTACACGATTTTAGGAGATTTGAGAGTTCATCTTCCAAACTTTTTCACACCGAGAAAATGCCCGCGAGGCTCGATGATACCAGGAATGTTGGCAACATTGTTGGCATCATTTTTAGAACTCGAGTTTTGAGTGTTTATGTGAGATAGTTTCAGGTGTATATTGAGTGATTGGAGTGCACTAGATGTATTCTCACATTTGTAAAGGAGTGTTGTTGCTTTCGGAGACACAAGGGGAGTTGTTCTTCTAGTTTCCTTATTTTCTTTGTATTTTTGTATTTTGTAAACAACATTACCTTTTGGATAATTTTTGTTCTAATGAACACCGTACAAGTATTTTATACTTGTACAAAATTTTAAATCTCTTGTGTCTTGTATTTGATTCTGTCTTTATTTCATACTTTGTGAAATTGTATTTTTAATTAAGTCTTTCATTTGTGTTTTGCAAAGTGTTGGCATCACTTTTGACCACCGCATTTTAGAAGAATTGGACCCTTCAATTCTTTCATAATCATTCAAAAGTAGTGGTTTTGATTTTAAGAATTGTTTGAGGATTTGGGGCTTAAGAAATAAAGACAAAAGTAAAAAATGAGGAAAGAAAGAAAATTACTAGCTATTTTACCCATCACTACAAGAAAAATGCTCAACCACAAATGATATAATCTTTGTGTATTACAATAATCATCCGTTGTAGTAGATGGTGTTGTAAAAAAATCCGCTCAACGACAACAATTACAATCCGTTTAACCGTTAATAAAAGACAACGATTATAATCCGTTTGTCTTTTAATGCTTGAAAGACAACAATTGGGACAATGACTCGTATCTATTTTTGAATTGTGAGATACAACAATGTATTTGGCAACGTTAATATCCGTTGTGGTGTTGAATTATCACAAAGCCTCTACAAGGTTTTAAAACCGTTGTAATTTGTAAATATTTCAACAACAGATCAAATCCGTTGTGGTTTTGAAGTATTACAACAGTTTAACAAGCCGTAAAAACAGTTGTAATTTTAAACCATAGCTAATGTATTTTATATTTGGTGTCTATTATATTTTCACCACCTATGGTAATATAAATTTTGATTTCATATATGCAAAAAACAAACACAATACAAGAAAACAACATATAACTAACTAAAACAAAACATGACATTCAAGTGATTGTATCTAGTACATGTCTGCAAAAGTTTAACAAAACAAATATATCAGAAATATATCTAACAAGTGTTTAACAAAACGTCTAACAAGTGTTCTCAAAGTTACACTAATTCTTTCATTGAGGGCAGCTGCAAAGCATTCCAATATCATGCCTGCAAATAATAAGTATATACATCAATTTACATAATTTAAGTTCATGCCTCCAAATAAGAAGTATATACATCAATTTACATTAAAATCAAATTCACTCAATTAAAGAATGTGCACTCTTTATAACTATGAAAATTTGCATATAACTATAAACAAAATACCTATTCACTCATGTATATGGTCTTGGACGCATTCTGCCCACTCCGATCGCACTTCATCAATTTGAACTTGAGAATACTCCACATTTGAGAACTGTGAGAAAAAAAAAATAGGTATTATAATTGGCTCCAATTATTAAATATTTGCAAAAAACATGAGAACGCCAAATTTTAATATAATTTACCATTGATAGCAATGAAGTCATGTCTGTAGTTGAATCTTCTACAATTTGCCTCATGTGCCTCATCACAAAATAACCGCATTGGAATGCATCAGGTTGAATAGGAGTCTATGTTTGAAACAATTTTAAATGACATTGATAAGTATTAGACAACTTAGTTCATTAATACAGGGCAAAAAGTGAGAAACCGATCGCATAGTAAAGAATTATCCAAAAGTAAAGAAACCGATCAAAGATAACAGGTTTCCTATAAAATGTATAAGAGAGATTTTGCAATATTCGAAGCTAATCTATAATAACTACATTTGTTCATCATTCAAGAATAATCATTAAGAAGGTAGCAATTATATTGTTCGATTAAAGTTGCATGATTGTGTCTATTGTTCATCGATTATGATGTATCAAAGACATTATATTCTCGAATCTAGCCGAAAGACTTCCAAAATGAAAATATATCTATTTGTCTTTGCATGCTCATATTCAGTAGACACAAAGCAGAGTAATATATCAGATTTTCAACATCATGTCTAAGAAGATTGCCATATCAACGTCATTCTCTACCTAATTAATTTCTACGATCAATCAAAGGAAAAATTACACGTGCACACGGTGGGGCAGGGGGAAGTGGATATATAGTCACAACGTGTCACATTAGCCATCTGTAATCAAGAAAAGAAGCAATAATAGCTGAAAATGTCCTTTTTAATTATTATCAGCAATTATCAGTCAACAACTAACTATAACTACAAATATTCTTCTTAAAGATTCCACTAGAACCACTTCTTCCAATTCTTAGAGAGTATAAGAACGATCACAGTCAACTATTAATCAATTGTTGATAAATATTATTATAAATTGAACTCTTTACTGAGAAAAAAACTATTGAATAGTATATGAACTCATATCTACTTATAATTGTTTAGGACAAAAAGCCATGCAAATGATTTGGTCACATGCTCACATACAATAATTATATTTCCTCCAAAAAGAAAATTCGAAAAACAAATCCACTCAAACCTGGAACACACACTTGCATAAGACTATATAACTCAAGTGGTCCTACAAATGAGATATTGCATCTTAAATTCACTAACTCATCTGCTCCCACAGAATATGTGGCTATTATCTATATGTTGACATATTTAGACATTATTAAGAAGAAGACGCATGTGTCTTTAAGACATAGGAGAGCATTTACTTGATGCGGGTAGTAAAAAGCAAATGAATTATAAACTAAATGCATGTCATTCATTTTTGTTGCCTAAGCTTGTAAAGAGTATTAGTATAATCCAAATATAATAGACCAACAAATATATGTAACTAGCCAAGCATAAGTTCTATTACTTCTCATTTATAGTAGGTAAGCTTTGATTTGTCAAATAAAATGGATACGGTACTTTGTATATTGGAGTATGAAGAGTCGTGTGAATCACCTTCTTTGGTTCTTCAACACGGGGTCGACAGGCGTCTTTGATGGGCTCACCCCGCAGGCGTGCAAAAAGAATCAAAGAAATAAAAGGATAACAAAGGAAAATCGAACCTTATAGGCAGTGATCCTAAGACTGCACCGCTGCAGTTCAGTAAATGATTAATTTCAGATTCCTTTTGCACTTCTGCAGGGTGAGCCCATCAAAGACAAATAAACCAAAAGGCAGAAAGAAGTTAGCTATATAGCTGATGCAATTTTTATAAAATTCAGATTCATCCACAAAATAATTAGAAAGCAAATATGTCATATAATCATACATAAATCTGGATTTCACCAAATATCAAATTAATCAGAGTTAAATGTTAATGTGTAGCACTTGAATAAAAACTTCATCCGGAGAAAGATTCTTTGTTGCTTCTTAAACCTAATTTATCGAACTTATGAATACACATTAGCTAGGATCTATCTACACACAAAATAATTAGAAAGAAAAGACTTTAGGGAATTAGGGCACGCGGCGTATTGAAGAAGGTACTTACATATGGTGAGCAATAAACGATGGTTTTCGATCACTTCCAGCGGCGGACGGTGCACTGGACGGCGAGGTACAACCACCCCCTGGCTCTCCAAATGAACGAGCCTCGCACACAAAAAAGACACAAGCACGTTCACGATGTTCAATAACTTTCTCGGTATAATACTACTACAAAAGTAATCTTCGATTGAGGATGTTGCTTGTAAACCCAACTAATCTCTACCAAAACCATCTACCATCCTAGGAAGAAAAACGTCATCCGGTTCCAATTATCCGAGAAAATTTTCAAAGAACAAAATAAACTCCAACTCATAGCTTAAAGCTACTACCTAAATCGCCACAAAAAGGGGAAACAACAAGACAAGGAATAATATCGAGCTTTCAACATAAATCCTTATATACAATCAGCTATTTTCGAAATTAGGGTTTTAAAAAATTTGGGGATTTTAGTGGATGGGAAAAAATCACCAAGAAATCACTCCGAGATGCGGCGAGCTCCTATTTGCGCGGTGGACGGCGGTGAAGAGCTTGCGGTGGACGTTTGCTTCTCGTTCACTTCCCAAACCGAACTTCTCCATCGTTTTTCTTTTTTTTTTTTTTTTTTTTTGATTAAGTTGTTTGAGTTGTTTAAGTTGCTATTATGTACATAACTTTTAGATTGTGTGTTGTTTGATTAAGTTGCCATTACTCAACTTAAAGTTGCTAGTCTTTTTTATTTATATTTATGTTTAAGTTGCTAGAGTAAAAAGTCTAACTTTAAAAAAAAAACTTTAAAGTTGCTAGTCTTTTTTATTTATATTTATGTTTAAGTTGCTAGAGTAAAAAGTCTAACTTTAAAGTTGCTAATTATATTTTTAGACTTATGTTTAAGTTGCTAAACCAAAATGTTTAACCTTGCTAGTTATATTTGATTATTATTTTTTCAAATGAATTAAAATTAAAATTTGATAAAAAAAATATTTACAACTCCCAACACTTTTAGAATTATGCTAAAATTGCTAAAATAAAATTGATAAGTTAACTAAAAGTGATAGTTATACCATGAGATAAAAAATTGATAACAAAATAAAAATTAACCCTTAGCACTTTTAGAAATTTGCTAAAGTTGCTAAAATAAAATTGATAAACTAACTAAAAGTGCTAGTTATACCATTAATATAAATAATTAATAAGGACATGAAAAATGCCTATTGACTCCGGTTTATAACTGTTGTTAAAATTATTGTCTTTAAGGAAAAAAATGACCCTAATTACAACGGTATAACCAACCGTTGACGAAAAGGATGAATAAATATTGTATTTTGAAAAAGATTAGGCACTAATCGACAACGGATTACAAAAACATTATCGAAGACCCAAGAAACGCGTTGTAAAAAAATAAAAAGACCGCTAATCCACAACGCTTCAAGAAAGTGTTGTCTTAGGCTTGAGTGAACTGTTGTCGTTAACAAAAAATCCGCTCATCCACAATGGTTTAGCAAAAATCCATTGTGAATGCTTGTAAGGACAACGATTTAGCTAAAATCCGTTGTTTTTGGGGTGTTGTTGTTGAGCATTTTTCTTGTAGTGCATATTTACCTGTTATAATAGGTTTTACGGTCATAGTTGGCGGTTAATTAATGGCCAGTTGTAATGCTGATTAAAAAGTGTAACATTGGTACCATAATTGATGAGTTGGTGACATGGGATACCAAAATCAAAAAGTAAGTAAAATTGGGGTACTAGTTATGAAAATATCCCACAACCGCACCTATTTCCAGTTTGCACTAATTTAACACATTTTACATACTCTTCTAAAAAAAAAACATTTGACATACTAGGAGTGCTCATCTAGATAATATGTATTTTACGGGAATTTCTTAGCCACCCAAGTGGGGTGGCACCCCACACCCATGTGTGTGTGTGTGTATGTGAGGATCCAAGGGTGGATTCTCACACTTGGGTGCCACCCACATGGGTGGCATAGACAAGACCGTATTTTATTTTGTTTTGTGGATAATGTATTTAATATAAATGTGTTCATGAGTATATATATCTTATTTAGCAAAAATAAAATATTTGGTACAATTTCAATGCACTAATACATACGCATACGCACTGGGTGCAACATGGATTAAACCCAATTCCAATATTCCATCAGAACAAAATTTTCGTGTTTTTTAATAAGTTGGGAGTAGTGGTTGAAGGGAGAGATAAATTTCAAAAAATTAAAAGATACTGAGGGTTAGAATCCTGGTCAACACCCTTACAAAAGATGAGCAATACCACTTGAGCTATAAGTTGGTGGCCAATAACAAAATTTTCGTGTTTGACGAGGCAAATATATATTCATTATTTTTATACCTTATATTGCAAACTTACGTAACACATTAGAGGTATATACTTGTGTAATCCTTAGTGTCACGCCCCAACGCGCGACGCGACGATGATCAACCACTTAAACAAATAATCCCAACAGTCTAGACAAATGATACAACAATCCCAAGTGAAACAGAGTCTAAAGCAGCGGAAATAAAATAACATAAGTACGAATTACAACTTAAAGTCTAGCGCGATCCAAATACATCCGACATAATAACCTGAATAAGTTTACAAAGGCCGAAACTAAAGCGTAAAGAACACCATATCCAAATCTTAAATGTCGAGGTCCTACGCCCTCAAATTACAAAGAGAGAGAAAAGAGTAGCGAGGATAAAAGGGAGTCCAACATCCGCAAAAGTACATGAAATAAGTACAATCATCGAAAAATGGTACAAGTTCGACAAAGGGCGAGGTCAACAATTTGCGGTCGGTCGACATCCTCAACATCGTCCCCATCTAAATGTTAGAAAACGGGAGGGAATGAGACATAAATCTCGGTGGATGGGTGATCGTGTGCAAGTGTGGCGATATATATTTTGATGCAAGAAAACAAATCGTATGAAAATGCGTGATTTCACACACACCCACAAGCGTTGTGAGAAATATATTTAAGTAATATACTTATACGCTTTTAAGAAAATAGTTCGTGGTCACATGGCACTATGTGATTCAAGCAAGACAGGAGGATTGCGTACGGATTTGTAGTGCCAATCCTATGCAAGACAAGTATCCGTACGCACGTACGGATTTGTAGTGCCAACTAATGCAAAACAAGTAGTGGTTGCGTACGGATTTGTAGCGCCAACCAAAAGGGTTCGATTAACTCGAGAATCGTGTGGATCGATAAAATGATTCCTTCGTTCTTCCTTGTAACTCCCCGAGCAAGATGGTCCAAGACATGTCACCTTATCGCTCCATAGGCAAAGACAAAATCCCTAGTGGAGCTAGTAAGGCTCGGATTTTTCATAATCATGATTATACCTCAAGTACTACGACCCGCTTCCCTTGGACAAACTCCGTCCTCGCCTGCGGGATTAGAGCGATGGGGCGGAAGAGTGGAATAGCGATCGAGCTGCCGGTTCCATCCCCCGACGTATCTATTCTCGATTGTGAGCTTGACACACCAAGTTGACTTCGCATAGAAAGTAAATACAAGTTCAGGAAGTCAACCAGGCAGTCGAGTATTATTGATTCAGGGAAGCAGTTCAGGAAATATTTCGAAAATCACGAGTGACAATTATGGCATTGGTCGAGTTATTTCGATGAAGATGATTATCGGGAGGATAATCAATCTTCGATATCTTGAAAGATTAGGTGGAACATAAGTCCCGTTATAGATTCGAAATCGCAGAAGTCGACCCGCGATCGGGTATTAATCGGTCAAGACGATCCGACAAGTCAAGGGGTTTTAAGAAAATAAAATATTTTAATTAATTATTAAAAGTCAGAGGGTCCAGGGCTGTTTCTTTAAAAGAAAAAATAATTTGAGTTAGGTCCTTGTAAAAAGAAAATTTACTATTAGCCCCGTTTTGTAAAAACTAATACTTTTGGGGTTAAAAATTGAATAAGTAAATGTCCCGACCTTGGATAATTATGAGGTCAGTTCTTATAATCTCTAAATTGTTCAGAGATTCAGGTTTTTAAAGTTTTGAGGTCAAAGTTTTATAAAATACTCACATTGGCCCAAATTTGTTAAAATTGTCATTTCGGGCCCTAAATTTAAAATAATCGGAACTCACAAACCGGAAGGGCTTTTAATGTGATTCCAGATGAAAAATGTGGTTAGTGGGATATTGGGACAAAAATAGTTTTAAAAAGAAATAAGTATAGGTCCCTTAACTTTTGGAAATCTCATTTTTGTCCTATTTTGAAATAATTGTCTTTAAGGCTTTTAGGGGTCCAATTATTATGAAATTTGAAACTTGGGTCCAAAATATAATATGTTATAGTTAAATTAGTATTTCCAGGTACATGGACTTCATAAGTCCTGGAAATTTTATTTTGGTCCTCAATTTTAATCTTTTACGATTTGGTCCCTCGATTTTTATAAAATTACTTTCCAAGCTCTAAACACTTGGATTTTTGGAATACACTTAAAATATGTTATTTCCAGTCCCTTAAGAGTTAAAATTTCAAATTTTAAAAATAGGGTCTGGTACAGTTTCGAAAATTGCAATATAGCCCTTAAACTTCTAAAATTTTACAATCTAGCCCTTGGGCTTTTAAGGGTTGATTTTATTTATCTAAAAACCCTTAAAACTTTATTAAAATGTCCAAACATCATTTTTGAACCTGAGTACAGTCCCAAAAATCGAAAATTACAGAGGGGTCCCTTAAGTTTTATTTTCTTGCAATTAAGTCCACCAACTTTCCATTTTTGCATTTTAAGTCCAAAAATTGAAATTTAATCAATTATGCTCGACTTGTCCAGGTTATAAGTCATACAAAATATGTATTTCAAGAGTCATACATATACAAGTCCATTCACACAAGCATTCACCAAATATCACAATAAAGTGTACATGTATGCACCTATTTTTCAACAAATAGCATTTTTGAGCCATAGTTGAGAAATTTTCAACTTGATACAAGAAATTAACATGCAATACATAACATATATATCTCAAGTGCTCAACATCAAAATACTACATGCATTTTAATTAAAAACACCTAGAAGTTGGAAAGATTTTTCCACCCACCTTAAAAATGAACTTGTTGGTGAAAGATGAAATAAATCACTATTGAAGGAGCAGTGACTTAGGTCAGCCCCCTAGGTCAAGGAATACCAAAAAAAAATGTAGGAGTTAGGAAATGAGGTTAAAAATTTAAGGGAAGAAGAAGGAGGTGAAGAATATTGGTAAAACTACACTTACCTTGTGTAGTAGATGAAATGAGACTAGTAGAGGTCTCAAAATGGGTCTCTTTGCTCACTCTTAAAACAACTCTTAAGGTCAGCCCCTAAAAGTCCAAAAATGAAATGGAGTATCCAAATTTTGGAAAATAGAAGAGAAGAAGAAAATGTACTAAAAATCTCGTTTCTTACCTTATAGTCCAATTTCTCTTCAAAATCTTCAAAGTCTTGAAGTCCTTTTCAAGATGATGGTAAGGCTCTTAGTGTCTCCCAAGTCTTCTAAGTATACCTCAATCCAAAAATCAAACTTAGGTTAAGAAGTGAAGATGATGAGCTAGAGGATAACAAGATGATTTTTTGAACACAATTTCTTACCTTGTTGTAGGGGGTTCGAATTTTTTTGTGTAAGTAAAAGAGGGAGTTCTTGAAATTTTTGGTTAAGTGTTTGAAGGTTTGAAGAAGAAGATGAACATATGCTTAGAGAAAATGTGGGAGGATTTTAGAGTTTTGATGTTAAAAGATGGGTTAGTAGGGAATAATTAGGGAATTAAGAAAATAGCTAGCTTCCTTTACTATGGACATGAAGCCAAAAGCTAGTTTTTAGGGAGAAATTTAAAATTTGTTGAGTTGACTAATGGGGTAGTGAGATTTGTAGAGAAAATTTTTAATTGTAGGCTTGCAAGACATAAAATAAAATAGAAATAAAATTATCAAAATTTTATTTATTATTTTTTTTGTCACATAATAATCTAGTTGGGAGATACAAAAAAATAAAATAGTAATGCAAAGAAAAATGAGTCATTTCCTCATTTTATGTGGTAAATTCGAAAATTAGGGAAAAAGAAAAAAAAAATTGGTTTCTTTTCTTTATAAAATTGAGGAAAATAAAATGTATAAATATCCATATTTAAATATTTAGAAACTTAAAATAAAAATATTAAATAAGAAATATGTACTCCAAAAATAAATTGGAAGTTGGTTGGGATGAATTATAGAATAAGATGAAATATTCGGATAAGGGTCGGAATATACTCCTAAATTATCGAGGGTCCAAAAATTCTAAAGTCGTAGTCAATCGATCAAGTATTAATACTAGAGAAGAATACAAAATTGCTAAGCTCAAAAATGCGAAATGCGTAATTGACGTTGGAAGAATTAAATAAAAGTAGAGTCGCGTTTCATTAATAATGAGTTCGTGTTACCTAACCAAATAAATCACTACACAACGTCGTATCTCACGTTGTTAAAATTCGGGCCTCACACTTAGTGAGTTTTAAACCTCTAAACTTTATGATAATGACAATTATTATGTATGGTGAACTTGTAAATTCTATAAAATGTAACTTCAAGAGTCAAGTAGACAATGGGGACAAATTGAACCTGTCTCTGCCCGTGATGGCGTGAGCCAACTTGTAAGTTTGGGGGTACAACCGTACCCCAATTTGGAAAAATAAAAAAAAATTAGTTTAAAAAATAATATTAATAATATTTTGTACCCCAATTTTTATATAAAATGATATTTTTAACAATTAAAATCTAAAAAAATCAAAATATCCTACATATTTTTTACACAATTTCCTACATTTCCTTCCCCTACAAACACTTTGTTCCCAAAAAAAAAGTTATAGAATCTAACTACGATTAGCCTAAAATTTATCGTATCCCCATTTTCGAATTTCTGGATCCGCCACTGCGTCTGCCCGTGATAGGAAAGTGGCTAAAGGATCAAATGGATAACGAGGGGTAAAATCGTAATTTATTTTTAAATATTTAATTTCCTGTTTAATGTAATTTCTATTATTTTAGCCCATAAAACATTCGTTTGGGTCAAGTCATTATTAAAAAAGCCTACAAAGCCCAACTTATTACATTTTTAGGCCCACCGCGGTCTGCAGTCTCAGGCTCTATTAGTTAAAACGCGTAGTATACCCGTATAGTCCTCGTACATATGAATAATTGAAAAATGCTTCCGTTTTCCGTACACATTTTGAAGGGCTAAATACTCCGTAGTTTTGAAATAAAACGATTATTATCCGTATTATAGCTACCCATATAATACATGGCGAATAATACCTTATTTTAATATTTTTATAATAATATTTATATAAGTCTAAAAAACATTGAAATCTTATTTATAAGTATAATAAAAATATTAAATAATAAAAAAATATGAATAATATATAAATATAAGAATTATTATTAAATAATTATCTTGCATTTACGTTAAGTTATAATTTAATATAATATAAAAGCTATATATACTAAGTTTTATATATTCTATGTATAAATACAATTCAATCAAAAATACTAACTATTATTAAAATAATTCTTTAATTTGTGTTATAATTTTAAGTTAATTAATAAAGTACCTTAAATTAATTTTTATATAATCAAAACATAATTATAAAATTCAATCCATATAAAAACAATATTAACATAAGTCGTATTATTACTTCTGAATAATTGATTTATATTTGAATTATCCCCGTAAGGCCGTACGTCTATGAGTCCGTATTTTTGGCATATTTTTTCAACGTAACTTTTAAAGAATATTCATAATATACTCATACGTAATAAATAATGAATTTTTCTCGTCCTGTATTTAACTAATAGAGGTCTCAGGTATAAAATAGCTCTTCCCGAATTTTTATTCATTAAGTACAATTTGATTACTTAATTTTGTGCTCTAGGTTTTCTATCTACACTTTTTCTAACTCAAGCATCAAATTTCCGGGACAACTCAGGGCCCTTCTTTGGTATCATGAGCTTAGCTAGGCAGCGGGTTGTATGCCGGACCATCGAAAGGGGCGTGTGAAATAGAGTGAAGTCTTGGCTTCTTGATTAGTCGATCATCAAGTTTGGGTGGTCATTTGAGCTTGTCCCCTAACTCAGATACCTTAATTTAGAGTGAGTTGCCCCTTTTTCGGTAGCATTATATAATGAATTAATATTTGGTTTGTTATACTCATCTCCCATTCAAAAAATCGGATGGGATCTTCTAATTCAAAAGGGTATTTCATCTTCTATTTCATCGCACAAATGACTATCACATGTATAAAAGTTACCATATTAGTTTTAAAACATAAATCAAGCCTAAATTATGGATTTGTAATATGTAACTTTATACACGTGTTAATCATAGATCTCAAACAATCAGATAATATAAGAAACTACAAGCTTGTACCTCAAGTGGTACCGTTCACCCTTGTAAGGGTGTTACTCAATGTTCGAACTCTGAATCTTTGAGTTTCTTTAGGATATATCTACTCACCTCCAACCACTCCTCACAACTTATTTTCGTTTTTAACTCACACTTAACATGATAAGTGTTGATAAAGGTGGCCCATTGTTAACCTGACCCAAAAAATGCAGCCCAACACCCAAAGCCACCAGCCCAAGACCATTCAGCCCATGTGTTAACTCGGGTCAGTGGGTTGGACCGCGGGATCCGAATATGACATCCGCGGACCTTTTTTGGCTTGATCTGGTCCGTTGATCTCTGCTTAATCTGAGCCGTTGATGTGTGCCTACTTAATGGTATTTTCCAGAACCCTAATTCATTCTACACATCTGTTACTTCTCTCTCATCTCTCAAATTCTCTCGATTCTTCTCTTGCTCTGTGCTACTCTCTCTCTAAAACTCCAGTCTCTTGTTGGATTGATTTGGGGTTTTTTCTGTGTGTGAGGGGTGAGATCTTTGTGCTTGCTGTCTTGTTCACCATCTCTGTGTACAAGACCCTTCTTCTGAGTGGATTAGGGTTTTGGGTAGTTCGATTCAGATCCAGGGTACCTAGGGTTTTCTGGTTTTAAGGCTGTGAGATTTAATTGTTGTGGCGAGGCTTTTGTGGCTTCTTCCTTGGTTCTCTGGGTTGTGATTCATGGTGACAGTCCATTCTAGGGTTTACCAGTCCCTGAGCCGAATAATTTCAATATTCGGATTCTAGGGTTGTATCCCGGTTACAATTGTGTTATAATTTTTCTTGTAACTTTCAGTTTTATTTTTTTTGTACTACTTTCAAGAAAGAGTCTAGAGTATATTTGTATTAATAGGTTGATTGAGTCTGTAATTTTTGATTTCGGTACTAAGTGTATCGATCTATTAGAGGCAGATAGATACCCAACAGTGGTATCAGAGCACCTATCTGCCTCGTGGTGGGTTGGTGCTTCTGGTTCGTGTTGGATCTTGGTGATTCTTGGCTCCTGGTGATCTCTGTGACTGGTTTGATACCCAGGACTTGCTCCTGGTTGTAAGGATTATTCTCTTCTCTCTCCTCTTACTTTTATTCAGTAGTAGTTTCAAGGGAAACCCTAAGCATCAAGCCTCTTGACCCTGTGCCACGAGCGTAGTGGAATCCTGAGGTGCGAGGGGGATCCACCCTAGGGCCTTACTGCTTTCTGTTGGACTCTGTGTGGTCCTTTTCTTTTTTGTTGTTCTCTGTTGGACTCTGTGTGGTCCTTAATTGCCTGCTATTCATTTTATTGTTGCACTTCTTGGACTCTGTGTGGTCCACTTATATCTTTTTTCATTGCATTACTTCCTTGTGATCTTGGTGTACTTCTTGTGTACTTTGTGAATTACCTGTGTCTTATCTGTGTGATATACTCTTGTTTATATATGTGATAATGACTGGTGTTTCTAGCTATCACATGGAACCCTTCAATGGAAAAACTGATTTTTCTATTTGGCAACAAAAAATGAAGGGCATTTTGATTCAACAAAAATGTTTTAAAGCTGTTGAACAAAAGTATATTGATAAAGATCTTTTTGAAATTAAAGTCAACTTGATGAGTTTGCTTATTCATCCATTATCCTAAACCTTTCTGATTCTGTGTTAAGAAAAGTTGGCAAACTGTCAAGTGCCAAGGAATTGTGGAACAAGTTGGAAGAACTTTTTACTGAAACTTCATTACCTTCCAAATTGTTCTTACTTGAAAGTTTTTTAGATTTAAACTTGACTTGACAAAGGATATGGATGAAAACCTTGATGTTTTTACAAAATTGATACAAGATATAAAGTTGACTGGTGATAAAAACATTGATGATTATACCCCTATTGTATTGCTAAATGACATCCCTGATTCATATGCTGATGTGAAATTTGCCATTAAATATGGTAGAGACTCAATTACCCTTGATACTGTGATTAATGGCCTTAAGAGTAAGGAATTAGATCTGAAAATATCTAAGGGGAATGAACAGGGGTCAGGGAAGGTTATGCATGTCAGGGGTAGACCTCAGAATAGGAGAAATGGGAATAACAACAACAATAAATCAGGTAGAAAAAGAAGCAAAAGCAGAGGTAGGTCTAGTTCCAGACCTAGGAATAACAGGAAATGCTATAATTGTGGTGAGCATGGTCATTACATCAAAGAGTGTACTAAACCCAGGAATAACCAGAACAATAATCAAAACAATAACCAGAACAATCAAAACCAAGCCAATGACTGAACTTGACTACTTCTAATGATCACATGGGTGATGTGTTTATGGTGCATGAGCCGCCCGATTCTCAGTGAATTTCCGCCTTCAAATGCTTTCATGATAATGAATGGCTAATTGATTCAACATGCATATTCCACATGACACCTTTTAAATATTTGTTTAATACTTATGCTTGATCTGAAAATGGATCTGTTTCCATGGCTAATGATAAAAAGTGTCAAGTGATTGGTGTTGTCTTGTGTGTTTAAAGCTTGATCTTGGTTATGTTTTGACTCTCAATGATGTAAGGCATGTTCTGATTTATCCAATAATTTGATATCCCTGTGCTATGCTTGAATATGATGGCTATGAGGGAAGATGGGGAAGTGTGTTATGAAACTCATGAGGGGTTCTATGATTATTGCTAAAGCTGAAAAAAAAATCTCTATGTCTTACATGCTAAACATGATTCTTATGTGCGGATTCTGTGAATGTTGTTGCTAATCCTGTGTCAAATGATTTGACTGATTTGTGGCATAAAAGACTTGGTCACATTAGCTCAAGAGGTCTTAACATTCTTGAAATAAGAACGCTTTGGTAAAAACAAACTTGATGCTTTGTCTTTCGTGAATCATGTGTGTATGGCAAACATCAAAGAGTCAAGTTCCCCTCCCTTACTAATCCAAAACAATCGGCTAGTCTTCAATTGCTTGAATACCGCATGTTGATGTTTGGAGTCCCTCTTCTCTACTACTCATGGAGAAATAGATATTTCCTGTCCATAATTGATGACTATTCCGGGAAGTTTGGGTGTTTTTAATGAAGAACAAATCGATGTTTTTGATAAGTTTAAAACTTGGAAAACTCTTATTGAAAACCAAACTGCAAAAGGATTAAAGTTTTGAGAACCGACAATGACCGAATTTTGTAATCAATTAATGGACAATCTTTGTGATGAATTTGGTATAAAAAGGCACAAGTCCAGCGCCCTATTCACCTCGGCAAAATGGTGTTCTTTGAAAGGATGAATAGAACACTTTTATAAAGAGTGAGGAGCATGCTTGCTACCTCGGGACTTTCTAAAAGGTTAGGGAGAAAGTTGTAATGTGACTACCTATTTAATCAATAGGTCCCCCTCGAGTCCTCTTGGAAGGTGAAATACCCCAAGAGGTGTGGACTGGGAAAGTCAGGATTTCTCTAATTTGAAAATCTTTGGATGTCTTTGCATTTGTGCATCAAAAGACCGACAAATTAGATCCAAGGTCTATAAAATGTGTTTTTCTTGGCTATCCTCAAAGGGGTTAAAGGCTATAGACTTTGGAATAGAGGAGAACCTGGTTTTAAAACTATAATTAGTAGGGATGTGTTATTCGATGAACTTGAATTCCCTTGCTTGTGCATCCTTCTCCTCAAACTCTCTCAAAATGATACTACTCCAAATGAGGTGGAGCTTTCTAATGTGTCTCCTAATATTCTTTGTTCTCCGATTCTCATATCAATGATGCTTTGCACAATGTGAATGATAATGATGTGCATATTGAAGATAATACTCAAAGATGACAATGTGCATGATATGCATAATGATTTTCCCGATGTAAACACCGAGAATGAACTTGTTGCTTTATAATCATGATGAATTGAATGATTATGTGTTAACTAGGGATAGAACTAGGAGGCATGTTAGAGTCCGAAACAAATTTGCTGATTTTCACATGACATCTTATGTGTTTTCTATGTTTGAATCTATTGATGGTTCTCGAGCCTAAAACCTTCTCTCAAGCTATGAATTATGAATCTACTAAATGGCTAAGTGCTATGCATGATGAAATGACTTCTCTCCGCATGTTAATAACACATGGATTCTTGTTCCCAAACCCCTAATCGCTTCTATAGTTGATTGTAAATGGCTTTACAAGATTAAACAAGAATCAAGGTGTTAGGTTTAAAGCTAGATTAGTTGCTAAGGGTTTTACTCGAAAGGAAGGGATTGATTACACGTAAATTTTTGCACTGTTGTTAAATTTGTTCTTGTGAGAATTATGCTTGCTCTTCTTTGCAATTTGATTGGAATTGAAACAGTTGGATGTTAGAACCGCTTTCCTTCATGGTGACTTGGATGAAATTTTTTTTATGAAACAACCTGAGGGTTTTGAGGACAAATCCAAGCCCAATTATGTGTTTACTTCAAAAATCTTTGTATGGTCTAAAACAGTCTCCAAGACAATGGAATAAAAAGTTTGATCAATGTATGCTTGATTTAAAGTTTTGTAGAAGACAATTTGATCATTGCCTTTACTTTAAACTTGATACTGGAAACTCCGGTTTCTTTGCTCTGGTATGTTGATGATATGTTACTTGCTGGACCTTGCATCAAATCTATTGATCATGTTAGAAATTGTCTAAGTGCTAAATTTGACATGAAATACTTGGGTGATGCTAAAAAGATTTTGGGAATGAACATTGATAGGGACAAGTCTAAATTTGTCATTTATTTGCATCAGTCCTCTTATATAGAAAAGATTTTACAAAAAATTTCTATGTCTAATGCTAAATCTGTGAATGTGCCTCTTGCCTCTCATTTTCTGTTAAGTAAGGAACAGTCTCCTAAGACTGAACCTGAAATATGTGCTATGCAAAACATTCCTTATGCTAATGCTATTGGATCTGTTATGTACTTAATGGTGAGCACTAAGCCTGATATAGCCTATGCTGTTTCTTGTTTGAGTAGATATATGTCCAACCCTGGTATGGTGCACTGGAATGCTGTTAAGTGGTTGCTTAGATATCTGAGGCATTCTTCTGATTATAGTTTGTGTTTTTCAAAATGTGATTCTGGTATAATTTTGAAAGGATATGTTTATTCTAATTATGCTAATGACAAAGACAACAGAAAATCAACAACTTCTTATGTTTTTACACTTTGTGGCTCATGTATAAGTTGGAAATCCCACCGCAACATATTGTGGCCTCCGTCTACAACAGTCGAATATGTTGTTTATTCTGAGACTTTAAAAAGAAGCTTTGTGGCTTAAAGGTCTTGTTTCAATTGGTTTTCTAAAACAAAAAGTTGTTGTATTTTTCGACTCTCAATTTGGTATTCAACTTTTGCAAAACCCGCTTTTTCATGATAGAACCAAACACATTGATGTTCGTTTTCATTTTATAAGAGATATTATTTCAAAAGGTTTGGTTAATCTTGAAAAAGTGGCATCCGAATTTAATCCACCGATATGGGTACTAAGTGTCCGCCTATCAAAGTTCAAAACTTGTTTAAAAATTCTAAATTTTGACACTTTGGTGATTAGTTACCCTTAGTTACCCTTCATGTTGGGTTTAACGATTCAGTATGTTTCTCGTTAAATCCAAAACTGTGAATTGATATTTGTTTTGTGCTTATGATTAATTCAATGGGGAACTTGACTTGTTGTGTGCTTGTTGAGATCCTTTCTTGTTACGATTAGCTTTAGTGCTTCGAACATAAGTCCTTCGCTTAAGTGCTAGAAAGGCAATGGCAATTATGATGACGTATTTCCCAACAATGTCTAATTGAATCACACAACGAGCGAGTGGAGATTGTTGATAAAGGTGGCTCATTGTTAACCTGCCCAAAAATGCAAATTTAACACCCAAAGCCACCACCCCAAGACCGTTCAGCCCATGTGTTGACTCGGTCGATGGGTTGGACCGCGGGATCCGAATATGACATCCGCGACCTTTTTTGGCTTGATCGTCCGTTGATCTCTGCTAACTGAGTCGTTGATGTGTGCCTACTTAATGGTATTTTCCCGAACCCTAATTCATTCTACACATCATTACTTCTCTCTCATCTCTCAAATTCTCTCGATTCTTCTCTTGCTCTGTGCTACTCTCTCTCTCTCTCTCTAAAACTCCGGTCTCTTGGCTTTGGATTGATTTGGGGTTTCTTCTCGTGTGTGAGAGGTGAGATCTTTGTGGCTTCTTTGTCTTGTTCACCATCTCTCGTGTACAAGACCCTTCTTCTCGAGTGGATTAGGGTTTTGGGTGGTTCGATTCGATCCAGGGTACCTGGGTTTTCTCGGTTTTAAGCGTCATGAGGTTTAAGTGTTGTGGCGAGGCTTTTGTGGCTTCTTCCTTGGTTCTCTGGGTTGTGATTCGTGGTGACAGTCCGTTCTAGGGTTTACCAATCCCTGAGCCGAATAATTTCAATATTCGGATTCTAGGGTTGTATCCCTATCGATTCTGATTGTGTTATAATTTTTCTTGTAACTTTCATTTTATTTTTTTTGTACTTTACTTTCAAGAAAGAGTCTAGAGTATATTTGTATTAATAGGTTGATTGAGTCTGTAATCTCTGATTCCGATACTAAGTGTATCGATCTATTATATGCAGATAGATACCCAACAATAAGCATCATGGACAAAATTTTAACTAGTCGAGAAGTTATATCGCATGGATTATAAATCAGGGGCACTAACATAGGTTCGATCTCATCCGAATGCACGTGTCCCTTCCCCTATTATCCCCATTGTACTAAAAAAATTCCTTAAATTTTAAAAACTATTTAGCAGCTAATAGCTGAATTTCTAGTCCACAGCAAACAAAGGAAATGGTACATTCATCGGCAACAACTGAGAACTCAAGCCTTTGCATATTCCTCATGTTCCCATTCAAAAGGGTTTTTTAACAGAATATTATGGTTGAGGGAAAATATTACAAAAGTGTAGTGAAATTTAGGGTGTTTAAAAAATTAAAGTTAGTCGTTGTTGCTATCAACGACTAAAGCTCAGTCGTTGATAGCAACTACGATCGATCCGAATTTCTTTTTTAAAAAAAAATCCAAATCGTTATTCGTAATAACGATTTGGTGATTTTAAAATTTTTTTTTTAAAAAAAGACCCAGTCGTTATTGAAGATAACGACTAGTTTTGAATTTTTTAAAAAAAAGTTGGTTCTAGTCGTGAATCAAAATCACCACTGGTGGTTTTTAGACAATTTTTTTTTTTTAAAGATTTACTGAACTGAGTTTTGTGCCTAATGAGTTTAAAACGAAACACAATCCTATTTTTTTTGTATTTAATACATTATTAAAAGTTAGAGCATATAGTAGTGGACAACTGGACCGGTAAAAAATGGAAATGAATACTATATACGAATTCATTGACATATGCTGCACAATTTTACTATATAGAGAGTTCTATACCTAATTAGTTAAAATAGAACACAATTGTTTATTTAATTATTAAAAGTTATAGCATAATAGTGGACCGGTAAAAAATGGAAATGACATTTTTTGTATAACACACTTAGGTATGAATTAATACTAAGAAAATTCTTTGGTTTTTCACAAATATTCTAAACTTGATGTATAATACTTATATTAAAATAGAAATGACATATTTTTGTTTCACCTGTCCCGCCTCGTAACCCGTGGCGGGACGGGGCGGACCTGGGTATCACCTTCGCCCCGTGGGTACTCGCCCCGTCCCGCCCTGTGCTTTTTTTTTTTTTTTTTTTTAAATATATTTAATGTATATTTTACATGTATATTATATAAAATAATATAGTTTTATATATTTAATATCATATTTAACATATATCATGACAAATTTTATAAAAAATATGTATTTATAATAGAAAAATAATATTAAAAATTATTAATAATATAAAATATAAGACAAAAAAATCAACACGGGGTGACCCTGACACCGCGACCGTGGCGGCCGCCCGCCCGTGGAGGGATTTGGGCGGTCCGGGTATTGAGATACCCGCCCGCCTCATTGTCATCCCTAGTCCAAACTCGAACCGTCGGTCACGATTTTGGAACTCGAAACCGTGAGACAATGGTTCCGATTCCAATTTCGGTTCCTCCAAAATGAGGAACCTGGAATCGCTGCTTTTGGAACAGAATCATTGCCTTCGAACCGTAGGCATCCCTGGTTCTAAAGACTTGACTGTTTTCTAAAATTTAATTTTAAAATTGTGATAAAAATTGAAATAACATAAAACAATAAAACTTTACAGTGTAAAGTCATATCACATTTCTATTTTGTATCATGTCTATGAATTCGTATATGGTATTCATTTCCATTTTCTACCGGTCCAGTTGTCCACTACTATATGCTCTAACTTTTAATAATGTATTAAACACAAAAAAAAAGGATTGTGTTTCGTTTTAAACTCATTAGGCACAGAACTCACTTCAGTAAATCTTTAATTTTTTTTTTGTCTAAAATCCACCAGTCGTGATTTAGAATCACGACTAGAACCAACTTCTTTTTTTAAATTCAAAACCAGCCGTTATCTTCAATAACGACTGGGTCTATTTCAAAAAAAAAAATTAAAATCACCAGTCGTTATTACGAATAACGACTGGATTTTTGAAAAAAAAAAAAATTTCCGGATCCTGTCGTAGTTGCTATCAATGACTGAACTTTAGTCGTTGATGGCAACAACGACTAACTTTAATTTTTTAAACACCCTAAATTTCACTACACTTTTGTAATATTTTCCCTCAACCATAATATTATGTTAAAAAAAAACCCATTCAAAATAAGCCATCAAATTTGAAATGAGTTCCGTGTAAAACCAAAACAACCAACCCATATACATTTCTTGCTAAATTTCCTTCAACGGCACACTTGATTTTTAAACATCTTTTAAACTGAGGACCCAAAAATGAATATAATTAAACTCCATACAAAACCAGAACAAAGTTCTTATATATCTAAACATATTGATCCATCCATATTTCCTGCAAAATTTCCTTCAACGGCACACATGATTAAGAACTATATTCTCAAAACTCCCTTTGGCCCAACACTTTTTTGAACAATCACTATATAAAATGAACTTTCTCAAAACAATTATCCGCACAATTTCAAGAACCAAAACCAATTAAGATTATAATGGCACTCTCCAAGCTTACTATTATTACCATTTTCATCTTCCAAGCCCTTATCTTTTCAGCAGAATCAGCCTCCAATAACTCAAACCTATTCCGTGAATACATCGGAGCCGAATTCAAGAACGTAAAATTCTCCGATCTTCCAATACACTCTGGAGTCGAATTCCACTTCATCCTCTCCTTCGCCATCGACTACACCACTTCATCGTCTTCGGCCTCTCCAACAAACGGCAAGTTCAACATATTTTGGGACACAAACAATCTCACCCCTTCACAAGTCTCCGCCATCAAAACCAAACACCCCAATGTCAAAGTAGCACTCAGCTTAGGAGGCGACAGTGTCGGAAACGGCTACGCTTATTTCAACCCATTCTCCATAAACTCTTGGCTTTCAAATGCAGTTTCATCATTAACAACCATAATTCAAGACTATAAGCTTGACGGAATCGACATAGACAACGAACACTTCAAATCCGATCCTAACACTTTCGCAGAGTGCATAGGAAAGCTTATTTCGACACTCAAGAAAAACGGGGCGATTTCATTCGCATCCATAGCTCCATATGATGATGATCAAGTACAAAGCCATTACATGGCTCTTTGGAAAAAGTATGGGCACGTAATTGACTATGTTAATTTCCAATTTTACGCGTACGATAAAGGGACAAGTGTTTCTCAGTTTATGGACTATTTTGCTAAACAGAGTTCGAATTATAATGGCGGGAAAGTGTTGCCAAGCTTCATAAGTGATGGGAGTGGTGGATTGGGTCCGGATAATGGGTTTTTTACAGCTTGTAGTAAGCTTAAAAGTGAGGGAAATCTTCATGGGATTTTTGTTTGGTGTGCAGATGATTCCAAGGGATTAGGATTTAAGTATGAGAAACAGTCACAATCTCTTCTTGCAATTTAATGAAATACACTCTGTATCTCCTCTGTTTATCAATAGTATTAATGAAATAAACTTTCATTTGTGTTAAACCTGGAAACTGTTTTGTGGTGACAAATGATTCTAAAAATCCAGGCTTTGATTTTATTCTACTCACTTATAAACAGACAAATATATGATGAAAATGAAATTATGTTTGTTTTTGTGTTTTATAATATCATTTTTCAGAATTTTTATTTATAATAATTTGTAAAATTGGTAATGATGGATTTTGAATATTTGATTTGCATATATGATAAATCAGTATGATAATTTGAAATGTGGGGGCCGTTGAAATTAAGTATATTAATTAAGTAAATAATAGTGGTGGAATCCATTATAAATATTTAATGTTTGTTTAGGAGCATTTGTGCAAAAGTCCATTCAGAAAATAAACTTCTCTTAACAAGTGACTTTTCTTTTTTTGTTTTTTGAAAGGAAATTTTATTAAGCAACATGCGACGTACAAACTTCTCTAGAATTGACTTTTTGGAGTAGTGACTTATCCAAAAGTCCATTTGAAATTAACAACCAAATATCATTTATTTAGAAATAGACTTTTAGATCCAAAAGTCCATCTCAAAAGTGTTAACTACCAAGCACTTCATTGAATATGATATTTTATGAAGAAGATATTGCCCATTGAAATTATATAGTTTGAATGTAACAATATACTATAAATATAGTTTGTAGTTTGATGCTCAATGTTTTTACATATTTTGTTATAGGATGAATTATAAAAACTACCATGATGTTTAATTATTTTTTAATATTACAAATTTAGAGATTCAGTTCCATCACCGTCACCGCTTATAACTGGTTTACAATCACTGGCCAAGTGTTGAAGACTACAATGCCCTTACTACCATAATGGCACGATGGCACAAATTGGAACCATGCACGATGGCACGATTGTATATTTGGATATAATAAATATTTGGATTATGGATTCTTATGTGCGATATTTAAAGGAAATATATATTAGATGGTTTACAAAGTGATTGTGAATCCGTAAGCTTGAGGAATCACTTTTAGCTTTAAGTGCAACAAAAAAGAGATAAACTTACTTTATTTCTATTAGTTCCAATGGCGTTCTATTTCTTAAATTGCATGCTTTCTTTTTCAAAATTTTTTTCTCAATTATTGTTATGACGTGACACAACAGACATACCTAAATATTAAAATATTTTAAATATGCATGAAACATTAGATTTTTGCGTCAGTCATCAAGATATTGTATTGAGTTAAATTGGCCAAATAAATATTGTTTCATATAAATGAAAAGTTTGAAGAAAAGACCAATGACATTAGTTTTTTCTTGTTCTACATGTATCATATGATTTGTTTTGTAAATGACTGATAATTGTGTCATTAAAACCAATGACTATTGTGAATTCTTAGTACAATAATGTTAGAAAAATCATTTGCATATGGCTATTTTTTTCTTGATGAAAGTACTTTGCTTTTCATGTGTTTGAATATACTTTTTCGTCCTCAGATAGTGGCCTTTGAGTATATGCAGACCTAACTCATTTAACTTCAATAATTTCCTGATGAAACCAAGGAGATGCTATATGGAAAGCTTGTGAAACAAGTTATATAAAATACTAACACAAGATAATATTTCAAATGTCAACCCATTTATTTAAATTATCATTTATTACAAACCTTATTCTTTAGAAGTGTCCCTCATTCGTCATTGACATGTATAATCCTTATATATATATATATATTCGTTTTTTTAATATATTTTGGTATTAATAATTTTGGGGGTATCAAGAAGAAAAAGAAGAACGTCGTGAGGTATCTTTTCTTTTCCAAGATGACTAGGGTCGACATTGCTTGAGTCTTTTTATTGAAGATCCTCGGTAGTAAGATGATTCAAAAGAGACTTTTCTCCAAGATGACTGGGACCATCGATGCTCGAGTCTTTTTCATGAAGATCTTTAGTAGCAAGATTATTTACAAAAGATTGTTCACAACCAGTACCATAACGAGCACAAATAACAGAGGCGGGTAATATTTTTTTTTCTCCAAGATGACTGAGATCATCCATGCTTGAGTCTTTTTCATGAAGATCCTTAGGAGCAAGATTATTCACAAAAGACTGTTCACAACTCTTACCATAAAGAGAACAAATAACAGAGGCAGGTAATATTTTTTCCCCTCCAAGATGACTGGGATCATCCATACTTGAGTCCTTTCCATACAGATCCTTAGTCGCAAGATGATTCATCAAAGATTTTTCACAACCACCAAGAAGAGAACAAAGAAGATCGTAGGGTACCTTTTTTTCTCCAAGATGACTGGGATCGTCCATGCTTGAATCCTTTTCATACAAATCCTTAGTGGAAAGATGATTCATCAAAGATTTTTCACAACCACCAAGAAGAGAACAAAGAAGATCGTAAGGTACCTTTTTTTCTCCAAGATGACTAGGATCATCCATATTTGAATCCTTTACATACAAATCCTTAGTGGCAAGATGATTCATCAAAGATTTTTCACAACCACCAAGAAGAGAACAAAGAAAATCGTAGGGTACCTTTTCTTCTATAAGAGGACTAGGGTCATTCATCTTTTCTTCTGCAAGATGACGAGCCTCAGTATTACTTGAAATATTTATAACTATCAACACTAATACCAACATGAAGCCTCTTACAAAAGCCATTATATTTGATATATAGCTTTCTCTAATTAGTTCAAATAGAAGAAAGTTGTGATTGTAAAGTTACCAACAATGTGTTTAAATAGGAATAGGAAATTTCATATTAAAGGAACGTTCTTTCAATTTTCTTGAGTATCTAACTAAAAAAGAATGTGATTATTGCATATTCAATTAAGTTAGTTACAACATAACTAGATTATCGTCTACATTAATTATTTTGAATGCAGTCTATAAAAAATTATGTTTAATATCTCTTGCAAAGTATAATATAAATAGATCACTAAATATTTTTAGGCGAAATTGTGGTTTTAGTCCTATAGGCTATAGATATAGGGGTGACAATAATGGTCCACAAAAAATACGATTTGCAATAAAGCCCCATAATTGTCATAAGACACTCTTGATTTAAGTGATATGTCCACAAAAAAATTGAAAACTTTCCTTGAAAAGTTCCACAAGCCCATATTTATGCATAAACCAATTGATGTGGTGATTAATTTTGTTTAGACGATATTATCCAATTGAGTTAACATGATAACTGGGACAAAAACTATGGAAAGAAAATCTAAATTAGATGTTGCCCACATAAACAAAATGGTTTTCACATCAGCATGTTTGGCCGCGAATGTGAACATGTGCTTTTTTCGGACAAATTTTCCAATTTATAGCAATCAAAAGGAGTACACTTGACATTTTGGAAATCATTATTTATGAAGGATTATTATTGCCAAAATCATACTACTATAGGATTAAAGTTGCAATTTAGTTTTTTTTTAATATATTATAATAAGGTTCAGAATTTATGATGGTGAGAGACTCACATAATTTTCATTATATTTTATAGTACTTTTTGCCTTCACAACCACCCAAACAAGATACAACAGCCTTTTATGACAAACAATTTTCTGACTCACTGCTATAAGTTAATTTATTTTCATACCCTATAGTTCTAATTGTTATATTTGTTACATCAACACATAAGTTGGATTTAATAAATTATATTTTCTCAAGATTCTAATGACATCATTATATTGACTTTTTTAGAATCCCAATTAAGTTAAGCCGACTATATCATGAATATATTGATAAATAAATATGGATGCTTATTTTAACATAGTGTAAGCCAGAGTCTATTAAAAGTTAAAACTATATTTTATTTAAATTAACCATGGGTATCTAACTTGTTACTTGTTAGCTAGGCGGCTACACAAGGATATTAATGACATAACCTTAAATTTGGTACAAAACATTAACCATAACTAAATTTCATAGGTTGATAATAAATTAAGGTTTGAACAAACCTAATCTGGAAAGGGAAAAAGAAAAAAATGTTACTTGCCAGGTGTAAAAATTTGAGTAGCTTTGAGTAATATACCAAATAGAATAGAAAATCCTCTCAAATGGCCTCACCCATTCCTCATTAGGCTGAGTCAGCCTTTTTAACATGGCAACCAAGAACCATAATGGCCCAGCTTCTACTAAGTCTAGCCCAATGACTAACTTGATTGACATCAACGTTAATTTTCATAACTTTCAATTCAATTAATATTTTATAAGGGAGTAGTTTTAGTTGAGGATGGCAATGGATAGGTATCCATCAATTTAATGATATACATATCCAAACCTTATAATATTTATTATTTATACTAACCGTATCCATCTCAAACCCGATTAAGAAACTACATATATTACCCGTACCCATCCCAAATCCATTTCCGATACCCGTGCACTACCCACACCCACCTAAAACCTGTTTATTTTATATAAAACTTTTAATTATATGGATATTTAGATAATTATTAAATGGACACCCTACCCAAAACTAATTATTATATAAGAAAATGCTAATATGTTAAATTCTTAATAAATATAACAATTAATCATTTTAATTTTGTAAGTCACTACAGGCTATCGCCATTCATAAACTAAATCAAAAGCATCACAAAAATACAAAGTAACCAATACATTCCTTAAAACTGTAGAATCAACATTAGTACATCACTTAATTTATAAAAATTCCCCATCAGACATATAGTTTTATCAAGCTTGACAAAGATAAAATAAAGTTGATATATTTACATACTCAAAATAAATAACAACTTTATATATTCTTTGTACAAAATAAAATTTATGTTGGGCTTCTATGAAGAAATGTATAATTCAGATGAAAAAAATAAATGGAAGCTACTAAGGGTTAAACGGGTTCGGGTAGTTGTGGGTATCCGATGAGTAAAACCATACCCTACCCGTATATAAATGGGTAGTAATTTCTCATCTCATACCCGTCCCAAATTCGAAAAAGACTACTCATACCCATCCCATTAGGATCTGGGCGAGTGGGTACCCGCGTCTACCTGTCCCGTCATCCCTAGTCTTAGTTATTGATTTTAGAAACTTCTTGTATGATCTTTGAGTTATTTAATAAATGAGTAGACTTTCTTGCAATGAACAAGTTTACGAAAGGGGTAAAAAATTATGGCTAAACAAAATTTTGGTCCTTTTTTTTTGTATTCACTTTGCGACTAAAGTATTTTTTCTTAAAATAGCAATATAAATCTAAAATACGCGTATTTTTATACTTGCAACCTCTAACCAAAAGTCGATCAAATTTTCGTCTTAGATGCCATCAAATACGAGACACACGTTTCTTGTAAGGGCTTTTTCATCTTTTTTTTTTTTTTTTATATTTTCTTTTCTTATCTATGCGTATCTCTCATGTTTCTTAGATCTAGAACCAAACCTACAAGGACGTCTCCTCATTAGTATAACTATTTAAGTAAAAACTTGTAGGGACGGCAAAATCCCCGTGGGGAACTATCTCCGTTAGTACACGAATAAATTGGGATGGGAAATTCCCAATTAATTCGGGGATGGGAGCGGGGATGGGGATTCCCCGCTTTTCTGAAACCGGGGATGGGACGGGGATGGTATTTGTATCCCCCGTCCCATCATGTCCCCATCCCCGCCCCCGATTAGATGAAAAGGGGATTCCCCGTCCCCGTTTCCATTCACCGATATATATATATATATATATGCATATATATTATTAATATTAATTATGTTTATATTTTTTATTTTATTAAATTGTAAAATTAAATCCTAAAAATACGTGTTTTATACTATAATGATTTTTAATTTTTAAAATTACAAGATTTTGTATTTCGAAAATTGTTGTATTTAACTCAATTTGTTAAAGTATTTTATATTGTGGAGTTATTATAAGATTAGCTAGTGATTAATGATATTTTATCTATTTTAATTATTAACTATTTTAAGTAAAAAAATTATTTTTTTATTAAAAAAATACAAAACAGGGACCCCGAAACCCCGCAGGGACCCCATTCCCGAACGGGGATTCCCCATCCCCGTACCAGATGCCCAAAACGAAGAATGGTACGGGGATGGTATTTGAAATGGGATTCGGGGACGGGGATGGTATGTCCTATACCAGCCCCGTCCCCGCCCATTGCCATCCCTAAAAACTTGTGTACACTACAAAATGTTACCTAATGCCCATAAAATGATACTATAGACAATAGGTAGCACTTTTATGGCGTTGCACTTGCCCGTGCTACCTATAGTCTAAGATAGCACTTTTATTAGCTTTTAGTGACACTTTTTCTAAGTGTTACATTAAGTTCTCTATTGGTAACACTTTGAAGCAATATTTCTAAAGTGTTAGATATGAATCTTATGTAATACTATTTTTTGCCACAAAGTAGATTCGAACTCACGACTTGTTATGTGTGGAAGTGACAATTTGCCACTAAGCTATGTTGATTCTTATTACAACTTTTGCTTTGTTTTATATATACACATACACACACACAGATATTTATATATATATATATTAAAATTGTATAAAAAAATATATTATACGTATAATATAATATATTTTATATAATAAAGATTATATTTTATAATATATGTATTAAATTATATTATACAATGTATATATATATAACACTTTATATTATATAGTATATAGTTTGAAAATCATATTATGTTATATATTAAATGACACAAAAAATTAAAAATATCAAAAATATATAAAATGAATTTATCGACTGATCAATATTCAATCGGTAAAAATAAAAATATATAAAAATATAAAACTAATTTACCGACAGATAAAAAAAGTTCTAATAGTAAAAAAATTAAATAATAAAACACTAATTTACTGACGGAAAAAAATTCCTAAATAATTACCAACAACATCAATTTTCATTGGTAATTTTTTTAAAAAGTAAAAAAAATAAAAAAAAAGATTAACGATGAAATTGGTTTCCATTATTTAAAAATAAATAAATAATAATAATAAAATATAAACATGCGTATTTTCCGTCGGTATTATGACGAAATTAATTACTTCCGTAAATAAAAATAAAAACTAAAATACTTTATAAAAGGAAAGCAAAAATTCAGTAAAAAAATATAGTACATGATGTCTACAATTTTTAGATTTGGTGATTTTTTTTTGTCTTCATATATTTTGTTTTTTTTAATAAATAAAAATATATAAAAGAAAGGAAAAAGTCCTGATCACAAACCGATCAGGTAACAAAGGAAAGAAAATGTTAAAATTGAGAAAATAGAAATAACAAAAATAACTTAAAAATGCAATTTAAATAAAGGACGTCTATTTCTAGAAGATCTTCGAATGGCAAAGTTAGTTGTTTTTTTAGCACATGCTCGAGTATCTTCTTGATGGTCAAATGTGGCCTGTGGAATATCGGCCCATGATCCACGAGCCACAATTGCCATAGACTTCAGAACTTCTGAAGAATCAGATGAGGGAAAGACAAGCGGAGTGGTGGAGGGGTCTCGTATCTTTGTCTATAAAACTTCTTCTTGTTCCTCTTCTTCCGCCATATCTCGACCACCGTTTTCGTTTGGCTGCCGCCATCGTTTGGAAACTCTCCGACGGAGTAGCAGTGTTAAACTCATAGTCATTAATAGGCATACTGCGTGAGACTGCGTCCATAGCTCGTTGCAAGCTCTCTTTACCTTTATCATCTAAACTTGCAGCCATAACCATATTATCCGGCTACCATCAATTTTCTTTGCAATGGTTGATGAAAAACCATCCTTCGATCAATATTTATTGCCCCTACATGATTAATATCTCCCATGCAATCATCATTACTCTTGTTATGACTTGACCCCTCCCCGCGAGTTTGAACTTGCTCTGAATTAATCTTTTTTCATGAGGAATTTGTTCATCCTCGTCCCTGAGAATCTCAAAAGGATTATTAATTTGAACATGCAAATTAGATATACCCCCTTCTGGAGAACGACCTGTTCGGGTTGTCCGCTTCTTGACTTGCACCCACTGTTCTGAATCCACAACTTTACCCTTAGTGGTAGTAGCATGATCCCGGACTGGAGCTCGGCCACGCACGGGACTGTAGCCTGGTTTAGCACCATCCACAGTTTTAGATTCTGCATTATGCTTCATCGCTTGATTGTTCGCTTGCCTGCAATTAGCGCTCGAATGTCCAACAATTCGACAATGAGAGCAGAACTCTGGCAAATTTTCGTAACTAAGCGACACGAACGAACAATAGCCTATTCATTCTACCATAATAAATTCCTGCAATGGAGAATTAAAATCCAATTCTACAAGAACTCTTACGAAATGCCCCACTTCTCCCATAAGAGAACGACCGTCTATTTGCATGGGCATGCCAATAGCACTTGCGAGCTTCATAATTAACGCAGGATGCCAATATTCCATACTCAACTCGTATATACGAACCCATACCTGAGATTTTGACGAATATATGCGGTATGGATTGAAGTTCAGAACCCAATTACTGAGACGAATTAAGCTCGATTTTAGATTCCAGATAGGCCTCCCAAATAATTTGTGTCTGTCTTTCACGTTCGAGAATTGTATGTTGTAATAACCGTTTTCCAGGGGTATAAGGCGCCATGAACCGTCAATATGCCAGACCTCCGAAAGTCTTTGTTTAAGATCCTCTAAACCTAAAGGTTGGGATCCTTTACGTAATATTAATTTACCAATCAATGTGTTCCGTAATTCTGCCACACATTGTTGGTAAATTTCCTCATCCATAGTGATCGAAAAATACTCTCCATGGGTTTTTTTACAGAGTTCGAATTATAATGGCGGGAAAGTGTTGCCAAGCTTCATAAGTGATGGGAGTGGTGGATTGGGTCCGGATAATGGGTTTTTTACAGCTTGTAGTAAGCTTAAAAGTGAGGGAAATCTTCATGGGATTTTTGTTTGGTGTGCAGATGATTCCAAGGGATTAGGATTTAAGTATGAGAAACAGTCACAATCTCTTCTTGCAATTTAATGAAATACACTCTGTATCTCCTCTTATTAATAGTATTAATGAAATAAACTTTGATTTGTGTTAAACCTGGAAACTGTTTTGTGGTGACAAATGAATCTAAAAATCCAGGCTTTGATTTTATTCTACAAGCTGAATATACTGCGTATATCCTTTGTTTATAAATGAATTTCAAACAGACAAATATCTTTTTCAAAAAATTGTTAATTATAACTTCTCTGGAATGAACTTTTTGGAAGAGTGACTTATCCAAAAGTCCATTTTAAATTAACCACATCATTTTTTATATAAATGAACTTTTAGATCCAAAAGTCCATCTCAAAAGTGCTAACTTTGTTTTTGTGGTGCTCAATGTTTTTACATATTTTGTTATAGGATGAATTATAAGAACTACTATGATGTTTAATTATTTTTTAATATTACAAATTTAGAGATTCCGTTACCATTACCGCCTATAATTGGTGATTGTGACTGGCTAGCTAACATGAAAATTTACTTTATTAAAATATAATTATGAAGAAAATGTTGTTGACTTAGCAGCTTATGTGGATCGACTAAACTTGGAGTAAAAATGGACAACTTATTTATTTTTTCTTTTTCAATAATTTCCTATTTTTCTTTCTTCCTTTTATGTACCATCGTACCCACCCCACCCCACAGATTACAATCACTGGCCAAGTGCTGAAGACTACAATCCCTTACTACCACAATGGCACGCACGATGGCACAAATTGGAACCATGCACGATAGCACGATTGTATATTTGGATACAATAAATATTTGGATTATGATTTCTTGTGTGTGATTAAAGGAAATATATATTATATGGTTTACAAAGTGATTGTTGAACCCGTGAGCTTGAGGAATCACTTTTAGCCTTAAGTGCAACAAAAAAGAAATAAACTTACTATGTTTTTATTAGTTCCAATGGCGTTCTATTTCTTAAATTGCATGCTTTTTTTTTCAAAAATTTTCTCTCAATTATTGTTATGACGTCACACAAGAAACATACCTAAAAATTAAAATATTATAAATATGCATGAAACATTAGATTTTTGCATCAGTCAATATATTGTATTGGGTTAAATTGGCCAAATAAATATTGTTTCAATTAAATGAAAAGTTTGAAGAAAAGACCAATGATATCAGATTTTTTTCTTGTTCAAGTCACTACATCTATCATATAATTTTTAATGTAAATGAATGATAATTGTGTTAATAAAAACCAATGACTATTTTGAATTCTTAGTACAATAATGTTAGAAAGTCATTAGCATATGAATATTTTTTTCTTGTTGTTGAAAGCACTTTGCTTTCCATGTGTTTGAATATATTTTTTTATCCTCACGATAGTGGCCTTAAAGCATATGCGGACCTAGCTCATTTAACTTCAACAATTTCCTGATCAAAGCAAGAAGACACTACGTGGAAAGCTTATGAAACAAGTTATATAAAAAATAACACAAGATATTATTTCAAATGTCAACCCATTTATTTAAATTATCATTTATTACAACCTTATTCTTCCAAAGTGTCCTTCATTTGTCATTCACGTGTATAATACTTATATATATATATATTTTTCTGCCTTTTTTATATGTATTTTGGTATTAATATTTTGGGGGTATCAAGAAGAAAAAGAAGAACTCTGTGAGGTATCTTTTCTTTTCCAAGATGACTAGGGTTGACATTGCTTGAGTCTTTTTATTGAAGATCCTCAGTAGTAACATGATTCACGAGAGACTGTTCTCCAAGATGACTTGGACCATCGATGCTCGAGTCTTTTTCATGAAGATCCTTAGTAGCAAGATGATTCACAAAAGACTGTTAACAACTCTTACCATAAAGTGAACAAATAACAGAGGCAGGTAATAATTTTTTCTCTCCAAGATGACTGGGATCATCCATGCTCGAGTCTTTTTCATGAAGATCCTTAGTAGAAAGTTGATTCACAAAAGACTGTTCACAACTCTTACCATAAAGAGAACAAATAACAGAGGCGGGTAATAATTTTTTCTCTCCAAGATGACTGGGATCATCCATGCTCGAGTCTTTTTCATGAAGATCCTTAGTAGCAAGATGATTCACAAAAGACTGTTCACAATTCTTACTATAAAGGGAACAAATAACAGAGGCGGGTAATAATTTTTTCTCTCCAAGATGACTGGGATCATCTATGCTCGAGTCTTTTTCATGAAGATCCTTAGTATCAAGATGATTCACAAAAGACTGTTCACAACTCTTACCATAAAGAGAACAAATAACAGAGGCGGGTAATAGTTTTTTCTCTCCAAGATGACTGGGATCATCCATGCTTGAATCCTTTCCATACAGTTCCTTAGTGGCAAGATGATTCATCAAAGATTTTTCACAACCACTAAGAAGAGAACAAAGAAGATCGTAGGGTACCTTTTCTTCTGTAAGAGGACTAGGGTCATTCATCTTTTCTTCTGCAAGATGACGAGCCTCAGTATTACATGAAATATTTATAACTATTAATACTAATAGCAACATGAAGCCTCTTACAAAAGCCATTGTATTTTATATATAGCTTTCTCTAATTAGTTAAAGTAGAAGAAGGTTGTGATTGTAAAGTTACCAACAATGTGTTTAAATAGGAATCGAAAATTTCATAGTAAAGGCACGTTCGTTCAGTTTTCTTGGGTATCTAACTAGAAAAAATGTGATTATTGCATATTCAATTAAGTTAGTTACAACATAATTAGATCATCATCAACATTAATTATTTTGAATGCAGTCTATAAAAATTATGTTTAATATCTCTTGCAAAGTATAATGATAAATAGATCATTAAATATTTTTAGGCGAAATTGTGGTTTTAATCCTATAGGCTATAGATATAGGGGTGACAACAATGGTCCACAAAAAATACGATTGCAATAAAGACCCATAATTGTCAAAAACACTTTTGATTAAGTGATACGTCCACAAAATATTCGAAATTCTCCTTGAAAAGTTCCACAAGCCCATATTTATGCATAAATCAATTGATGTGATGATTAATTTTGTTTAGGCGATATTCTCCAATTGACTTAACATGATAACTGGGACAAAAACTATGGAAAGAAAATCTGAATTAGATGTTACCCACATAAACAAAACTGGTTTTCACATCAGCAGGTTTGGCCGCGAATGTGGACATGCACTTTTTTCGGACAAATTTTCAAATTTATAGCAATCAAAAGAAGTACAATTGACATTTTGGAAATCTTGATTTATGAAGGATTATTGATTAGTGTGAGTTTTGCATGTATTTTGGGCAAAATTGTGGATATAATAGATTGATAAGCATGTATTAACTTAGTAAAATGGGTCATGTTCTTATAAAGTAGAAAACGTATTACGCTTTGCTCGTTTTGTAAGAATTACACAATATTTGTAGCACTTTTGTGGCAAATCGAAGCATAGCAGTAAAGGATCATCGAAAATCGATCGAATATGTGAAATTTGGAGCTAAACCAAGAAAAGATCAGACAAACTGGGCAAAATATGGCCACACACGGGCAGCTTGTGCTCAGACGCACGACCCGTGCATGATCCCTACAGTAGGATTGTATGTTCGCAGTGATGCACGGGCCGTGCGTCAGATCAAAAGAAGAATGTGGCTACGGCTTGATGCACCGGCTGATCGTGCGTTGGCGCACGGCCCATGCGTCTGTGCGGGAAAGTCAGAATTATGCGAGTTTTGACTTAGATTTGGGCCAACGGGAGTATAAATTGAGACGATGCGGCCCCAAATGAGGACACATTGATTTTTACCCTAGAAAGCATAGAAAAGAGCAACCTTCTACCAGAGGATTCGGGAGATTGATCGAGGTCGCATCCACACGCTTGAGGATTGAAGATTGATCGAGAGATCATCAATATCCCTGAGTTTGCTTATTCCATTGTACTTTTTATTTTCACTTACTTATACATGAACATGAACAATTTGTGTAGAGTTGTTTATCTCCCATGTCCAGCTAAACACCTTGTGATTCCGGGGTTTGGGACTAGGTTAATTAATACTCTTATTTGATGTTTAATTGGAGTTGAATTTATTATTTCAAACTCTATTCGAGTACTCTGTTTTATTTCTTGTTTTATCAAATGGTCATTGGTTTAACTTGTTTAATGTATTGATTCATAATTCGAGAGATGAATTTCAATACTAGATCTTGAGTACTTGGCACGAATACTTTGCATGATTGAGAAGTCTGTGAGTATTTGTAAGGATAACTGGTCTTTTATGCTTTTGGGAGTTGTTTATCTGATGTTAAGTAGAGATGCTAGCATAGATAATTCAATCAATGTTTTTTATTGTGTCTCGAGAGAGAGGGTAAAATACTTTTGTGATCGTCTTATGGGGAAGGCTAATAATAACTTTGGTTTTGATTATTCGGATAACAAGAAGGAGATTAACTGAAACCACAATCCTGGTGAAACGAAAAATAAGGCGAACAAGTTTTTGGCGCCGTTGCCGGGGATTAATTAATTTTTTAGTACTAATATTGCGACAAATAGAATTATTTTTAATTTAGATATTTTTTCTTTTTATTTTTGTTTAATTCCACTCATATATTGTTTGACTTGTTTCTTTTAGTTGGTTCAAGTAGTGCATGAACACTTGCTCAAAGCAAACAGAATTAACACCGTTCATACCGGAAGTTGAAGCTTTCGCTAGGCGAATAAGTGCATCTACTAAACGAGCACAAAGACATCAGGATCATACGATGGGGGATGTAGAAGAGAACAACGGGGGTAATAACGGAGCCAACAATAGAGGTAACAATGGGATCAACAGGATCAATAATATGTTACCGATACCAGAAGTTCCGGCAGTCCAACAACAAGCGATTCACGATTACTTTCGCCCTCAGAAGAATCGCAACAATGTTGGAATGCCAATGTCCCGATTAATGTGAATAACTTTGAGTTGAAGCCAGCGCTCATTTGGATGATTCAACAGAACCAGTTTGGGGGTTTTGGAACCAAGGATCCCAACTCTCATCTTGCACACTTCATGCAAATCTGCAACACGATCAAGATGAATCGGGTGTCTGATGATGCTATACGTCTGCACCTATTCCCTATCTCTTTAAGGGATAAGGCAAGAAATTGGTTAGGCACATTAACTCAGGGAAGTGTGAATACTTGGGACGAGTTGAGCCAGAATTTCCTATTTAAATTCTTTCCACCAAGCAAGAGACTGCAGCTTAAGAGCGAGATCACACAGTTTAGATACTTTGACTCTGAGCCACTGTACGAGGCCTGGGAGAGATTCCGGGATTTATTGAGGTGTGCACAACATGGACTCCTAGAGGATCAACAACTTTGCTTCTTTTACAATGGCCTGATGGGACAGACTAAATCATTTGTGGATGCCGTAGCAGAAGGCGTTTTACTAGCTAAATTCCCACAAGATGCATTCAACTTGCTTGAAGAGATGGCAATGAATAGCTATCAGTAGCCCTCCGAGAGGACGAATGTGAAAAGGGTAGCCGAAATCTCTGATTTGGACCAAATCAAAGCATTGACGACTCAGATGACATCGTTGACCAATCAACAATGAAGTAAACTCGGGTGCAAATAATGGGTGAGTTCCTCAAGATCCTATGGAGGAAGCTAACTATGTCAATAACCGGAATTTCAACAATTACCGGAATAATCAGACTTATACCCATTATCATCCAGGTGTGAGAAATCATGAAAATTTCTCCTATGCGAATACGAAGAATGTGATGCAATCACCACTGGGGTTTAGTGTGACAAATGGTGTCATTAATGCAGAGGCAAAACCATCAATGAAAGATGTTCTTACTTCATTTATGAGCCAGACAAGTTCATTCATGAATAAAACTATGAACCGATTTAGCAAGGATGAGGCTAAGTTGGACAAAATTGAGACACATATCACTCAATTGGCTAACACCATGGGCTCACAAATGAAAAATCTTAAAACCCAGATTGGCCAATTAGCTGCGATCGTTGGTAGGCAACATCAGAAATGCCAATTTCCTAGCAACACTGACGTAAATCCAAAGAAGCAGTGTAAAGCCATTCGTCTAAGGAGTGGTACAGAGTACGAGGGGCCAAAAATTCTGGAAACCAGTGAGAATACGCAACCATGCACAGCCCATGCACCTACGCACGGGCAGGTCCTGCGTGGTGCCAAACAGGGGGGTTTTAATTCAAGAGATGCAGACATGATGGTAAATAGAAATGTTGAGGTCGATGAAGGAACCGAGGGATATATTGATGAATAAAAAGGGGTTGAGAAGCTTAAATCTTCTTCTAACTCTGACTTTTCTAAAGTTACTACTCCCCTTCCTTTTCCCCAACGATTTCAAAAGAAAAAGTTAGATGCTCAATTTGCAAAATTCCTTGATATATTTAAGAAACTGCATATTAACATACATTTTGCAGACGCATTGGAGCAAATGCCCAATTATGCTAAATTTCTAAAGGATGTGGTGTCAAAGAAGCGAAAGATGATAGGTATAGTCAAAGAAAACTATACCTCAGAAACTTAAAGATCCGGGGAGTTTCACTATCCCTTGGGCAATTGATGGTATTTTCTTTAATAAAACACTTTGTGATCTAGGAGCAAGTATTAACTTAATGCCCTTGTCCATTTTCAGGTAACTTAGATTAGGACAGGTGAAGCCTTCCACGGTCACATTACAACTTGCGGATCGATCACTCACTTATCCTAAGGGAATCATCGAAGATGTGCTCATGAAAGTCGATAAATTCATATTCCCTATGGATTTCTTAGTACTAGACATGGAGGAAGACCGCGATGTCCCTATGATACTTGGGCGTCCATTCCTAGCCACCGGGAAGGCCTTGATAGATGTGCAAAAGGGAAAACTCACATTACGGGTTAATGATGAGCATGTGTTATTTTCTATCTATAAGGTGATGCAATTTCATAATAGTGTTGAGAGTTGTAATTTCATAGACGTAGTTGAGTCATGCATTGATGATTACATAGATCATACATTGTCGCATGACGATTTAGATTTTGGTTTAACCCATTCATGTTCGACGTCAAGTGTAATGCTTGATTTTGATAATCAAGACTTGTATGACTATGTTTGTGCTCTAGATAATATGCATGAACTACCAAAAAGCGCGAGAGGCGAAAATGAGAAGAAGGACTTAAGAGAGTCCAGTTCGCAACCACGCACAGCCCGTGCGTGGTGCCGTAGCAAACACTGAACAAGATGAAACACGCACGGCCCATGCGTCTGAGCATGGGCAGCCCGTGCGTGGTGCCAAAGAGAAACATGTACAAGGTAAAGAATGCACGGCCCATGTGTCTGAGTACAGGCAGCCCGTGCGCGAGCCTGAAACGTACAATTCGACCCCAGAACTCAAGCCATTACCTGAGCACCACAAATACGCATTCCTTGGGGCAACACAAATCCGGTAATTGTATCCTCCATTTTAACTTCAGCTCAGCTTGATAAATTGGTTAGGGTGTTGAGAAAGTATAAGTATGCACTAGGTTGGTCGATATCTGATTTAAAAGGCATAAGTCCATCGATTGTCATGCATAAAATTCAAATGGAAGATGTGTATAAACCTTCAGTGCAAAACCAAAGACGATGGAACCCTATTATGCAAGAGGTTGTTAGGAAAGAATTTTTAAAATGGTTAGATGTTAGAATTATGTATGCTATATCTGATAGTTCTTGGGTGAGTCTAGTACAAGTGGTACCAAAGAAAGAGGGGATGACAGTGGTAAGAAATGAGAATGATGAATTGATTGGGACTAGGATAGTTACAGGGTGGCGTATTTACATTGATTATAGAAAAATGAATGATGTCACTCGTAAGGATCATTTTCTCCTCCCCTTTATTGATATGATGTTAGATCGTTTGGCGGGATTTGATTATTACTATTTTCTGGATGGTTATTCCGGGTACAACCAAATCATGATTGCACCGGAAGACCAAGAGAAAACGGCATTTACATGTCCCTATGGTACATTTGCATTCCGCATAATGCCATTCGGACTATGTAATGTGCCCGCGACTTTTCAACACTGTATGATGGCTATTTTCATGATCTTATTGAGAAAATTATGGAGGTTTTCATGGATGATTTTTCTGTCTTTGGAGATTCTTTTGATCATTGTCTTCACAATCTTTCTCTAGTTTTGCAGAGATGCGAAGAAACTAATCTTGTTTTGAATTGGGAAAAGTGCCATTTTATGGTACATGATGACATTGTACTTGGCCACCGAGTTTCTTCTACAGGTTTAGAAGTGGACAGAGCAAAGATTGTGGCAATTGAGAAGCTCCCGTCCGACAAATGAAAAAGTAATCAGAAGTTTCTTGGAGCACGCCGGATTCTACAGAAGGTCCATTCGTGACTTTTCTAAAATCACTAAACCTTTGAGTCAACTATTAGAAAAGATACTGCTTTCAATTTTTCTGATGATTGTTTGCAGGCATTCGAGATTTTGAAGAAGGCATTGATGACATCACCAATTCTCGTAGTTCCGGATTGGAGTCAGCCCTTTGAGCTGATGTGTGACGCCAGTGATTTCGCAGTAGGGGATGTTCTGGGTCAAAAAAGGGATAAATTATTCAGAGCCATCTATTACGCGAGTAGAATATTATATAGTACCCAACAGAACTACACTACCACTGAGAAAGAAATGCTGGCAATTGTTTTTGCATTCGATAAATTCCGATCTTACTTGATTGGAACAAAGACGATAGTCCACACTGACCATGCAGCGATCAAATATCTTTTTAACAAGAAGGATGCCAAACCGAGACTTATTCGGTGGATTCTCTTGTTGCAAGAATTCGATGCGGAAATTAGAGATAGGAAGGGGTGTGAAAATGTGGTAGCAGACCACTTGTCCAGACTGGAGTATAAAAATGATAAGAAAAAGGGTACAGATGTGATCAAGGAAGAGTTTCCCGATGAGCAGCTTTTACTAGCACAGGCAAAATTCCCATGGTACGCAGATTTTGTTAATTGTTTGGTAGCGGGAGTCTTGCCTCCTGATTTGTTCTCTTATCAAAAGAAGATGTTCCTCCATGATGTCAAGTTCTATATCTGGGATGGCCCCTTGCTCTTTAAGAGGTGCGCAGACATGATCATCAGAAGATGTGTGCCTCAAGAAGAGTGGGAGGGAGTTCTACAACAGTGTCATTCTTCACCTTCTGGGGGACACTTCAGTCCGACACGCACTGCGGCAAAGGTATTACAGAGTGGGTTATACTGGCTACTTTATATAATGATTGTTATTTGTATGTGCAGCAGTGTGACAGGTGCCAGCGGATGGGAAACATCTCTAGACGACATGAGATGCTTATAACCAATGTGATGGAAGTTGAGTTTTTTGATGTGTGGGAGATTGATTTCATGAGTCCCTTCCCATCATCTTCGAGCTATCAATATATTCTACTTGTAGTGTAGTATGTATCTAGATGGGTAAAAGTGATTCATTCATAGACGAATGATGCACATGTAGTAATGCTGTTCCTAATGAAAAATATATTTACTCCATTTGGAATCCCGAGAGCTTTGATTAGAGATGGGGGGTCACATTTTGTGAACAAATTGATGAGCAATCTACTTGCAAAGTATGGGGTTAGGCACAAAGTGGCATTGGCATACCATCCGCAAGCAAATGGGCAAGCTGAAGTAGCCAATCGCGAGATCAAACAAATCCTAGAAAATACAGTGAGCATAAATCGGAACGATTGGGCTATGAAGTTAGATGATGCTTTATGGGCATATCGGATATCATTCAAGACACCTTTGGGCACATCTCCATATCAGTTGGTATTCGGTAAATCATGTCACTTTCCCGTGGAGTTAGAGCATAAGGCATTCTGAGCAGTAAAGAAGTTAAATTTTGACTTCAAAACAGCGGGTGAAGAGAGGTTACTACATTTGAATGAGATGGAAGAGTTCTGAGATGAAGCTTACAAGAATTCCCGAATCTACAAGGAGCGCACAAAAAGATGGCATGATAGGATGATTAAGAAAATAGAGTTTTTACCGGGAGAACAAGTCCTCATATACAACTCACGTCTCAAAATTTTTCCCAGAAAACTCAAATCTCGGTGGTTGGGGCCGTTTGTAATTAAGAAAATGTTAAATCCTCCAGAAATAGTGGAATTGTTGACTCGGGATGGTGAGACATTTATGGTGAATGGCCAAAGGATTAAGCACTATTTTCATAGAGATCAAAAAGAGGAGGTAGCATACCTCACCTTGCGGGATCTGTGATCGAGAAATACAGGTGTCAAACTATAGACGTTAAATTTAGCGTTTGTTGGGAGACAACGTAATGGTTTGTTGTTTTATTTTTCATTTTTCCCTTTACTTAGATAGGATTTCTTTGTTTTTTCAAAACAAATAGGGAGAAAATACTTCGTATTAACGCACGGACAACCCGTGTGGATATGCATGACCTGTGCGCAATTGCGTAAGTTTTGAGTTGCTCACGGCATGACGCATGGGCAGATCGTGCGTCGACGCATGACCCGTGCGTCTGTCCGCTGAAGCTTGGTTAAGTCGCGAATTGGGGATTTCTTTCTTCATTCAAATACAACTTTCGAGCCCTAGTTACAAATCCTCTCACCCCTTCTCATATTTTTTTTCGAAATTGAACTTGTTTTTCACCACAAATCCATCACTTCCACCACACTACAAAATAATCTTGCATAATTTTTGAATTTGGTTGAAGTTTGGTTGGAAAAAGGCACCTAGGGTTTTCATTTCTTCCTTCTTACGAATTCGTGGAATTTTCGGTAAGCTTTACATGTTTTCTTCATTTTTCTTGTTGAATAAGTGTTGAGGATTGATGTATAGAGCATGTTGTGCTTCAATTGCTATGATTTGCTTGAACTATTCTATGAGGCATAATCGGACACCTTGGGGTCATGATTTTGGTGAATAATTTGGTTGAATTGATGATGATTATTGAATATGTATTGATATTTAGGGTGTTAGTAACTTTGATTCTCTGCAATTGTGTTGATGATGAGGTATGAGACTTAATTCTTGATTGAAAATTGTATGGATGAGACACTATGCTCTTTATGGATAGTGGATTTTAGCCATGAATTCATCTTACTCTTGTTTATACTTGGTCTATTCAGAATCTCACATGTGCTTTTTCTAGGTACAAACTCGAAACACTTGACAATGGCTGACAAGAGGAGACGCCAAAGGGGGTGAATAGAAGCCCCCCCATCAAGCAAGAAACGCACCACAAGAAGTCCACTTAGATAGCCCCACAACATATGGGGTAGTACTCACTGAGGATGCCGATTTGGAAATGTGGAACAGGTTGGTCACCCGGCCTATGACCCCTACATGATACGCCGATGACGAGTGTACCGGACTCATTGGGATACACAATGACATCTGGTGATTCTTTGAGAGGGTCGGATGGACCGCATTTATGGTAGGAAGATGGCCGACCTATAAAAGCCTCACGCTAGAATTCTTAAGCACCTTCCAGGTGTTCAAACAAGGAGGAAACTATGAGCTTTTTGAAGTTACATTCCAGTTGGGCAATGTGCGTAGGCCACTGTCCATTGCCCAACTCAACACCATCTTTGGGGTGCTGACTAATGCACCATTCAGACCCGCGATGGCATATAACCAGTATGAATTCTGGCGCTTACTTGTGGAAATACCGGAATCTAGTGTGATGGTCTACGAGGCACGTACTGCCAAATCCTCATGGGTCCGGAATCCAGTATTTCAGTACATTCAGCGGGTCACTTCATCCTCCATTTATGCGAGACAAACCAATGGGGGCATGATAGTTAGGGAACTTTATTTCTTTGTGGTGTATCTTTGACCAAAGACTCCCTATAACATGGCAGCCTATTTCACAGAGCAGGTGGACCAGGTGGCGAAGCAGAGTAGGGGCACTATCATGATTGGGGGTATGATTACTCCTATAGCCCATCACTTCAACATTGATGTTAGGCCCTTAAAACCGATTGTGGGAGAAAGGAGGATCAGTCTGGTAGTGTTACGCCAAATGAAGATTATCACGGAAGAGGAGGGCATGTACCTCTTCTAACAAAGAATCGGGCATTCATTCCCACTGCCTAACACGGGGCTTATGACCGTGGATAACATAAATGATAGGGCCAACTTCTTGCTTAACTCTGAGGCACATGACAGAGTTGTACAAGCCATGCTCGAGAGAAAAAGGCGAAGGGTTGTCAGTCTGCCTGATGAGGATGTTTTGGTGGCCGAAGAGATGGAGTACGCGAGACAAGAAGGGGGATTCGAGCAAGAACATCAGCAAGGGGTGACTGACATACCTGAGAGCTCTCATAGGGGTGAGGAGCGAGGAGGGTATGATTTTAATGACATATTTTTAGCCCTCGAAGAGCGAGTTTAGCTGCACCACGACGAATTCCGTGCCTTCAGAACAGAAGCAGCAGTGGAACTTGGAGATGCTCGAGATGATGCGTCAGATGCAACAAGTGGCACATCTCCCAGGGCCACAATCCACTGCCACCCCCGCAGTGAGTCAGGTCGAATCCACACTTTTCTTTATTGAAATTCTATGTTTTCTTGTTGCGATATCATTTCATTCAAGTTTGGGGAAGAGATAATTTATCTTGATATATGAAGGGTGTGGAGAGAAATTTTTTTGCATTCATATAGTTGCATTACATTAGATGCACGTTTATAGTTTTAGCATGTTTATTGCTTTAATAGGTTTTTAGGGAGTGAGTAAACCATTTTATGGTATGTGTTGCGACCTTGGAAGATTATTTGAAAATTTTTATGCTGTTTTGAATTGGGTGTTGAGTGCGAATTGATCATGATGAGAATAGATGACATGGAGCATGTGGATATTGAGAACATAGATTTCATGCTTTGATTTACGAATTTGCAAGCATGTGAGCTTTGAGCCTTTACTGCTTTTATATATTATGCAATCTTGTTTGTTGATTTGAGTATATCATTCATATTGATTAGAATTCTAGAACTTGCTTTGGTATCTCTGTCAAGGCCACATGTTGTATGCGATTTGTGAAAATGATTTAAGACCATTTTTGTTAAGCCTTTCAAACCTTTTGCCTACCTTATGACATTGAATTCCATAGTTAGTCAATTTGAGCCTATTGCCTATTTTTTTGATAGCCGCATTTCAAGCCTTAACTTGATATATCTGTTACCCTACAATTGAGTGTATAGCATTGAGTAAGGGGATTGAATGAGGTTGAATGGAAATAAATCAAGAATTTAGATAATTGTGCAAGGATTGGTCTATGGAAATAAAAGAAGAAGAAAAGAAGGAAAAGAAAGGATGAATACTCATGAAAGAGTCGGAAAAAAAAGGAAAAAGAAAAAGAAATCGACTTTATAAATGAGTTTACTTTGAATGAACTTATAGGCTGGGATTTGTGATGAGAGGTGAAAGAAATTTTGAGTTCTATAAAAGAAAAGGAAAAAGGGGGTATGAAAAGTTGATGAAAACGACGGGTGATTTGAGTAGCATATTGGGTATAAATGAAGATGGTTGATTCGAATGAAAGATGTGCTTACCATTCTATACGCTTGAGTTTGAGTCACTTTTCCTAAATTTCCCTATCCTAACCAAAGATCCTTCATTACAACCAAAAGAAAAAGTTCTTTTTGATTCATGAATTGCATACATTCTAGTGGCGGAGATGTGAGACGATTTGCAAATGCTTATGGTAATTCTTCAACATTGATATGATTTGAGCGTAAACACGTCCCTTATACACTTGAGAGGAGAGCATACACTTGATCAATGAGAGTCGTGATTCAAAACATTTGCCATGGTTTTAATTGACATGTGTTCTATGTTAGATGTTTGAGGTTTGGTTGATTTATTGCTTGATGCCTATGGATAAGCAACATGAGTTTTGTTGTGTTGTTCTTGATTATTCTTTTTCATTCCTCCCATTTGTGTTTTATCTTGTTTATAAAGCGTTGACCGGGACTGACAACAGTTTAAGTTTGGAGGTTCGATTAATGTGAGTTTTGCATGTATTTTAGGCATAATTGTGGATATAATAGATTGATAATCATGCATTAACTTAGTAAAATGGGTCATGTTCTTATAAAGTGGAAAATGTATTACGCTTTGCTCGTTTTGTAGGAATTAAACAATATTCGTAGCACTTTTGTGGCAAATCGAAGCATTGCAGTAAAGGACCGTCAAAAATCGATAGAATACGTGAAATTTGGAGCTAAACCGAGAAGAGATCAGACGAACCGGGCAAAATATGGCCACGCACGGGCAGCCTGTGCTGAGACGCATGGCCCGTGTGTGATCCCTACAGCAGGATTGTATGTTTGCAGTGACGCACGGGCAGGTCATGCTTAGGCGCACGACCCGTGCGTCAGATCAAGAGAAAAATGTGGCTACGGCTTGACGCCGAGCCGAGCGTGCGTCCTCGTGGGGAAAGTCAGAATTATGCGAGTTTTGACTTAAGTTTGGCCTAACGAGAATATAAATAGAGACGAGGCGGCCCCAAACAAGGACACATTGGTTTTTACCCTAGAAAGCATAGAAAAGAGCAACCTTCTACAAGAGGATTCAGGAGATTGATCGAGGTCGCATCCACACGCTTGAGGATTGAAGATTGATCGAGAGATCATCAATATCCCTGAGTTTGCTTATTCCGTTGTACTTTTTATTTTCACTTAGTTAGACATGAACATGAACAATTTGTCTGAGTTGTTTATCTCCCATGTCCAACTAAACACCTTGTGATTCCGGGGTTTGGGACTAGGTTAATTGATACTCTTGTTGGATGTTTAATTGGAATTGAAGTTATTATTTCAAACCCTATTCGAGTACTCTGTTTTATCTCTTGTTTTATCAAATGGCCATTGGTTTAACTTATTTGATGTATTGATTCATAATTCGAGAGATGAGTTTCAATACTGGATCTTGAGTACTTGACATGAATACTTTGCATGATTGAGAAGTCTGTGAGTATTTGTGAGGATAACTGATCTTTTATACTTTTGGGAGTTGTTTCTCTGATATTAAGTAGAGATGCTAGAACAGATAATTCAATCAACATTTTTTATTGTGTCTCGAGAGAGAGGGTAAAATACTTTTGTTATCGTCTTATGGGGAAGACTAATAATAACTTTTGTTTTGATTATTCGGTAACAAGAGGGAGATTAACTGAAACCACAACCCTGGAATCCATTCATCCAGTTGATCTTTATATCGAAATTTTTACTTTGTCTTTTTATGATAAAATCTTGTCTTACTTTTACAAAATAATCATCAACTTTAGATCGTCTAAATAAAAATATAATATTTCAATCTCAATACTTATTACATAAATTTATTAGTTTATGTGGGATCGACCTTCCTAACCTTATCTATTAACTACGTTGTTCACTTAAAGTGAAGCGAAAAATAAGGCGAACAATTATTATTGCCAAAATCATACTGCTATAGGATTAAAGTTGCAATTTATAAGGTTCATAATTTTTTATGGTGAGAGACTAACATAATTTTCATTATATTTTATAGTACTTTTTGCCTTCACAACCACCCAAACAAGATACATCTTTTTATGACACAAATAATTTCTTGACTCACTGCTATAAGTTAATTTATTTCCATACCCTAAATTTTAATTATTTCCTTTGATTGTATTTATAGTGAAAATAACTTTATAACCTATGTGAATGTTTGTCGTAATGTTAAAATTCATGGTTTTACATAAAATTTAAGCAAACTAATTAGAAGCATAAACTTCTAATCAAGTGTGAATACATTAATTATTATTAAGTTTTTGTATACATTAACTATGACGTTTTAAGTGTAATCGTATCAAAATATATGTGTTTTCTTAAGATTCTACCATATAGCTTCTATAATTATCGTCCACTTTAATTTTGTAATACTAGTAAGAGAGATCTTTAGGAGTAACAAACTAATTTATTTTTAAAAAATTAATTAGCTAAATGATAATTTTTTCGTAAACCAAATCTTTTAAACACGTATTGAACTCCATATTTGTATTGTATATTTTTGGTACATGGACAAAATACTGCCTTAAACTTCATATTGCAAATAAGTTTTTGTAAGGTTCATATTTATTTGATGTTTGGTCTGCATTAATTGATGGATTGACATGCGAATTAATTTGTTATGGAAGTCTTTATTATACTCCCACCAATTGGAGAGAAGTCTTTCTGTAGATATGTAACTTGCTAGCACTAGTACAAAATTGACCATCTGCATCGGTTGTAAAAGACTTTAAGCATCGGTTCCAACAGCGATGCATATGAAGGCGATGCTGATAATCACATGTATAGGCATCGGTTACAACCGATGCCTAAAGTAAACAATAGGCATCGCTTTCTAAGCAAAAACCGATGCATAATGTTCACTAAAAGCATCAGTTTTCCACAAACAAGCGACACATAAAGTCAGTTTGGGCATCAGTTCATAACAACAACCGATGCCTATTGTTATTTTTTTAAATACATTTTTTTCCAATTTCCGACCTCCTTAAATTTCTTCGGCAATCCCTCAATCAATTCCTTGGCTTCCTTCAAAGCTAAGCTAGTCAAAGCCTTAACAACCTTAATAGTGGCGATTCGGTGTTTGTTTCAAGACATCCTCGATCATAAAATCAAACTCGGTTTTCTCCTCCACGGCTGGCGGGCGCGTCGGCCGCCAGCGGCGATGCTTCTACAAATGCGGCGACGGGCAAATGACGTGGCGAGAGACACCGAGCTTGTCCTGAGATACTCGATGAGCTTCGAGCGTCCCACGAGGGTTAGATTCGAGATCCGATCGCCGAGCACTAAGTATGAATCGAAAACGCCGCAATGGAAAGGAAAATGCTCCAACGGCCATGGCGGATTGACTTATCGCCGATCCCGCACACGCCCGCTCAAAACCACGCCGTCGAACCTCCTCCGGCACAATTCCCTCACGACGGAGCGTAATCAAGCAATGCGATCACTCCACCCGACTCACGTGCGAAAACGCCCGAAAATCCGCCGCGTATTTCGCCCAAAATCCATTGAAAAACGAGACGCACTCTCGTCCACGACGTGTCGAGATCCGGCGTATTGGCGCGTCAGAGGCTATGATTAAGGTGTGTGGTCGTGGCTCACGTGAAAGCCCTAAATAGAGGCCGAGTGAATTAATGAGCGCTAATTAAAAAAATTAGAAAAAACTTATTGGTATCGGTTGTTGCTAACAAATGATACCTAAAATTGAGTTAAAAGCATCATTTTTGATTAAAAACTGACACATAATGTTTTTAATTTAATTTTAAAAAATAAAAAAGTTTATAGGCGTCTGTTTTAAATCAACAAATGATGCATAAAGACTTTGTTTTATTTTCAAAATTGCCACCACCCCTCTTTAGCCATCAGTTTCCAAGAGAAATTGATGCGTATGTGGTGATTCTATGGCCTTTTTTGTACTAGTGTAGTATCCTACAATTAAAACATTTAAGTAACACGAGTCTATGTTACCAATTAATTTATCATATACTAGAGACTAGAGTAGTCGTTTAGATAAGTTTGATATTAAAAGTATAATTAGCAATTTCCAAGAATCACACTTCATCACATATAAAGTAGTAGTCCGCAATATTGCTTACATGTCTATAATTTTGCTTGTCCAAGATCTAGTAAAAAGATTGTTATATCATCAAAGTTATTTGGCCTTTAATTGTCTCTACCATGCAAATGCCAACTAATCTAAAACTACATTAGTAATTATTTTGTGCAAATATTTGAACTCTCACTATAAAAAATAATTTTTAAATTATATACGAGTCGAAAAACACCATGAGGACTAATTACGTTGGCAAGAATCTAATTAATAGAAATACTCATCAAATTTTTAAACTTTTGTAAAAGCCCAAGCATACATTTCAAAGAAATGTACATCTTAAATTTAATTTAAGGAACATCCATTTTTCAAGATTGAGTATGCTTCCTAAGCTATAATCGTTATATTTGTTACATCAACACTAAGTTTGATTTAATAAATTATATTTTCTCAAGATTCTGACATCATCGCATTGACTTTTTTAGAACCCCAATTAAGTTAAGCCAACTATATCATCAATATGTTGATAAATAAATATGGATGCTTATTTTAACAAGGTAAGCTAGAGTCTAGTAAACCTATATAATTATTTAAATTAACCATGAGTATCTAAATTGTTAACTAGGCGGTTACACAAGGATATTCATGACATAACCTTCAATTTGGTACAAAACATTAACCATAACTAAATTTCATAGGTTGATAAAAAATAAAGATTTGAACAAACCTAATCTAGAAAGGGAAAAATAAAAAATGCTACTTGCCATGTGTTAAAATTTAAGTGGCTTTAAATAATACCCCATGGGTAGAAGATGAAATACCAAATAAAATAGAAGATCCTCTATATAGGATGTTGGCATCAAATTAGTCGCTTAAACTCATTTCTCCCAAATGGCCTCACGGCTCACCCATTCCAACTGTCCTAGACCTTTTTCTTTTTTCCTTTTTCTTTTTAACATGGCAACCAAGAATGATGATGGCCCAATTTCTACTAAGTCTAACCAAATGACTAACTTGATCGACATCAACTTGAATTTCCAAAACTTTCAATTCAGTTAATATTTATATGGGTGTAGTTTTAGTTATTCATTTTAGAAACTTCTTGTATGATCTTTGAGTTATTTAATAAATGAGATTAAATAAGCGACTTTCTTGCAATAAACAAGTTTATGAAAGGGGTAAAAAATTATTACTAAACAAAATTTTGGTCCTTTTTTTTTGTCTTTAATTTGCCTTAAGTATTTTTTTTTCTTGCAATCTAAAATACACGTATTTTTATACTTGCAACGGTGCAACCTCCAGCTAGTAGTTGATTGAATTTTCGTCTTGTATGTCATCATGTGGGAGGCACAAATTTTTTTAAGGGCTTTTCCATCTTTTTTTATTTCTATATTTCTATTCTTTTATGTTATTTATTTTTTCTTTTTATCTTCTTTTTCCCATCCCTACCTCCCCACTTTGTTGAAAGGTATGCTCTCATCCCCATTTTTAAGTTCAAGGCACATTCATGGAGATAAAATTTAAAGATAACTACATTCGGAAAAAAAAAGTTCAAGGCACACTGATGAAGATAAAATGTAAAGATAACTATATTAAAAAAAAAAAGTTCAAGGCACACTAATGGAGATAAGATGTAAAGATAACTTATTATCTCTTATGATTAGTTTTAGTGTGTTATTTTATTATATTTTAAAAGTTTTCAATGTTCAAAGTTTTATTGTGACAAGAGTTTAATCATATAAATACTTATTTTGTTATTATTTTTTGGGTGGTTGATTATTCAATTATAAACCGAGGGTATTCTCTAAATTTTTATCTCATTTACTATATTCATGTAGAATCAACGCACGAGGTGAATTCTCTCAATTCTTCTCTCATTCCAATATTTTCATGACCACTTAGCAGTTTTGCTACACCTGAACACACACGGATGCATGGCCCCCATTAAGGAGCACGTGCCCCCGTACTAATTTTTATTTTTTATTATTTATTTTTAAAACATATTAATCTAATTAAGATAAGAAAAAACCCATGCTCCCATTAACTTTTTTACATAGTTTATAATTTTACCTATTTTATTTTTGATGTAGTTTATAATTGTATTTATTTTGTGAGTAGTCTTTTTGTGAGATGGTTAAACCGTGCGATGAAAATAAAAAGTAATATTTTTTAATGTAAAAAATAATAATTTTAGTGTAAACACTAATACAAATCATGTACAACTAGAAAAGTATATTCGGACATAGTATCATTTATTACCCTAAAAATGTTACTTTTTATACATAACAATATTACATATTTTTTTTCTGTGGCATAGTGCGACCGTGTTACACAAGTTTTTGTCTTGTTTTGTGTCCTTCTTGTAAAATATTTCTGGATCCATTCCTGCACCTGAAGAATGTGATTGGTCTTTCATTCTTTGTATTGAATTTCAATTACTGAACTGTTAGGATTTTATAATATTTGTATATATGCGTATCACATATTTATTATATCTAGAACTAAACCTATTGGGACCTCGCCTCATTAGTATAACTACTTATGAAGTTAAAAAACCCGCGCCAAACTCCAAACGAATAGAAAGTAAGGCCCATTTAGATTAAGGAATTTTGGAGTTCAAATCCATTGAATGAAGTCATTCTATAATAGATCTTTTTTTTCAAATAAGTTGTGAGTACTGGTTGGAGGGGATGGGATAAACCTCGGTCAACACCCTTATAAAGGGTGAGCGATATCACTTGAGCTACAAGCTCGTGGTTCATTCTATAATGGATTTCAAATCTTTAAAAGGTTTTTTTGGAGTTATTTTGGAGGATTTTAAATTCTCCTTAGATGGAGTCAACTGAAATCCTTAAATTTCCCCCAATCCTCTCCTCAAATCCAAATATTTCATCCAAATGCAACTTAAAGAAAGATGAAAAAAATGAAAAAAACCCTTAAAAATAACGAGAGCCTCGCACATGATGGCGTTTAAAGCGAATATTCCATCGGTTGGACGAGGTTGCAAATATTAAACCCATGTATAATTATGCATTTTGAAGAAAAATATTTAGGTTACAAAGCCCAATAAAAAATGCCGAAATTTATGTTGGCAATAACTTTTGAGGAAATACCACAAAATACTCTGATTTTTGAAAAAAAAGACAAAAATACCACCCTATCACTAATCTACCCTATCCTATCCGGTCCTAAACTTCCCAAATATACCCACCCCTTTACTTTACTAGCACAACATGATGCTCCGGTTAAACTGAGAACAAATAAAGTATTTTCGCGCGTGTCGCAAAACCTGGGTTGATGACGACGACGTTGGAGCCGCGTTCGGCGAAGAGTTGAGACGGGACTACTGTTTTAAGGTAATTCTGTGTGCATGAAATTACAAGTAATTAATTATTATGTGTCAAAAACTATTGATTTATGAGACGATTTCGCTTGAGAATTTCGCGTGTGTAATGTGGGTGATTTTGTGCTCACCATGGCAGAGTTTTTGGGAGCTTAAACAATTGGGAATTATATGTTTGATTTCCTGAAAATTAGAGAGCGGAAGTTGAGGGGAAACCCTAACAATGATGTAAAATTATTTTGGTTCCCAAATCTTTTTGTTTATAACAAAAGGGTACATGAATTTTTTGTTGGCGCAATTGTGTTCCTGCGCCGTTGGCCTAGCGATGGGTCATTTGGAGCACGCCGACAAAGATCTCGGTGGTGGCAAAGAGGCTACTCGAGAGTATCTTCAAATGGATGATAGAATTTTGTGCTTATTGGAATCGATCGCTCGATTCTCCGTCACGCCGGCGGTGGTTATGGAGATGCTGAGGGTGGGTGGGGTTTCGGAGATGTGTATGGTTTTATAGGCGGATTGCGCGGTTTTATTTCGAAGATGTGTTGCTGATGCATGATTTTTCTGTGTTCTTTTATTATTTTGTGATTTGAAGTTTTTCGTTTGTTTCGATGTTGTTTTGAAGTTGTTTCTTTTATGTTTCTTTTGTTCTTTTATGTATTTTCCATTTATTTATTCTTTTTTTATTGTTTTTGATTTGTTGTGTTATCTATATGACTGTGTATCTCTTTTTATTTCTTTTGTAGTGAATGTGGGATTTTTTGTTGATTGTTATGCCGAGCACTTTATTGGTGGGAAGGCTATGGACGTCGAAGCGTTTGAGATAGAGAATGAACAAGCAAGGCTCAATCATCTGCTTCACAATCATGCTAAGTTGAATCTGCAAAATGGTGCTGACGATGACAACGACATTGAGTTTCTACCTCCACTTCCTAATAATTTTAGAGAATTGTTGTTATGTAAACCTTAATGATGATGTAATCAGTTGAAACATGTAAGAAACATATATGAAACATGTAAGAAACAATTGTGAAACAGGGGATCATGTGATAAAATTTGTAGTAAATTGCTTTTAAATTTAGAGAAATAGTGTAGTTTTTCCCCATATACTCTTCAGCTTTTTTTTTTTTTTTTGTCATCCTTGTAAATGTTGATCTTTGCGATGTATGCATGTCTAATCTTGAACTAAAGATCTCACGTACTCTAGCAAAGTTGTTACTAGTAAGTCTTTCCCCGCTGATTGATGCATTCAATAATTCTACGATGTTGGAAGTCAATACAAAGTATTTTTTGGTCCGACAATGAGTGGAGTCCGTGTCCGTTTCTCGTGAGCCGATGATGGACAAGTAAACTCAAATTTTCTGAATTGAATTTGTTGTTCCAAGATTTCGTTTAGTCTTTGAATGTGCGATCCATTGGAATCGATTTCTTGTTATTTCAAAGTTGGTATACTCTCTATATTCTTCCCATTGTCCATTGTAGCATACCACAACTGAGATTTTCTCTATGCAACTGTGGAATTCAATGAAACATTGGCTAAGTGAAACATATAAGAAACATAAATGAAACAGGTATGAAACAAGAAAAATGTTTGAAACAACAAAGAAACAAAAAAGAAACCAACACAAAAAAATCAGCGAAAAATGGGTATTTTTGTCAACAATCAGCGGAAAATGGGTATTTTTGTCCAAATTCAGCGGAAAATGGTATTTTTGTCCAAAATCAGCGGAAAATGAACATTGTGCAAGTATTGGATATGGAAAATGGGGTATTTATGTCCTTTTCCCTATTTTGCCTTTATCAAAAAATTATGATTTGGGCATAGTCATTTACATTGCTTTCCCGGCCCGGGCTAGCCCAGATAGGACAGGACTGGCTATTGTTTTCACTGTTTTCATTTTGATTCGGAACATATTTGTTTAATTACATCCTAGTAATGTTTGGATTTAACATCATATGTTATTGCTTTCCAAAATATAATTTTAATTGTTAAATGGGCTCAATGAATTGAATATATTTTACAAGAATTATATTTACGTATTGTCGGATGGTTTATAATTTTGAAATCAATTTAATCTAAACTCGTAGCATGGTCATATTTTAGTTATAACAACTCCGCCAAATTGGTCAAAAAAAATATTAAATATTAATAAACTACTAACGAGAAGAGCATTTTTGGAATGTAAAAAATAATTATCCCATTTTCTTGTCACCAAGTGATGAAAATACCGAAAATATAAGTTTTATAGAGCAACTGATATTTTTCCACTGGCATATTTTATTATTTTTCCTCTCAGGAAGAATTTGGTAGAAAAGTTTTGTCAAATGTGCGAAACATGACATTTTCAGTTAAAAAAATAATGGCTTAATTTCATTTTTGGTCCTGTAAATATATAGAAATGTCATATTTAATCTTGTAATTATTGTGTGCAGCAATTTTGGTTCGGTAAGCATAAAAATTTGGCATAGAAGGTCCTGTAAGTATGCCATGTAGCAATGTTCGTCCTGTAAATTTTAATTTTCGTGCAATTTTGGTCTCATAAGTTCTAAATTTGTGCAATTTTGGTCCTGAAAAATATGACTTTGATATATACTTGAGACCAAAATTGCACAAAAAATAAAATTTACGGAACCTAAATTGCCATCACAGGATACTTACATGACCAAATATGCCACCTCTTTAGATTTACAAGATCAAAATTTGCTACACATAATACTTACAGGACCAAATATGTCGCGTCTTTGTGCTTAAAGTACTAAAATTGCATTTCTAACCAAAAAGTAATAGTTGTACTAAGGGCGAGTCAAAAGAAGAATAGGGAGCCAAAAAAGTAACAATAAAAATGTATGAAAGTCTAATATATATAGGATGAAATTATTAAGGCATTAGATTTGGTGACAATGCATCAAATATGCTGATTTAGATATATCCAGTTATCATCATAATAATCGTTTTCCTCCAAGCCCAAATATGTAATATGATCCCATTGACTTTGAGGTGGCTTCTCTATTTCATTGTTTCTGGCAAATCTTCCCCTGACACGTGGTCGTCTGTCTGCCAAAGTCTTCCTACATTCATACTAAATAAAGAAACTATGATGTAAATGTTAGTTAAACCAAAAGAAGAAACCCAAGACAATAGAGGCAATTGAAAGTTGTTAAATAATATAGACCACCATATATATAGAAATATCAAAAAGAAAGTAGTTCTGAATTCAAAAAGAAATATCTGTTTAATATGATTATTTTCCAATATATCTGTTTTCCCCACTTTCATTCGATGGATCTGCCATTGTTGTGTTCCCTATGTTGTTTAATTTGCTACATAAAATTGAATGTTTGATGTCACATGTTTGAGAATAGCATACTGTAAAGGTGTCAAATGGATTAGGTTGGGCCGGGCTGCTGCCGGCCCACTGGGCTAAACAAAAAATTCGGGCCGGGATGCCATTTCTGGAGCTCAGTCCGGCCCAACCCAAAAAAATGCACTATAAAAATTAGAGCTCAGCTCGGGCCGACCTGGTTTTTCGGGCCTAACGGTCCAGGCCAAAAAGGTCCGACTCATTTTGAGCCTCTAAAATTAGAGCCCAGCCCGATGTTTTTACCGGGTCGATTGGGCCGGGCCAAAATTCACAGCTCTAACTACTGCCCAAAATTCAGTTATTTTTCCAATTTTGTTTTCATCACAGACAGGAAGCAACAGGGGAAAGGTTTTAAGAAACCTTGATTTTCCTGTGGAAATTCCGGAGATTTCTCTTGCTTCTATATCTCTCAATTCTTTCCTTTTTCTCTTCTGGACTGTATCGGTTGGTTCTGTTCATGCTTTCTATTATACTCATCTCGCTTGCTAGCGGACTGTTTGACCGCCGGTTACGTTGCACCAAGTTTACGCCCTGTTGCATTTTCAGGTTTACCAGCCAAGAAAGTGTAAGTCCACAGATTTGTAATAGAATTTTAGCAAGGAAAATATTAGACATAACGAACCAAACATGAATACAATTTTTCTTTCGATAAAATATAAAGTCTGGCTTGAGCTTGAGTCGACTAGTAAAAAAATTAACATAATGTCTGTAAAAATATCAAGTTAATCGAGGTCAAGTATAATTTTTTGAAACTCAGATAAAAATCCAAACAAGCTTAAACAATATTAATTTTGGCTTGACTCGATTCGTTTATTTATATTGAACTGATAGAAAAGTTTTTTTTTATAATAGATTAAAATGGATACCTGCAAATCATCAATACCCAGCACTTGTAAGTTATTCTGAAAAGATTGGCTACAAATTATGCTTCTCTGGATTGGAGTGGGAGTGCATGTTACATGACTATTTATTGAACCGGGGGATCCCACATAGCTGCCGCTATTGTACTCAATCTCAGAACTTAGTCCTGATACAGAGTCGTTAATCTCGTACCTGGAAACTGGCTGCAGAGTGGGTAAGAATATGTCGGCCAACGGGAATTGGCCATGTAGTTCCAATGATATTTCGTTTCCATAGGGTCCAAACATGTTTCTTTTTTTTTTTTTTTTAATTCTTTGTGTGTGTGTGTGAGGTTTTTAGGGAGGTTTTGTGCGTATTTGCGAGTGAGGAAGAGGGGGAAATGAATTGGGAAACTGGTTTGATTTGATAAATGCCAATTAAGCTCATGCACACTACTTAAAGACAAAGTTGGCAATTTTTGACCCGGCCCGACCAGCCCAAAAATTGGATTGGGCTGAGCTATGTTTTACAGGCCCGAAATGAGTAGGGCCTACTTTGGCCCGGCCCAAACGGCCCAAAACCTGAGTGACCCCGCACATTTTAAACACAAAAATGTGTTTTGGGCTGGATTGGACCGAGTAAATATCAGCTCGATTGATTTTCGAGTTGGCCCAACCCGGCCCGATTTTGAGCATTTAACCGATTCGCTGATAGAACATGACGTGGAAGATGATATCATCGCATTGACTTTTTAATCTTGTCAGCCCGGAGGTCTACCTACACCACCACCACCAAGTTCTTGATAACTTGCACAAAGAATTGGTTGATAGAAAAGGCTCAATTTTCACAAATCAGATGTTCTGCTTCATCACCATCTAATAGGGCATGGTTAGACCAAATTAATTTGAGTTTGAGGGACGATGAACCTTGGTTGACTTAAGTAGCAACCTGGATTGCTTTGCTTATATGAATTTTGTGCACTCATATCAGTAATTAATGTCCTTAATCCATAGTACACTTGGCGTACATAGTCCGTGATACACTTAATGTAGGATATAATTATCAAAACTATCCCGAGATTTGCCTAATTACAAAAAACTTTATTGATCTTTCAAAATTACAATTATACCACTTGAGGATGCAATTTGTCATAATTGAAATATATGTCAAAGGGTTGTTGACGTCGGGTTTTAGATTATTCCATTTGTCAAATAAATAATGAGTTTTGTGGGTTAACAATCTACTTGTGTATGGATTAGGAAGGGTAATAAATAAAACTGAAATGCACGCAATAGAAATTCTTTAGCAACCCGAACAAGTCGGAATAATATTCCTTTAGCTCGGGGCAATAAATGCTCTCTTACATACTTTAAATATAAAGTTTGTAAACCATTTTTCAGTCATAAATGATGGTACATATGTATTTATAGCAGAGATTTTAATCTCCGTCTCTCATATAAGTCGTGCCAATAGACAAGTATAATAATCAATTTGAAAAGTAGCTCAACAGACTCCCTAATTCCATCATAGTAATATATTGACAATATTTGCTAGCACGGGTTTTTTATTATGCAATATGTTATTAATTGCGAATTATGACAATTTTTGAATACTAGTTCTTGTCCTTAAGAATACTAATTCTTGTCATTATAATTACAATGGCTAAGCAAACCTAATGTCACTTAATTCATATAACCCTCAAAAAAAATTCATATAATAAGTGACAAGACAAATATTTTTATTACTTAATTAATATATGCCATTACTGACAATTATCATACTTTTTCTTAATATTTTTTGCTAATATTATATTATTGAGTTTGTATACAGTCCAAATAAATTGTGAGGATTAAAAAAATTTCGAGCCTTTTTCACTGATAATATTGTGCCATTGTATAAAAAAATTTCAGCTATATAATTTTGCCTCATATATGTGGGAATCAATCCTTTTGAGACAGGAACTCATTGGCCCCTTACAATATTGCAATCAAAGAACACAATCTGTACCAGAATATAGTTTTGAAAATATCTATATTTTCAGTCAACAATGTAGCAATAAGAGATAACAATTTTCCATTGTGGTCCTATATATGATCCTTCAAAAAATTTATGCACGAAATCTGCCTCGTGAAACATCCATGCCCTAAAAACCCAACTTGCTATTTGACAACAAAATATAATATTTCCCCACAATGTGCATGCACTTTATGAAGGCCCATGTGGGAGGCACACACCCATTGTATAATAATCATTAATTGTTCATAGGTTAGGGTTGATCAAGCCATAGGTAATCATCACTAGAATCTCAGAAGATTACTAAAATTAGTAGACATTCTGCATAGGGATGGCAATGATGGCGGGCGGGGGCGGGTAATTGAATACCCGGACCCACCCCGTGCTAGTTACCCCACGCCCCGTGCCCCGCCACGGGTCCAAAATGGCTGCCCCGTGCCCGCCCTGTGCGGGGCGGGTCCGCCCCGCCCCGCCCCGTTTTGAATTTTTTGAGCTTAAAATTAATTTAACAAAGTGTATTTTTTTTTATTTTTTTTGTGAAATTTAAATATATTTTTATATTTTTATAATGTATTATTGTAAATGTATTTTTTTGTGAAAGCTAAATGTATTTTTTATTATTATAATATCATATAATAATAATAGTAATGTATATATATCCATCAGGCGGGCGGGCGGGCAATTACAATACCTGACCCGCCCGCCTGCCTCTGCCGGGCGGTCCGCCCGCCCTCGTCCCGAACGGGTCGGGTCGCGGCCGGCGGCCAGCCCATATTGCCATCCCTAATTCTGCACTAAGTAATGAAGTGATTTTCAGGAAAGAAAAGAAAAGATGCCTCTTTTGACTAGTTAAATTTGTTATATGTCTGTTTCAAGAAATGTCAGTATCATGCTAGACTTTTGCATGACTCCCTACCACTATATGATTTATATATATGTAGTACTGACTTTTGTAACGTTTTAGGCTTTTAGCTGTTGTCCCTAACATTTTTCCATCATTTGAAACAAAGAGTTGAATTTTTATAGTTGTTAGACCCTAGCTAGCTTCTTCCCTAGTTGAACAAAGTTTCAATTTCAAATTTTAGAAAAATGGCAAGATTGGTTATTGGACCTAGCATGCATCATATTGGACTGTACTTTAGGGCACTGCAAGATTTATGTTTATAGGCAAAATTACATTTTTGTCCTTTAAATTGGTCCAATTACACGTTTAGTCATCTACGTTTCAGGGATGACGTTTGGCAGGAATAATTTTTTAAAAAGTTGCACACTTGATCCTATTTTTCAATTTTTAGGATATCTTATTCCTAAAATGTTGAAATAGCAAAATTAATGCTTATGTGGATAGAATTTGGTGATAATATATGGTGCCTACTTACCAACATATGGCATTTTACTTTGGAATATGATTTATTTTATAAACAATAATAAAATAAAATAGTATACAATTTTTTCTTAGAAAACTTAATTATTAAAAAAGTATTTCTAAAATTACAAAAAATGAAAAAAAATATGTTAAGAATTTTATACTTAAAAAGGAAAAAGGTATTTAAATTAGTAGTGATGATATTAGTATTTTAATAAATCTAAATAATAGTATTAAAATATATTTATTTAAATTAACATTAAAATTTTGTATAAAATAAGATTTAATTAAATAAATATCTTATATACTTAAATGAATAAAAAAATAAAAAAAATAACAATTGAGGAACCCCGTCGCCCCAATCCCCCGCCCTCCAACAAAAAGTAGAAAAAAACATATAAATAAGTTAGATGTGTGTATTATATGTATAATATATGTATTTTATATATATATATATAGGGATTGGTTCAAATGAGACCAATCCATTCGGGTTAGTCCATAAGACCGCATATAGACCCTTGATTTAATTTTTTAATGGTGTAGATCTCTTTAGTTATTTTTGGGATATAAGGATATGATTGTATTTTTACATTTTTTCGATTTTTAAGTAAATCACGTTAATTGCTAATTATTAGGAAAACAGAATACTTCCTTTATCGGTTTCACGATTTTTAGGGGAAAAAACCATAGATTTCAATCGTATCTTTTCAAAATTGATACCTATCGGTTTCCGATTTTTTCTATATAGAGTGATCTTTTTGAAGATGAAATTGTTTTTTTGATTTGTACAATAGATGCAGCAAATTGTATAGATAGATATGTTGAATTGTATATTTAAGGGTTCCATTTGTTTATTTTTGGGTTAGTTGAATTGTATTTTTTGTTGTATAAATAGTTTAATATATTTGCTTAATTAGTTACGTGGGTTTGTATCTTTATTTGGTGGATTTGTATACTTAATTGTATGGGTGATTCAACGATTTTAGTTCATGGAATTGTATACGATTCTTGATGACATGTATAAATAGATATGTCGAATTGTATATTTTATGTGTATCATTTGTTTATTTTGGATTAGATGAATTGTATTATTTGATTAGTAGATTAATATATTTGTTTACTTAGTTAAGTTGAATTGCATATTTATTTGGTGTATTTGTATATTTAGTTGTATGGGTGATTTATTTGATTTTAGTTTTCAGTTGAATTGTATTTAGGTGCTTATGGACTTGTATAAATAGATATGTAGATTTGTATGTTTAATGCGTTGCATTTGTCTATTTTGTTGGATTAGTTGAATTGTATTATTTGTTGGATAACTAGATTAATACATTTGCATGAATCTTAAGGTACAGATTGCAGTATACAGTGTAATTGTATACATAATAAAACAATTATGTATGCTTAGCGTTTTTTTTTTTTGCATATTTAGTTGAATGTAATTTTTATATGCAATACATGTTTAGGGAGAAAAAATAACATTAAAGATAAATTAATACTTCACACAATGTTACAAAAAAAAATTCATTAAACAATAAACTAACAGGTTTCACACTGTTTCACCCATTGTTTTTTTGCAAAAATAGAAACATTGCACTAGGGTGTGGTGTTGCGGTTTGGACACGTTATGTTGTTATGCGTTCCGATCTCACCGCATGTTCCACATCATCTCTTTGAGTTTTGTGCTTGCTTTAATGGTTCCATAGTTTTGGTAAAATTGTACACCGATTTTCAACGTAGCGAAATGCATTCCCACTCGTGGAATCTTTTCTTGTTCCACCTCTGGTATCCAATATTTTGTTGATCCCGGCGAGATTTTGAGCATTAGAAGCTTTCAAGAATTATAAAAATGAAGTTGAAAATCAATTTGGCAGCTGAATTAAAATAATTTGGAGTGATAGAGGTGGCGAATATGTTTCACCGTTTGAAGAATTATATACCCAATTGGGCATAATTCATCGAACAACAACACCATATTTACCACAGTCTAACGGTGTTGCGGAACGCAAAAGACTCTAAAAGAGATGATGAATGCCATGTTGATAAGTTCTGGATTATCCCAGAATATGTGGGGGGAAGCTGTTTTAACAACCAACCACATATTAAATAAAATACCACTTAAAGGGAAATATAAGACACCTTACGAATTGTGAAAAAATCGTAAACCTTCTTATAAATACCTTAAAGTGTGGGGGTGTTTGGCTAAGGTAGCAATACCTGAACCAAAACAAGTTAAAATTGGACCAAAGACAATTTATTGTGTTTTTGTGGGATACGCATACCAAAGTAGTGCATATAGGTTTATGATACACAAGTCAGAAAATCCAGAAATAACTGAAGGTACCATAATCGAATCAAGGAATGTTGTATTGTTTGAGGATGTCTACCCTTGTAGAGAAAAGTTAGAAATGAGTACTAATAAAAGAACTCACGAAACTGCAAGTGGTTCAACACTAATAAATGAAGAACCGAGACGCAGTAAGAGGTCTAAGACGGCTAAGTCTTTTGGGCCAGATTACATAACATTTATGTTAGATGGTGAGCCAAACTCGATTAAAGAGGCTCTAAGTAGTCCAGATGCTCCACTCTGGCAAGAAGCTATCAATAGTGAAATCGAGTCCATTCTCGAAACCATACTTGGGAGTTGGTTGATCTCCTCTGGGTCATAAACCTTAGTAAATGGATCCTAAAGAAGAAGTATAAAGCAGATGAAACTATTGATAAGTATAAAGCACGGCTTGTAGCCAAAGGCTTTAAACAAAAAGAAGGGTATGATTTCTTTGACACATATTCTCCAGTAACGAGGATTGCATCTATTCGGGTGCTTCTCGCGATTTCTGCTTTGCACAATCTAGAGATTCATCAGATGGATATCAAGATGGTGTTTCTGAATGGAGAGATAGATGTTGAAATCTACATGGAACAACCTGGAGGGTTTGTTGCACCTAGTCAAGAAAAGAAGGTGTGCAAGTTAATAAGATCCTTGTATGGAATGAAACAAGCTACAAAACAATGGCATCTTAAGTTTGACAATACGATGTTGTCAAATGGATTTAAAATCAACAAGTGTGATAAATGCGTATATGTTAAAGGAACATCAGAAGCATTTGTCATGGTTTGTATATACGTAGACGATTTGTTGATCATGGGCAGTAGTCATGATACTATCATGGAGACTAAAAGTATGTTAAAGAGAACTTTGACATGAAGGATATGGGGACTCTACGATGTAATCCTTGGGATAAAAATCAGCGTGAACTCCCCGATGAAATTATCTTGTCACAATCCCACTATGTGGAGGAAGTGCTCAAGAAATTCAAAGCTTTTGACAGTTCACTCATCAAAGACGCCCCATTGATTTAAGTGTAAATCTGGTTGCTAATAAAAGCGAAACAAATGGCTCGGATGGAATACTCATGTATAATAGGCGATCGATGTACATCACAAATTGTACACGCCCGACTTGGCCTACCCTGTAAATATGTTGAGTAGGTTCACGAGTAATCCAAGCCATGAGCATTGGAAAGTGTTAACTAGGGTGTTAAAATACTTGAAGTATACTCTGGATTATGGGATGTACTACTTGAGATATCCAACTGTACTTGAAGGGTAAAGTGATACTAGTTGGATTTGATTCGAAAGATTCTTATTCCACTAGTGGATATATATTCACCATTGGAGGTGGTGCGGTATCGTGGAAGTCCATGAAACAAACATGTATAGCTCGATCCACCATGGAATATGAGTTTATAGCTTTGGATAAAGCTGGTGAAAAAGCAGAGTGGCTTCGAAACTTTTTGGAAGACATTCCATATTGGAGAAAGCATGTGCCTTCTGTGATGATTCATTGTGATAGTCAAACAGCTATAGGAAGGGCAAGAGCAATATGTATAACGGTAAGTCTCGACATATTCATCGGAGATACAATACCGTTAGACAGTTGATCTCAAATGGTGTGATGTTAATTGAATACGTAAAGTCAAAAGACAATTTGGCAGATCCTTTGACAAAAGGTCTGAATCGAGATCAATTGAGTAAATTGCTAGAGGGAATGGGCTTAAAGTCCACAAAGTAAAATAACCATCATAGTGGTAACCCAACCATGATGACTGGAGATCCCAAGAATTTGGTTCAATGGAAAAACTAAACTATGAAGGTTATGTTGTAACACTTGGAGAAAATGTTATAACCCATCCCGAGAGCAATACCAAGTGTTGAAACAACTCAGAAAGTTGTGTTGAGGCTAAGTTATTTGACTTTTAATGATTCTTACACCTCATTGAGGTTGAGTATGGCAGGATACTCTGATAGGAGATCACCTATATAAGTGAGAAGTGCGGGCCATTTCAAAGTAACACGTATGAATCCAAAGACGTGTCCATGGCCGAAACGGACACAAAACGTGAGAACAGAAAGTGTTGAGACTTTATTGTGTTAATACTATTAACTCGGTATATACCGTGGAGGAATAGTTCAAGACATTGCATCCACTAAGCCGCCATTGTACCCGATGGTAATGACTGTGGAAGGTTCAAAGCCATAAGGTACCTTTCCAAATGCAATATATTGTCTCTTGAGGACTGATTTGCGTGTCTGCATTCATACATGCATTAATTTCCACTCTTGTGGGGGATTGTTGAAAATTTTGGCTTTGATAAAGTGGGTGTCGACCCGACTTTGACTAAATTTTCGGTGGCTAAATATTTAATTCGGGAGGAATTAAATTATATATTATTAATTTACGTTCCGAGTAGATGTTCGTAGTATTTTTTATTTCTCAAAACCAAATTTTGGTGAGTGAGAAATTAATACACGAAGTTAGCCACATAAATGGACATTATGTAAAGATTATGCAAAGGGAGATGAAAGGTTTTTGCCTTATCCCACATGCAATACAAATCATTGTTTATCCTAGTTTATTTACTAGAAGGTGTTATTTTTTGTATAAACTATAACACAAGTGGATGATCACAAGTGGGCCACACGCGCGCACCCACCCAGCCCCGCCCGGCCTGGGCCTGGGCATGGGCATCGGACTGGGACCTTGGGCCGTCCCGGCCCTTTGGGTCCAGGTCCACTAAAGTTTTGCCACTCGAAAATAGGCTTGGGCCAGATTCAAGTGAATGTTGGACTGTTGGAGCCCAATGAATCTGGATATTGTAGGTGTCTAGATTCGTGTGACTGTTGGAGTTAGTAACTCCTACAGTAGTGATCTCTGAAGAGAGGATGTTACAATTGGATTAATGCCCACTACTTTTTGTTATCTTCTGCAGGTGCTGGTTGACTATAAATTCATTGTTGTGCATTGCAGATTTTACACCAAAAAAAAAATTCATAGCATTTCTGATACATCAAAAAGCAATTTTCTACATTCTACTCATAGAGTCCAGCAACCAGTCTTCAGCATTTTTTAGTTTGAATGAGCTTCTGTGTTAATGGTGCTACTACACAGAAGACGTAAGCCATTTCATCTTTGGAAGCAATACGTCAGACCGTGAGCACTAGTCGGGACGTAATTGCTCTGCGGAAAGAGATTCGTCTCGACTCGGCTTTCTGAAAGTTCTACTTTTGTAATAGCTAGTTCATTTTCTTGTAATCTTCTGTTTCTATTTTTTGTCATTTTGAAGGCATTCCGATTCTATACCATTGTAATCAACAACCCAAACACTCCATTTTAGATTTTCTTAAAGTATTGTTGGATATGATATATATTCATTGGAATATTCAATCATTTTATCTCATTGTCTAGTATCTTTAACTTCCCATTAGGTTACCCATCATCAATTTGTCCCAAGTCAAGCACGTTTAACTATATAGTTTTAATATGATTGACTCTAAAAGAGAAGATATATTTTATTGATATGGATAATACTATAAAATCTTTTAACCCCTATTGAAATTTTCCAACGGTATTGGAGTTTCCAATGGAATTTTCCAATAACCTGTTGTACCATAGGAATTTGTGTTGGAATTTTAAAAACTCCAACGGAAATTCCAACGATTAATTCCAACATTTTGATTACCGTTGAAATTTTTGTTGGAATTTTCCAATGATATGTTTTAGCGATGGAATTTTTGTTGGAATTTTTAAAATTCCAACAGTATTTCGAATATTTAATTATTCCAACGATTTTATTACCGTTGGAATTATTGTTGGAATTTTCCAACAGTTTGTTATCCAACACCTTATACCAACGGTTTTCTTTATCATTGGAATTTTCATTGGAATTTTCCAACGATATAATGTAGAATTGGAATTTCCATTGGAATTGTAAAAATTCCAACTATTTTCTATTTCGTTGAAATTTGATTGTTTTCTTTTAGTGTACATTTAAAATTCCAAATACTTTAAAAACCATAGGAAAATGAAAACTATGTACATATAATCAATCCACCATGACAATGGGATCAGGGCCGGACCTGTGAAATATAGGGCCCTAAGCAGGATAAGAAAAAATGGGCCCTTATATCGACCAACCTTTTTTGTCTCAAAATATTACTATAAATCAAGGGCGAAAAATCAGTTGTAATATTAATCCCCTAAAAAACTTTGACAACAAGAAAAATAAAATTTCAGTCACACAAATTACTATGTCATCCCCAAGTTTATCTGATACTCGTAAATCATAAATAAATAAATAAAATTTTGCTCAGATCATAAATCATGTTGCTAACTAAATCAATTCAATAAAAAGGCAAAATTAAGCAAAAGCTAAAAAACTAAGCAAAATGAAAAGTATTAACACAATGGAAAAAATAAAACTATTGACTCAAAATTTGTAAAAAGATTTTTTCTAAAAATTGTCATTATTTATAAGGATTTTAGGAAATTATTGAGAAGGATGTAATGTTCACTATCATCTAAAATTGTCAGTATGAGTTAGAGTTTATATATACCTCACATTTGAGTGAATTATTTCTCTTTTTTTACAATTTTAGGCTTCATGTTGAATTTCATCTTTTTTTTGGTGTTGCGTGTGTGTGTGAAGAGTATGATTTATATACTTAACCATTTAAAAAAATCGGGGTCCCCCAAAACCTTAAAGATATGATTGTGTATTAAATTTAAGGGGGTGACTGTAATGTCTTCATAAACGTAGGGGGAGATTTTGAAATATTTTTTGCACATGAACGAGGAAAATATAAGACGCATCAAACTTAAAGGGTTTATTTTTTTATAATTTCCAATTTTTTTTTTTTTGTAATTAGCCCAAACCTTAGGGCCTTTTTGTAATTACCCCTTAAACATAAAAATGGGCCCCTAAAATTTTGGGGCCCTAGGCACAAGCTTGTTGTGCCTACCCTCAAGTACGGGCCTGAATGGGATAAAGATCAACCTAGCTCCATCCCTGGGGGGCCATTTGGTTCTGAAGAATCCTCAATAATCTCACTTGTAAGTGTATGTACCTATCTGTCTGTCTAAACATATCGTTTATAGCCTCAAATTAAATGATGCCTCTTCTGACTTTCTGTGAGCAAATTGTAACTATCGATCCCATTTATCAAGACTCGACGTTTCGTTCCTTGGTTGGTCAAAAACCAAACTCAGAATATTTTTAAGAACATCAAAAATTGCTATTAGATTTTTAGGGATAATTACAAAAACACCCCTGAGGTTTGGGTTAAGTACAAAAAAACTGTTAGGAATTTTATTGTTTAGATTTTGATGAATGCCATGTAAAACTTAGAATAGAAAGTTGGCACCCCAATTCTTGCTGTAAAATGTATTGTAACAATTAGAGCTGGCCAGCTGAGTTAAGTCGCCTACGCCTAACATGCAAGAAGACAACTCAAGGCTTGAAGGAAAACTCTGTGAGAGACAAATGAGTCTGACAAGAAGAGCGACAGAACTCGATCAAGAAGCAGTGAGATGCAGTGAGTGGAACATCATCAAGTCAACTCAAGAGAAGCCAAGTCTCAAGTCAAGTGACAGAAGAGTCATCCATGATTGGAAGTGACTCTAAGTCACCTGGGGAAAGCAAGGAAAAGCGATCAAGTCGAGATAATCGTAAAAGAACCGTTGCCGAAAATCAAGAGATTTACTTAAACAAGTAATATCTCCATACTACCTTTCTTGGAGTGCTCGATCCCTGGCGTGCAAAAGGAATGAACCAATGGGAAGCACTACACCGTGTCGAATGCGAAAAGGTTATAAAACAATTCATACGAGGAAATGGCAATTCCAAGAACTCGCAAGCCAACGATCGCAAAGTGACTTTAAAAAATGAGCCTATCTCTTCAACGGGCAAATTTTTGAAAGTTCACTATAAAAAATGAGGAGTTTGTTTGAGAAAAATGATGAATGACACACACGTGAGATATACAAGCTTATCAAAATCGAAACATTCTCAATCCTCAAGCCTACATCTCAAGTACATCAATCCAACACTTACCTCGTGAAGGAAAGAGAACTTCAATCGAGTTGAAGAGGAAAATACGAAAACAAGGGGTCTACATTCCGGAAGGATTGTAGAAAGGTTCAAAAGTGAACCAAGTCTTAAGCTTTTGGAGGGCTTCGTGATCAAATCCAAAGTGCTTAAGCAAGTGAGTAGCAAGGCAAGTAAAGTAAGCGGAAGAAGTTCGAGTCGCATTTGCGAGAAGCCGGTGAGTGATCAAGACGTCTCGGATCGAGTCCCAAAGGATCAAGTCGGGCCGTTGTGATCAAGACTTGTATCCGGACTGTTACCACTTTGTAAACGATCATTACTTAGTGGATTCCTCCGGGAGTTGGAGAAGAGAGGAGTAGAAGAATTACCCCATCTTCGAACCTCTATAAAAACTTTCTTCGTGTCATTTACATTTCAAAGATTTAAATTTCTCGCACTTTTAATTGCTTATATCTCACGATAAATTTGCTATCCATTTGATAATTTATAAAGACTAAATCAAGTCAGTAAAAACTTGCTCAATCAAACTTAAGGGTGTTAAGTCTTCCAATAAAAACAAAACCACAAATGAGTCAAATTATAGCCAACAAATTGTGAGTTACTCTAATTAACACTCAGTGAGTGCATTGAGAGATCAACTCTCTTGAGTGACTAATTCGATTGTCCATCAAGGACACAACTTTGTGTAGAACTCAGAGATTTAAAAGGACTAAATCGAAAATTTGGTAAGGTTTATTCAACCCCTTCTAAACCTTACACTTACACCCTTGGGACCTACAAGTGGTATCGGAGCGGTTGGTTCATTGAACCCTCCGCACCGGTTCTTGAACTAGATCTCCAAACTTTTCAAAAGTCTGCTTTAGTACTTAAACTTTCAAAACTCTTTTCTATCATTAAAAGTTATTATCATGGAAGCAAATCTAACACGCACTCCTATGTTCACTATTGAAGAATTTGATGATTGGAAAATTCGTATGCGAAGCTCATCTATCAAAGATTACATGATGAGATGTGGATAGTGATAGAAGATGGGCCTCTGCAAATATTAAAGGTGAACACAAACATGCGAAGAGTTGCGGTGAAGGGGAAGAAGATCGAAGACCAGACCGGTCATGGTTGAAAAACCAAGAACCGAGTGGACAAATGATGACGAAAAAGATACAACCGGACAATGTAGCCAAGGACATTCTTTACAAAACCTTGGACAAAGCCATGTTCAACAAAGTGAAATCTTGCAAAACGGCTAAGGAAATGCAGGACAAACCGACATTGATTTGTGAAGGCTCGAGCAAATCAAAGAAAACAAACTATCGTGGTCAACAAAAATTTGAGAACTTTAAAATGATCTCGGGAGAAAACCTGGATCAACTGGATGCTCGGTTTACGAAATCACAAATGAGATGTCTACACTTGGAAAGGAATATACACGAAAGAAATGTGTATGAAGATCTTAAAAGTCTTCCAAATGAATGGGAAATGAAGGTCATGGCATTGAGACACTCCATGGACCTATCAAAGACATCCAATCATGAGTTATTCTCGGACCTCAAAGCCTACGAGTTTGAGTGAGAAGGAAAGACCAGGAAGAGACATATGTACCCAAAACAAATTGCTCTAATTGTCAAAGATGGAAGGAGAGCTGAGGTCAAAGAGGCAATTGACCCGGAAGAAATAGCCCCGATGGTTAAAAGATTTAACAAGTTCTTTAACAAGAACTACAAGAGAGAAAGGGTGAATCCTCCGAGAAGACACTCGGCTCCCTCCAAATCAAGGGATGATAGGCCAACCAAGAGAATGATCATCAACAAGTTGAGTATCAAAGGGCGACAACTCAAGAATAGAAAGAGTCGATCAAAAGGCTGAATATCTATGTTGGAATTGTAGACAACCAGGTCACTATGACATTGATCGCTCATATCCTCGTAGTCAACAAGTACGAGAACGAAGAAAAAAGAAAGGTCTTGAGAGAAAGAAGACAAGAGAAGAAAAAAAAGGCAATGATGGTCAGCAGAGATCACGAGACACCAAGTCAAGAGAGACAACACTCGAGAGCAGTGAAGCCGACTACTCAAGTGACTCGAAAGAAGAAGCTTTGATCCGCTTAATGGCCAAAGAACAAGATCAAGAAGATGAGGTACAATCTAACTCAACAAGCTCGGACACTAGTGATAGTGATGACACACACACTTCATCACCCACTTGATCTTTATGATTCATTAGGCAAAATGATGAAAGATTTTGAGCACATTAAAACCTCACACACACTATTGAATGAGGAAAACAACCTACTCAAAAGTCAAAACTCAAAGTGACTAAGAGCCGAGTACTCTAAGTCAAATAGGCGATGAGAATAAAAGTTTAAAAAATTTGAAAATGCTAAATTAATAGCAGAAATTGCTGCTATAGAAAAGAGGAGAATGACCTCAAAAATGTTATTGCCTCATTCACTAAGGCATCTAAATCATTGGATGATCTTATTATGAGTCAAAGAGAATGTGGAGACAAGACAGGCTTAGGATTTAATTCCTTTGTGCCATGTCAAACCTCAAGAGTAATTTTGGAAAAAGGATCTTCAAGTCATGAAGAGTCCGAAAAATCCAAAACTCTAAATGTTGCACACACTTTCAATCCTAAGCACAATACTAAGCAAACTGGCTTTGGTTACAAAGGAAAAGGAAAACAAAATACCCGAGTTGAGAGTCTTTGAAAGGACAGTGAGAAGAGATTCAAATGAGTCCCTCGGAGACTCCAAACAAAAATACTCAGAAAGAAGAAGCGAGCTACCAAAAATCCCGAAAAACTCATAAAAGAAATACATATGATGGGAATGGTAGAAAATATCCAAGCCAAGTCTGACTGAATAATGTGAACTATCGGCTAGACTTATGGAATACAAGCCCAAATGGCAAAGGCCTAGAACTCAACAAAGGTCATTCCAAAAGCATAAGAGCTTTCATCAAAGACACATATGCACCTAGGCACTACACTCAAAGACACCACAATTACCCAAGAAAGGCAATTGCTAAAACACATATGCAGTATACGACAAAAGAGACAATTTGTATGAACCTAGAATCCCCAAGCAATTTGCCAGGATTAATTATGATTATGGCACTCGATAGATGGCAACCTCTTAGAGTCAAATCATTTGGCTATAGGTTGGTTGGATCATCTTATAATTCTAACCCCTCAGGACCCGCATAAGAATGGGTACCTAAAACTTAATTTCCTTGATTGCGGAGTTCAAGGAAGCAATGAAAGTGCCAAGGAACCCGTACATGGATAGTGGTCGCCCGGACATATGATAGGAAATAAGAGAAATCTGTCAAAATTCAAGGAAGTCAAAGGAGCAAAAGTCATATTTGGAGGAAATGAAGCTCCTGGTGAAATAAGAGGCATTGGATCCATCAAAAGGAATGGTTTAGAAATCACAGATGTTGCATATGTTGAAGGACTAAACTTCAATTTACTAAGCATCGATCAACTCGTGACAAGGGCTACAATGTTGGATTCAACATGGGCATATGCCAAATCAAAGACATTGAATCAAATGAAGTGGTCTTTGCAAGGATGTAGACGAGAAAAATATGTATGTAGTGGATTGGTCAACTCGCAACACCCAAAGACTGTCTCTAAAGCAACGAGCACAAATTGAATCAAGTTGGTCGTGGCACAAAAAAGCCGAGTCACCCGAATTTCAAAACAATTAATAAGCTAGCAAGAAGTCATCTTGTAGAAGGACTTCCAGGACTCGATATAAGAAGGAGAGTATATGTGATGCATGTCGGAAGGAAAACAAATCAAGTCGTCGTTCAAAGAAAAGACATGCCCATCCTCAACAAGAATATTGATTCGCCTCATATGGATCTATTTGGCCTAGTGGAACCAAAGAAGCATAAGTGGAAAGAAATACACCTTGGTGGTAGTAGATGACTACTCAAGATATACATGGACAATATTCATGTGCAAGAAGAAAGAAACTCTACAAAAGCTACCACACGGTGATGAAGAGGATACAAAATGAGAAGAGTCAAACCATTATCAAAATAAGATCGATAGAGGAACCGAGTTTGTCAATGGAATAATAACTCAAGATCTTGTATTGAGAATGGTATTGGTCATGAACTATCACCGCAAGGACTCCACAAAGAGAATGGAGTTGCGAAAGAAGAAGAAGAACCCTCAAAGCGGCAAGGACCATGTTAGTCAACGGGGTTACCAAAAGATTTTGGGTCAAGCAATCAACACACTTGCTACACCCAAAACAGATGTATGATAAAATAGGCAGATGACAAAGACTCCCTATGAGATCCGGACCGGAAAACCAAATGTTGCATATTTCGGGATATTTGGATGTAAATGCTTCATCCACAACAATGGCAAAGACAACCTAAAGGCTTTTGATGCTAAAGGCGATGAGAGTATCTTCTTAGGATACTCAACAAAAGCAAAGCCTACGAATACTCAACAAAAGAACTATGGTTCTGAAGAATCCATTCATGTAGTATTCGATGAGCCAAATGTAAATGGGAAGACATTGAAGAGTCACCGATGATAAGTGAATCATCCAACCTTACGAAGAGTCCCTATCTTTGAAGGCGACGGGGATTATCAATTCGAGAAGAAGATGAGATAGCCGAATCTCAAAAGCGGTGGAAAATCTGCGGTTGAGTGATCACGAGAGAGTGACCACAACAACACAAATTGCAAGTTGGTCAATCCGGCTAACTTACTTCAACCTGACGTAAGATGGCCGAGAGACCATCCACCGAACTTGTCATTGGAGATATAAGAAAGGTGTCAAGACAAGATCCGAACCCAACAAGAAGCAATGTTCACATGCTTCATCTCGCAAATAGAGCCCAAAGATGTGTCACAAGCATTGGGCGACACACATTGATTCAAGCTATGCAAGAAGAGCTGAATCGGTTTGAGAGAAATAAAGTATGGGAATTAGTACAAAGACCCATACATCAAAACGTTATTGGAACCAAATGGGTATTCGAAATAAGATGAACGAGGAAGGTTACGTGGTAAGAAACAAAGCAAGACTGGTAGCCAAAGGATATTGCCAAGAAGAAGGGATAGATTTTGATGAAACATTTGCCCTCGTAGCAAGATTGGAAGCTATAAGGATGTTTCTTGCCTATGCGACTCACAAGAATTTCACTTTGTATATCAAATGGATGTAAAAAGTGCATTCTGAATGGTTTATTGGAAGAAGAAGTGTATGTTGAACAACCTCCAGGATTTGAGCAGAAGACTCTTGGAGACAAGGTATACAAACTCAAGAAAGCCTTATATGGATTGAAACAGGCACCCAGAGCATGGTATGATACCCTGTCACAATTCCTAACCGAAAATGGATTCACAAAAGGAAAAGTAGATAGAACACTTTTCAGAATTCAAGACAAGAAGAGTATACTGCTTGTTCAAATATATGTTGATGACATCATCTTTGGATCCACCAACAAAGAGCTGTGTGAAAAATTTTCAAACCTCATGCAAAGTAAATTTGAAATGAGCATGATGGGAGAGCTGACATTCTTCCTTGGACTTCAAGTGAAACAAATGACTAAAGGATGGAACCTTCATAAGTCAAACAAAATACACCAGAGATTTAATGAAGAAGTTTGGTATGGAAGAGAAGTCTTCGTAAAAATACCAATGAACACATCATCAAAATGGACGTGGATGCGGATGGCAAGCCTCAGATCAAACAAGATCTGAGCACTTATTGGATCATTGCTCTATCTCACGGCTAAGCGGCCGGACATCACCTTTCTTTGTAGTGTATGTGCAAGATTTCAATCTGCTCCAAAAGAAAGCCATATGACAAAGAAATAAGAGAATATTGAGATACTTGAAAGGAAGCCAAGAAGTAGGCCTATGGTATCCAAAGAAGGTGGATTCAAGCTAATTGGCTATTCGACTCGACTATCTTTGGATGCGAGTGGGCGATGAGAAAAGTACTTCGAGGCACATGTCAAATGCTAGGAAACAGACTAATTTCTGGTTTAGCAAGAAGCAAAACTCAATAGCCACCTCTACAAATTGGTGAGGCGAATACATACATAGGCTGCGCAACTGTTGCCCAAGTCCTATGGATGAGACAAAGAAATGAGAGATTATGAAGTTGAAGAAAAAGAAATTCCAATCATGTGTGATAACACAAGTGCCATTGCAATCACTCAAAATCTGTGTTGCACTCAAGAACAAAACATATTGATGTCGGATATCACTTCATAAGGGATCATGTTGAAAAGAAGGACATCATCCTGGAATATATCTCAACCGATAAACAACTAGCCGACATCTTCACAAAACCATTATGTGAGTCAAGATTTGAAGAACTCAAACATGAGTTGGGGCTAATTGAGCTAAGGTGAGACACGAAGAATCAAAGAAAAGAAATGGAACAGGAAAGGAGGTGAAAAAGAGTGAAAACAAAAATCACTCAATGAATCACCAGACGGAAAGTCGACTATACCAAGTCACCGATAATGAGTCACTAAGAGAAATGTGAGAAGCGAGTTAAATCGGCTAAGAGATAAAATTTGAATAACTTATGAGCAAAGTGACAAAAACGCAATCGTTTTGACTTAAGCGGGAATGTTTTAAGGAACACGTCGGCATAATGATGATGTGTACAGGACATAAAGCCGCACACCAAGCCTATGATTGGATATAAATGCTTTGCCGCATTAAATACGAGACATGAATCGCTCAATATGCGTGCGAAATCCAAGCCGTTGATTTCGATCACAATTCAAAACCGTCTGCACGTCCTTTCATGAACCATATTTAAACCATTTTCGTCCATTTCTCTCTCACACTTCTAAAAACTGTTCAATCTCTTTCTCTCAAAAGGCAAAGGCAAATACTCTCGAAACCCTATCAACCTTCAAATCAATTTCTCGAGTTTTCCTTGAAATTATTCTCGAGAAATGGCACCAACTTATGACTTTACTAAGTTAGGAAAGCAAACCCACACCGGTTCGACCGTGGATTTCGAATTTTAATGGTGAAGCGGGTCCAACGACACCCTGGTGAAGAAAATCGCGAGAAGCTGAAACGACCCGGACTAAAATCGTTTACGACTGGAATATCCTATGACCTATGTGGAGGAGGTCGCACAATTCTACGTGAATGCTGAAATTCACGATGAAGGAATCAAGTCATCCGTTCACGGGAAGCGGTGACTATCACCGCCAAGGATTTGGTGAATATTGCTCACTACCGGCAGAAGGAGCAACGAGATTAAGGAAAGCTGATGTAAACTTGGTGAAGCGTGGAAAGAAATAGCCAAGTCCGAAGTCGGCCAATGTGACAAAATAATATACACAAACAAACAAGAGATGGAAGGAGGATTATCACAAATTGTTGGACATAGTTGCCAAGTGTATCGACATCAAATTTGGCGACTTTGACCAACTCAAAAAGGCAAAGCTGATTGTGATGGTTGCAATCATCGAGAAAAAGAAGATAAACTGGCCGAGTTTATCTACAAGATCTGCCCGAACGTGGGAAACAAGTCCTTCAAAGAAGATGGGTCATTTGGAGGATCCTCGGATATGGCCTGGTGATTGGCCGGCTATTGAGGTGAAAGGAGTACCTCTTAGACATGGGAAGGCTTTCCATGTTAACAAGAGGATGTTCGAGCTAACCTCTCCGGTGCTCGGAAGCGAGCTTACGCCAAGAGAGCCGACACTAGTGAGGGGAATCACCGACCCGAAGACACAAAACACCTCCTCTCCAACCAAGAAGAAAGCCCCTGCAGCGCCAAGAAATCTCTTTGCCCCTGCAGAAAGAAAACCAAACATGCTCCCCGCCCTGCAGCAGCGGCGAGAGTCACCGCCCCCAGCGAGCGTGTCACCCGCCTCCCCTGCGGCGGCGATCGAGAAGGACTCACAAATGCCTTCTCCGATCGTCAAAAGGAGGAGAATCGACAAGCCTAGATGGCCACTCCTCGAAAACAAACACCAAAGACTGCCCCTGCCGCCCAAGACTCGAGGACGCCGCCTCGAACCGAGAAATTCCCCGGTACAAACCAGAGAGAAGAAGACTCGTCAAGCGGTCGAATAGGAGAAACCAAATGAGTCGATTACTCGGCTAAGCACAAATACCGTAGACTCGCGGAGAAGTAGAGTCTCCGGATGTAGTTGATGAAACAGCCAAGTCTGCTGAAGGCAATCGCGAGAGCAGAGGCAACTCAAGACACAATACTGTAGCTCACACAAACAAACTCAAAAGAACCAAACCCAAGCGGATAGTGATGTAATGATCCTATCTCCACCTTACCCGGACATCCAAAATCGTCTGCGTGAGTGGAGAAAATGGAAGTTGAGCAAGTCAAGGAACAGTTCCAACGGCTGAATTCATAGAAGAAGAAGAGAATCGCTAAATTTCCTTGGATCGACTATCGTGCTCAAGACTTGATGAGGACAAGCTGCTTAGACATCCCGCAAATCTACAAGGACGGGAGAGAGCAAAGCAAGTGAAGAAGCCGAAGCACGTGAGAAGGCAAGTATTTGCCCTATCTCCGGCACCACGAACACTTCCATCCTCTCCTTGATGTCTTCTCTGCGAAAGTGACGAGGAACTGCAGAATGCATCGCCCCGCGAAAGAAGCTGCAGATCAGCTAGCAAGCATTGCATGAATCAAGAATCCTTCACGAGCAAAGACCGATGGAGGGACCAGGAGAGTCCTCCAAAACACAAACGAAATCGATCCAATGGGAGTGGTTCAAAGAAATAGCCACCGATGTTCTTCTACCACTTCCCACTCACTCGGAAGAAGCAATAAGGAAATGGCGATGAAACTGGGCTAGTGGGGACCCCAATCGAGCCAACCCCTATTGAAGGTGTGCTACCACCGCCCCAACCAACGGCTGAACCATCAATTGAAACAAATGAGTTTGGAGACGAGTGACCCCACTCCAAGTCACTCACCGGTGGTGCGCCCGGTGAGGGGAAACTCCCTCCACCGCGGCAAGGGTCGGAGGATCTTGCAGATGACTCCACAAAGAAGCAAGGAGGCGAAGAAGAGAAATTACAATCACAAGAAGAACATCAAGTTGCCATCAACGAAGCTCGGGCGATTGAGACTGTCTCGGTGAGGTGCCAACTACTCGAAGGCTAATGACGCCGCTGATGCAAACGATGCGATGCGAGGAAGGAACAGCCACAGGGAGTTAACACTCAAGAGCGATGAAAGTGCAATCCATGGGGTTGAGACTCCAATGGATGCCATCGTAGAAGACCCTAAGACACCGACACAACGAAAGGGAGGACCAAGGCCTCGCGGCCAGATGAGAGCTGGAGGAAATGAAGGCCCACGGGAGGTTGAGACTTCCTGGTAAAGAGGCTGAGTAGAGAACATCCCTCCCGCAATCATCGACCCATCCGAGAAGGAGATCGCGCACTTCATGATTCCCAGGACAACCACGATGTCACTTTTCTGGGATCGGAAGGCGAAGAAGAAGGCGAGTCAACCCCCATGACAAATCCAAGAGACTCACCGCGGATGTTCCGGCACGAGCAAGTCGATCCCAAGACTACTCGTCAAACTATTAACTTTGATGATGAGCCACCACTAGAAATCTCATCATCGTCCGATGACGCTGGCTGATAAAGCCGAGGACAAGTCTCATCAAATGGAAAAATCACCGAGACCAATGAAGTCATTAAGGCAGTGAGGCTCATCAAGCCGGTCTACTTCACAACCAAACCTAGCCGAACCGAAAACCACTGCTCCGGCTCCTCACGCTACTGGTGGATCGATTCCCAAAATAACTTCACGCGCACCACTTATCATCGAACAAATCCCGGTTGGCGGTGATGAATCTTTTGTGGAATCTTTCCCTTTCTCACCGGAGATACGAGAACTCCACGAAGAGTCGGAAAATGAGCAAGCACGCTATCACGGACCACCTCCTGTTTTTCACTCGGGCACCATTATTCCAGTAATTTTGATTTTGATTTCGGCCATCAGATGGCCATCACCGCAAGAAGAATCAGTGAAGTTCGAAAGTGTTCAAGGCACTCTTTGCTGAAGTTGAACGAATGGAGAGGCATCGAGCCTCTTTGGACATGCGCTGGACAACAGAGATGCCAACCTTACAGTGACTTGAGAGGCATCACGGTCGGGGATAAGGGAATGGTGGCAACAAGAATCAATCAATGCGTGTGGAACAATGAGATACTTGAACCTTATTCAACAAGTGCTGGTGTGGAGAGTCGAAAATGTTGATGCGAAAAACGAAGGCGAGGAACACATTGAACATATGCATGAAGCTCACACTATGCCGAGATCAAAGGCTAGCTGCGTGAGCGAGAATGCAAATGATATACAGGCGTTTGGAAGAACACATGACAAGAAAATTCAGCCTTCTCATGGCCGAGATGAAGCCGATTTCAATCCAACGCTACTCGATGCAATTCCGTGCGACAAGATACAACGCAGGCAGACTTGAAGCAAAATTCAACCATCGAAGACTTCGACTTCATGCTTGCCAAAGATGTTCCCAGGGTTCCTCTATCCTTTGATGATGCCAAAAGGGGAAGAGGAATACCTTAAAGCAAAAAAATCTGAAGTCGAAAAGAAAGGAGCAAAATGGTGACAAAGGAACATCCGAGAAGGAAAATCACCGAGGAAATTTTGAAATCAAGAAAGGAAAATCTGTGAGGGGAAGGATCAAAAGATATGACCTTGATGATTGCACAAACCCCCAACAGGGTCCATCACAAATGACATTATAAGCGAAAACTCCCGTGACTCTGCCACTACAACACTCTTTATCTATGGCCGAGAAGAGAAAAGCAATTGAAGCGAGGGGATGAAGGAGGTGGAAGGAAGAATGGATGCCAGGGTGATGAACATCTTGAAAGAACACGGAGGCATTCCGGTTAGCGAGACAGAGACACGTATGCCATTTCGGATGTCGGACAGAGCCAAGATCGATTGACGAATTCAAAACGCTCGAATCAAGGATATTTTGCAAATATGTCCATGGCTCAAGCTTGGGACTGACTTTGGGAAAAGGGTCTCACATTATGTGAAGAAGGCGACAGAGCAGACAACCTAGCGATCCTCTCTGGTCACTCCGCTGGCACTCACCGGGGAAAGAAGAAGGCCCCAAAGACAAAGATACGCCTAGATGTAGAGGAAGAAGCGGCGATGGAGGAAGAAGCTTGGACCTAGGCCTCCGCCCAAGAATATTGAATACGTAGATCCGGGAAAGAAAAGAGGGATCTCTTTGGGCTGGAGCTTGACCAAGTGGCGAACTTGCGAGTGGCTAAAACTAACGCCGAGTATGTAAAGAGAATAGAAGAAGAAAAAACAAAAGACAAACTCAGCTATGGCGGGAGAGACAGGAAAGAACAAGGAAAGATGAAGGCCGCCAGAAGTCATATGAGAAGAAAAAAAGAAGGGTGATGACGAGAAGAAGAAGAGAAGAAGAGAAGAAGATCTTTGATCAAGATGAAAGAAGGAGACATCGAAGGAGATGAAGTGTTCTTTGTCCAACCCTTCGTGTATTTTATATGTAAATACATACAATGTAAGTCTTCTCGTAATAAAGCTATAAATTTTCTATTTTTTTGTGAAGACAATTACATACTCGATACACCTTGTAAACAACAGTGTTAAGTACAAGAATGATATGATCAATAAAAAGATTGATTCTCACGCATACATTCTATGTCAATACACTATCTCAGTATGTATCTTTGTTATTTGCATCTTTGTATGATTTAAGTTTTGGCATCATCAAAAGGGGGAAATTGTTAGGAATTTTATTGTTTAGATTTTGATGAATGCCATGTAAAACTTAGAATAGAAAGTTGGCACCCCAATTCTTGCAAAATGTATTGTAACAATTAGAGTGGCCAAGGTGAGTTAAGTCGGCCTACGCCCTAACATGCAAGAAGACAAGCAAGGCTTGAAGGAAAACTCTGTGAGAGACAATTTGAGTACAAAGAAAAGCGACAGAACTCGATCAAGAAGCGGTGAGATGCGGTGAGTGGAACATCACCAAGTCAACTCAAGAGAAGCCAAGTCTCAAGTCAAGTGACAAGAGTCATCCAATGATTGGAAGGCGACTCTAAGTCACCTGGGGAAAGCAAGGAAAAGCGATCAAGTCGAGATAATCAAAAGAACCAGTTGCCGACGAGAAATCAAGATTTACTTAAACAAGTAATATCTCCATACTACCTTTTGTTTGATACATGTTTTTATCTTAATTTTGATGATTTTATTTTATCACCAAAACAATGTTTTTAAAGGTTGTCCAAATACTCCTAAATGATTTAAAATGATTTTAATATTTTCCGGAGTATTTTCTCAAAGTTTATTTTCGTCTAAATTGGACAACGCTTTTAATGATTTTACGTTATTGGATTTTTACTCTCAAACGATGTTTCTAAATGTTGTCCTAATACTTCCGATCGGTTTAAAATGTTTCTACTATATTTTCGGAGTATTTCTTGGGTTTTATTTTCGACAAAAATTGGACAACATTTCTGTCTCGTGGTCGACCGGTCGCCCTATAGGGCAACCCATACCTGAAGATGTTTTTAGAAACATAAAAATGGGACGGAAGGAAAAAGAAAGCAGGTCGGCCGGTCGCTCGGCGTCGACCGTCCGGTCGGCCGTCGCCGCCCAGTGCGGCCGGTACACGCAAGTGTGTTTGAAAAGAACTTTTAATCCTTGCAAAATCCATGAGGGGACGGTTGGGGTGATGGTCGACCGGTCGAGGTAGACGTCGACCGGTCGCCGCCTGTGTTATTTTGTCATGTATTCTTTTCAACGTCTATTTACTGTGCGACCGGTCGCCCCTATGTTTTGAATGACAAATTTCGACCGTTTGACAATGAGACAAACTTTCCTTAAATTGTGGGATTGATTTCTAACAGCTATATTCTTGATTTTAATTGTATTTTTCTGTAGATTTTCAATCCCCAAGAGGAGCCTATGCTTGATCAATCATCTCCTATAAATAGAGGAAGTTTTGGAGCAACCAACACAACAATTGAGATACAACACAACAAGATACACTTCAAGCAAACACTTGGTCTTTCATTGTTATTATTCTTGTTGTAAAATTGCCTAGCTTATCACTTTCACATCTTTGAGGTCTAGGCTTTTCTTGATTACACTTTGCACTCAAATTGTATTATTCATTATTGAGTTGTAATCTTGATTTTTGGTTATCATTCAAACACAAGATATCCTTGTGAGTGTTCTAGTGGTAAGAGCACACTTGGATGATCTAGGTGATAGGTGCAAGAAGATTGTGGTAATCTTCTTATTAAGGTGTTGAAGAATTTGGTATTCTTCAAGGTTGAAGATTGTGGTAATCTTCACAAGGTGCCGTTGAAGGAAGATTGTGGTAATCTTCAAAGGGAGATTGTGGTAATCTCCAAAGGTGGTGTTGAAGAAGAGTGTGGTGCTCTTCAAGGTGTTGTAAGTTGAATTTGTATTAATTTTGGTAATTAATAAAATTCTTTTTCTTTTCGAAATCCATCCCTGGATATCTTTGGGGTGGTAGAGGATTAGGCCCTAGGTGGGTTGAACCTCTTTAAATCGACGTGTGTTGTTTACATTCCGCACCTTATTATTGTGTTTGAGCATTCGGTTTGAAAAAGAGGGCGAAAACGAAAAGATGGAGATAATCTATTCACCCCCCCTCTAGATTATCGTAGCCGCTGGACTTACAAGTGGTATCGAGCCAAACTCTTTGGCAAGCTCGTTTCACATCGCGAGTGAAGAGAAACGATCGACGGCTACGAACAAAGCTCAACTTTCCGGCACCTCCACCACTAAGCCACCACTATTGGATTCCAAAAATTTTACATTTTGGAAAGAAAGAATGGAATGCTATTTACAAAGTTGCGGGTTTGATATTTGGAACATCGTCATTAACGGAGAATCCATTCCGACAAAGAACACACCACACACCTCCAAAAGCTACAAAGAGCTCAATGATGAAGAGAAGAGAATCATCTCCTTAAATGGTAAAGCTCTTAATATTTTACATTGTTCACTTACCACTTTGGAATTTGATTATGTTGTAGGTATTCGATCGGCACATGAAGTATGGCAAAAACTATAAGCCATCTATGAAGTATATGCAAATAAAAGGAGCAACTCAAAAGCATCTACTTCTCAAATGGATACAACATCAAATTCAACAATATGGGATGAGCCTCTTACAAATTCCGATGATGAAGTCGAAAAATGTCTTATGGGCATCGAAGAAGAGAACGAGGTAAGTTCTAAACCTTCTACTTATGACAATGAATTGCAAAATGAATATAGTGATTTGCAAAATGATTATGATGAACTTCAAAATGAATTCCAAAGCCTACTTGTTAAATACAAAAATTTGAAAAAGGAATTCAATATTTTGAAAAATGATAAGGATAGTTTATTTACTTCTTATGAATCACTATCATGTGCTCACACCACCACTCTTGATAAGGTTAGAAATCTTGAAAAAGAAAATAGTACTCTTGTTGAGAATATTGATTGCATGAAAAAGGATTTATTAAAATCCAACTTGAATACCAATAAAATGTCCAATATTGTTGATATTCATAATTGTGATAAAGGACTTGATCATAAGCCTAATGTTGTTAATCATATAAAAAAGGATCAAGTCAATATGCATATTGGTCATTATGCTCCTAGAATTATTACTTGTTTTTATTGTGGCAAAAAGGGTCACACGGCTAATTCTTGTCGGGCTAGAAATAACTCTAAATATTGTTGGAGACCTAAAAGTCTCAAAGCTAATCTTAAAGGACCCAAACACATGAGGGTACCACAAAACAATGTGCTATTAGGTACCCGACAAAGCAAAAATCGGAGAAATTTCATGCCACCAAGAAAACATCAAATGAACGTTTCATTTGATCAAAAAGGAAGAAACTACTCTCAACAAAGCCAATTTCCAAGAAGAGCGTATAATCAAAAATGGGAAGAACACAATCCTTGGAAATGGCAAAGACATCATCAACAAGGTGATTTTCAAAGAAGAAGAAACCATCAACCATGGGAAGGTAACCAAACTTGGAAATGGAGAAGTCATCATCAACAAAGTGACTTCTCAATGGGAAGATATCATCAACAATGGGAAAGACACAACCCATGGAAACGGCGTAATTGGTAAACTGTATCTCCCCATTTAAATATGCATTTTTTTTTGTATGCATACTTTTAATTGTGTCTTAATTGCAAAATGAGTTTTCAAATATTTATTTTTTAATTAAGGTCTTCAATATATACTTGTGCTTTTAAAATAATTTAAAAAAAAAAAAGAGACCTTGCATGTTGTTCTAAAAAAAACTCTTGAACTTTTTATTAGACTTATGTGGCTTATTATCTCTTATGAAATCTTATAGCATAAGCTCTTTTTGATATCTCATATTATTTGTCTACACTTGAATTTTCTATGAATATGTTGTCTAAGAATTGTGTAGGACATATATTGGCTATTACGCCATCAAGTTTCTTAAACCATCGAGGTATGTCTACTCGTATCTTTTTTTTTAAACTCGATATTATGCTTATGCACATATCTTTTAAGATATTCCATTTTGACCACTTAAGTGCCCCTAATTGATCTTGCAAATGTTCTCTTTTAAAAAGGCACTAAGTGTTTAGTCTCGTTTTTATCATTTATATGTTTTCCCAAAACCCATATTTGTTGGATATAGTCCAAACTTATATTTTTGCAAAGTTTTAAAACTTTTGGGGTGAAAAATCGAATTTTGGAAAACTCTGGGAGAAAGAAAAATCACCTGGGACGGTCACAGCAGGGGCGACCGGTCGCCCTGCACCTCGACCGGTCGCACCCTACCTCGACCGGTCGCCCAGGGTTATTTTTCAGCTTAAAATCGTTCTGTTCTTCTTCTCAAAACAGACGCAGCAAAATCCCCAAACCCTTAGGAGCGATTTTTTCATCCCCTTTTCTCTAGAATCTTCAATTCTTCATCATTTTTCACGATTCTTGTTGCTAATCTTCTTATTTTCTCAAGAATCTTTCATATATGGCTCCTCCTAAGAATTCCACCGGTCGAAATCCCATCTCCAAGCGTAGAAGGGGCGGAGAGGGTTCGTCAAGAAATCGGCAAGAAGAAGCCGAACAAAGGGATATTCGAGCCACTCAAAGAAACGTGGCTCAAGAAGGCGATGATGTTCAAAATCCCATTCTCTCTCGGGCCCAAATTACCGAGCTACGCGGAACGATTTCGCTCCAAAATTGCCGTTGGGCGAAAAGGTAAAAATCCTTTGTTACTCAAGCCCTAATTCCCACAATGTTCTTAATTTCATTCATAAATATGCGGAATGGTATTATGAGGACTCGGGAATGGGAGGAAAGTCGATTGCTCGGACTAAAATGTGTCGTTTTAGTTCATTTACGAATGAGTATCCTACGATTAGAGGATTTTTTGAGGAGCAAGGTTGGATGTATTTATGGGAACATGCTTATGTGTTGTATGATGATGATATTATCCAACTCTTTTATGCCAATATGTGGGTCGAATATGATAATGATAGAAAGCCGATTGCCGTTAATTCGCTTATAAAGGGTCGTCATTTTAGATGGACTCCCAATGATATTTGCCGGCTTTTACATGTTAGAGAAGGTGGTTGTGATTATTTCTCTTGTGGGACTTGGAATGATGAAATGTTGGGGGTGTCGATGAAAGAAGTCAAGACGTATTTGGGAGTATGGCCTAAGTATTCTTTGTTGGCAATGACACTTGAGCATCGCATTTTATCGGTCATTGTTGCATATTGCATTTGTGGTAAGTCGGGAAAGATGCCTAGCAATATGGATTACTTTTTGACTTATAAGATTGCTAGGAGGGAACCACTTAATTTTGGTGCCATACTTATTCAATGTCTTATCGAGTCCATTACTCAAGGTAATAAGAAGTTGGTCATGGGAAATTGGATTTGTAAACTTCTTATTCAATCGGGACTTCCTTCGTCGGAGTTTAACTCGGAAGTTTTTCAAAATGACTTCGACATTGATAATATCACCCAAATAGTCACGATGCGCAAGAATATGGACATCCGACCTACCAAAATGGCTAGAGGCGGAGAGGTCAAGAGTCCCCGATCCTAATGACATCTTTGATGACGCCGGGGCCGCAAGATTGGTGGAAGAAGGCGAACCGAGCAATCCGGAGGGTAATACGGTGCTCAACCGCCTAGGAGGTATACTCAAGCCGAATTTGATGAGATGAGGGCTTTTCATGAGACGAGGTATGAGGCTTTGGAGCAAAAGACCTCTAAAATGCAAAAGTCTATCGGCAAGTTAAAGAAATTCATCAAGGACTTTATTCCGGATCTTGCTTCTCCTCGGATGAGGAATGATGTTACCCCACCCCTTTACTTTCTAGCATTTTCATTAATGATGTTTTGTATTTTTAATGAATTTTTGTAAAACTCATTTGTACTAATGATATTTGCTTGTTTTTCTTAAAAGGGTTAATATTGCAAGTTGATAATGACTTGTGAATAATCATGACTTTGATGGAGTATTTGATGGTAAAAATACTCTAAAGCATTGTTTGATAATTGGTATGAAGTACTTGATGGTAAAAGTGCTTCTTTTATTGCTTTGTTATGCTTAGTTGAATATGTTGGGACATTTGATACATGTATTGTTGAAAGCATGACTTATTACTTGATGGTTGCTCTAATTTTTGGCATTTGTAATGCCTTGATCATTCTTAGCTTATCTCAATTGGGTTGAACCCTTGAGAATCTACTTTGAGCTTCTTAATTGATGAACAATTTATTGCATATGGTGCATATGATTGAGCTTTGAAATGAGGTTGATTGATGATATGAAAATTTTTTGGCTTGAACCATTTACAAAGGTTATATACAACCTCTTTTATTTTTCACACACACAAGGTGTTTGTTAAAATGTCGCTATGAAAATTTCAACTTCTACATGATTCTCTCTTCCACAAGTCTTCAATACTCATTGAGATCATGTTTTGGGAAACAAAACGAGCGTATGAACTCATCATGATACATTTCTCCCATTTTCCTTGGTTTTTTAAGCATACATTGCTCAATGGTTGATAAACCATTTCTTTGCGCACTTTGATATACTTCTATGATGTGTTCACCATCCTAACATTCTTTTGATGATTCCAAAGGGGAGAAAAACAGGATATTGGCTCATTAGCTCAAAGAAGCTAATAAAAGCTTGTCATAAAAGCTATAAGCTATGGCTCATAAAAGCCATATGTTGTGATTTATTTTTAGTCCAATTGTTGCTTGATGGACTTATATTATTGTTTAATGTTGTTTTGTGACAGGGGGGAGCTTATAAGCTCTTGAACAAATCAGAAAAAGCTAAAGCTTTTAGCTTATGGATTATTGCTCTTACATTATTCTTGATGTGCTTGTGGATAGGGGGAGCTTGTGCTTAATATTGAAAATATTTACTCCCTACTTGGTTGCTTTAATATTTTTGGAAATTTTGGTTGCTTCCAAACGGTCAAATGTTTTTACCGGAAAATCATTTCTAAAATTGCTCTCTTAGTTTGTGTAAAAATTGTTTTGGTTTGTAATCATCAAAAAGGGGGAGATTGTTTGATACATGTTTTTATCTTAATTTTGATGATTTTATTTTATCACCAAAACAATGTTTTTAAAGGTTGTCCAAATACTCCTAAATGATTTAAAATGATTTTAATATTTTCCGGAGTATTTTCTCAAAGTTTATTTTCGTCTAAATTGGACAACGCTTTTAATGATTTTACGTTATTGATTTTTACTCTCAAACGATGTTTCTAAATGTTGTCCTAATACTTCCGATCGGTTTAAAATGTTTCTACTATATTTTCTGAGTATTTCTTGGTTTTATTTTCGACAAAAATTGGACAACATTTCCTCTGGTCGACCGCCAGCGCCCTATAGGGCAACCCATACCTGAAGATGTTTTTAGAAACATAAAAATGAGACGGAAGGAAAAAGAGCAGGTCGACCGGTCGCCACAGGCGTCGGCCGACCGGTCGGCCGACGGCCGCCCAGTGCGGCCTGCACTGCAAGTGTGTTTCGAAACAGAACTTTTAATCCTTGCAAAATCCATGAGGGGGACCGGTTGGGGTGATGGTCGACCGGTCGAGGTAGACGTCGACCGGTCGCCCTGTGTTATTTTGCTGTGTATTCTTTTCAACGTCTATTTACGTGCGACGGCCGCCCTATGTTTTTGACAAATTTACGACCGTTTGACAGCAGACAAACTTTCCTTAAATTGTGGGATTGATTTCTAACAGCTATATTCTTGATTTTAATTGTATTTTTCTGTAGATTTTCAATCCCCAAGAGGAGCCTGTGCTTGATCAATCATCTCCTATAAATAGAGGAAGTTTTGGAGCAACCAACACAACAATTGAGATACAACACAACAAGATACACTTCAAGCAAACACTTGGTCTTTCATTGTTATTATTCTTGTTGTAAAATTGCCTAGCTTATCACTTTCACATCTTTGAGGTCTAGGCTTTTCTTGATTACACTTTGCACTCAAATTGTATTATTCATTATTAAGTTGTAATCTTGATTTTTGGTTATCATTCAAACACAAGATATCCTTGTGAGTGTTCTTGTGGTAAGAGCACACTTGGATGATCTAGGTGATAGGTGCAAGAAGATTGTGGTAATCTTCTTATTAAGGTGTTGAAGAATTTGATATTCTTCAAGGTTGAAGATTGTGGTAATCTTCACAAGGTGCCGTTGAAGGAAGATTGTGGTAATCTTCAAAGGGAGATTGTGGTAATCTCCAAAGGTGGTGTTGAAGAAGAGTGTGGTGCTCTTCAAGGTGTTGTAAGTTGAATTTGTATTAATTTTGGTAATTAATAAAATTCTTTTTCTTTTCAAATCCATCCCTGATATACTTTGGGGTGGTAGAGGATTAGGCCCTAGGTGGGTTGAACCTCTTTAAATCGACGTGTGTTGTTTACATTCCGCACCTTATTATTGTGTTTGAGCATTCGGTTTGAAAAAGAGGGCGAAAACGAAAAGATGGAGATAATCTATTCACCCCCCCTCTAGATTATCGTAGCCGCTTGGACTTACAAGTGGTATCAGAGCCAAACTCTTTGGCAAGCTCGTTTCACATCGCGAGTGAAGAGAAACGATCGACGCTACGAACAAAGCTCAACTTTCCTAAGACCTCCACCACCAAGCCACCACTATTGGATTCCAAAAATTTTACATTTTGGAAAGAAAGAATGGAATGCTATTTACAAAGTTGCGGGTTTGATATTTGGAACATCGTCATTAACGGAGAATCCATTCCGACAAAGAACACACCACACACCTCCAAAAGCTACAAAGAGCTCAATGATGAAGAGAAGAGAATCATCTCCTTAAATGGTAAAGCTCTTAATATTTTACATTGTTCACTTACCACTTTGGAATTTGATTATGTTGTAGGTATTCGATCGGCACATGAAGTATGGCAAAAACTAGAAGCCATCTATGAAGTATATGCAAATAAAAGGAGCAACTCAAAAGCATCTACTTCTCAAATGGATACAACATCAAATCCAACAATATGGGATGAGCCTCTTACAAATTCCGATGATGAAGTCGAAAAATGTCTTATAGGCATCGAAGAAGAGAACGAGGTAAGTTCTAAACCTTCTACTTCTTATGACAATGAATTGCAAAATGAATATAGTGATTTGCAAAATGATTATGATGAACTTCAAAATGAATTCCAAAGCCTACTTGTTAAATACAAAAATTTGAAAAAGGAATTCAATATTTTGAAAAATGATAAGGATAGTTTATTTACTTCTTATGAATCACTATCATGTGCTCACACCACCACTCTTGATAAGGTTAGAAATCTTGAAAAAGAAAATAGTACTCTTGTTGAGAATATTGATTGCATGAAAAAGGATTTATTAAAATCCAACTTGAGTACCAATAAAATGTCCAATATTGTTGATATTCATAATTGTGATAAAGGACTTGATCATAAGCCTAATGTTGTTAATCATATAAAAAAGGATCAAGTCAATATGCATATTGGTCATTATGCTCCTAGAATTATTACTTGTTTTTATTGTGGCAAAAAGGGTCATACGGCTAATTCTTGTCGGGCTAGAAATAACTCTAAATATTGTTGGAGACCTAAAAGTCTCAAAGCTAATCTTAAAGGACCCAAACACATGAGGGTACCACAAAACAATGTGCTATTAGGTACCCGACAAAGCAAAAATCGGAGAAATTTCATGCCACCAAGAAAACATCAAATGAACGTTTCATTTGATCAAAAAGGAAGAAACTACTCTCAACAAAGCCAATTTCCAAGAAGAGCGTATAATCAAAAATGGGAAGAACACAATCCTTGAAATGGCAAAGACATCATCAACAAGGTGATTTTCAAAGAAGAAAAACCATCAACCATGGGAAGGTAACCAAACTTGGAAATGGAGAAGTCATCATCAACAAAGTGACTTCTCAATGGGAAGATATCATCAACAATGGGAAAGACACAACCCATGGAAACGGCGTAATTGGTAAACCTGTATCTCCCCATTTAAATATGCATTTTTTTTTGTATGCATACTTTTAATTGTGTCTTAATTGCAAAATGAGTTTTCAAATATTTATTTTTTAATTAAGGTCTTCAATATATACTTGTGCTTTTAAAATAATTTTAAAAAAAAAAAAAAAGAGACCTTGCATGTTGTTCTAAAAAAACTCTTGAACTTTTTATTAGACTTATGTGGCTTATTATCTCTTATGAAATCTTATAGCATAAGCTCTTTTTGATATCTCATATTATTTGTCTACACTTGAATTTTCTATGAATATGTTGTCTAAGAATTGTGTAGGACATATATTGGCTATTACGCCATCAAGTTTCTTAAACCATCGAGGTATGTCTACTCGTATCTTTTTTTAAACTCGATATTATGCTTATGCACATATCTTTTAAGATATTCCATTTTGACCACTTAAGTGCCCCTAATTGATCTTGCAAATGTTCTCTTTTAAAAAGGCACTAAGTGTTTAGTCTCGTTTTTATCATTTATATGTTTTCCCAAAACCCATATTTGTTGGATATAGTCCAAACTTATATTTTTGCAAAGTTTTAAAACTTTTGGGGTGAAAAATCGAATTTTGGAAAACTCGGGAGAAAGAAAAATCACCGGGGCGGTCACGGCGGGCGGCCGGCCGCCCGCACCTCGACCGGTCGCACCCTACCTCGACCGGTCGCCCAGGGGTTATTTTTCACTTAAAATCGTTACATTTCTTCTTCAAAAAAGACGCAAAAAAATCCCCAAACCCTTAGGAGCGATTTTTTCATCCCCTTTTCTCTAGAATCTTCAATTCTTCATCATTTTTCACGATTCTTGTTGCTAATCTTCTTATTTTCTCAAGAATCTTTCATATATGGCTCCTCCTAAGAATTCCACCGGTCGAAATCCCATCTCCAAGCGTAGAAGGGGCGGAGAGGGTTCGTCAAGAAATCGGCAAGAAGAAGCCGAACAAAGGGATATTCGAGCCACTCAAAGAAACGTGGCTCAAGAAGGCGATGATGTTCAAAATCCCATTCTCTCTCGGGCCCAAATTACCGAGGAGCTACGAACGATTTCGCTCCAAAATTGCCGTTGGGCGAAAGGTAAAAATCCTTTGTTACTCAAGCCCCTAATTCCCACAATGTTCTTAATTTCATTCATAAATATGCGAATGGTATTATGAGGACTCGGGAATGGGAGGAAAGTCGATTGCTCGGACTAAAATGTGTCGTTTTAGTTCATTTACGAATGAGTATCCTACGATTAGAGGATTTTTGAGGAGCAAGGTTGGATGTATTTATGGGAACATGCTTATGTGTTGTATGATGATGATATTATCCAACTCTTTTATGCCAATATGTGGGTCGAATATGATAATGATAGAAAGCCGATTGCCGTTAATTCGCTTATAAAGGGTCGTCATTTTAGATGGACTCCCAATGATATTTGCTTTTTACATGTTAGAGAAGGTGGTTGTGATTATTTCTCTTGTGGGACTTGGAATGATGAAATGTTGGGGGTGTCGATGAAAGAAGTCAAGACGTATTTGGGAGTATGGCCTAAGTATTCTTTGTTGGCAATGACACTTGAGCATCGCATTTTATCGGTCATTGTTGCATATTGCATTTGTGGTAAGTCGGGAAAGATGCCTAGCAATATGGATTACTTTTTGACTTATAAGATTGCTAGGAGGGAACCACTTAATTTTGGTGCCATACTTATTCAATGTCTTATCGAGTCCATTACTCAAGGTAATAAGAAGTTGGTCATGGGAAATTGGATTTGTAAACTTCTTATTCAATCGGGACTTCCTTCGCCGTCGAGTTTAACTCGGAAGTTTTTCAAAATGACTTCGACATTGATAATATCACCCAAATAGTCACGATGCGCAAGAATATGGACATCCGACCTACCAAAATGGCTAGAGGCAGAGGTCAAGAGTCCCCCGATCCTAATGACATCTTTGATGACGCCGGGGCCGCAAGATTGGTGGAAGAAGGCGAACCGAGCAATCCGGAGGGTAATACCGGTGCTCAACCGCCTAGGAGGTATACTCAAGCCGAATTTGATGAGATGAGGGCTTTTCATGAGACGAGGTATGAGGCTTTGGAGCAAAAGACCTCTAAAATGCAAAAGTCTATCGGCAAGTTAAAGAAATTCATCAAGGACTTTATTCCCGGATCTTGCTTCTCCTCGGATGAGGAATGATGTTACCCCACCCCCTTTACTTTCTAGCATTTTCATTAATGATGTTTTGTATTTTTAATGAATTTTTGTAAAACTCATTTGTACTAATGATATTTGCTTGTTTTTCTTAAAAGGGTTAATATTGCAAGTTGATAATGACTTGTGAATAATCATGACTTTGATGGAGTATTTGATGGTAAAAATACTCTAAAGCATTGTTTGATAATTGGTATGAAGTACTTGATGGTAAAAGTGCTTCTTTTATTGCTTTGTTATGCTTAGTTGAATATGTTGGGACATTTGATACATGTATTGTTGAAAGCATGACTTATTACTTGATGGTTGCTCTAATTTTTGGCATTTGTAATGCCTTGATCATTCTTAGCTTATCTCAATTGGGTTGAACCCTTGAGAATCTACTTTGAGCTTCTTAATTGATGAACAATTTATTGCATATGGTGCATATGATTGAGCTTTCAAATGAGGTTGATTGATGATATGAAATTTTTTTGGCTTGAACCATTTACAAAGGTTATATACAACCTCTTTTATTTTTCACACACACAAGGTGTTTGTTAAAATGTCGCTATGAAAATTTCAACTTCTACATGATTCTCTCGCTTCCACAAGTCTTCAATACTCATTGAGATCATGTTTTGGGAAACAAAACGAGCGTATGAACTCATCATGATACATTTCTCCCATTTTCCTTGGTTTTTTAAGCATACATTGCTCAATGGTTGATAAACCATTTCTTTGGCGCACTTTGATATACTTCTATGATGTGTTCACCATCCTAACATTCTTTTTGATGATTCCAAAGGGGGAGAAAAACAGGATATTGGCTCATTAGCTCAAAGAAGCTAATAAAAGCTTGTCATAAAAGCTATAAGCTATGGCTCATAAAAGCCATATGTTGTGATTTATTTTTAGTCCAATTGTTGCTTGATGGACTTATATTATTGTTTAATGTTGTTTTTGTGACAGGGGAGCTTATAAGCTCTTGAACAAATCAGAAAAAGCTAAAGCTTTTAGCTTATGGATTATTGCTCTTACATTATTCTTGATGTGCTTGTGGATAGGGGGAGCTTGTGCTTAATATTGAAAATATTTACTCCCTACTTGGTTGCTTTAATATTTTTGGAAATTTTGGTTGCTTCCAAACGGTCAAATGTTTTTACCGGAAAATCATTTCTAAAATTGCTCTCTTAGTTTGTGTAAAAATTGTTTTGGTTTGTAATCATCAAAAAGGGGGAGATTGTTTGATACATGTTTTTATCTTAATTTTGATGATTTTATTTTATCACCAAAACAATGTTTTTAAAGGTTGTCCAAATACTCCTAAATGATTTAAAATGATTTTAATATTTTCCTGGAGTATTTTCTCAAAGTTTATTTTCGTCTAAATTGGACAACGCTTTTAATGATTTTACGTTATTGATTTTTACTCTCAAACGATGTTTCTAAATGTTGTCCTAATACTTCCGATCGGTTTAAAATGTTTCTACTATATTTTCGAGTATTTCTTGGTTTTATTTTCGACAAAAATTGGACAACATTTACCTCGTGGTCGACCGGTCGCCCTATAGGGCAACCCATACCTGAAGATGTTTTTAGAAACATAAAAATGAGACGGAAGGAAAAAGAGCAGGTCGACCGGCCGCTCAAGGCCGACGTCGGCCGACCGGTCGCCCGTCGCGCCGCGACTGCAAGTGTGTTTCAAATGTAACTTTTAATCCTTGCAAAATCCATGAGGGGGACCGGTTGGGGTGATGGTCGACCGGTCGAGGTAGACGTCGACCGGTCGCCCTGTTTATTTTGCTTGGTGTATTCTTTTCAACGTCTATTTCTGTGCGACCGGTCGCCCTATGTTTTGACAGCAAATTTCTGACCGTTTGACAGCAGACAAACTTTCCTTAAATTGTGGGATTGATTTCTAACAGCTATATTCTTGATTTTAATTGTATTTTTCAGATTTTCAATCCCCAAGAGGAGCCTATGCTTGATCAATCATCTCCTATAAATAGAGGAAGTTTTGGAGCAACCAACACAACAATTGAGATACAACACAACAAGATACACTTCAAGCAAACACTTGGTCTTTCATTGTTATTATTCTTGTTGTAAAATTGCCTAGCTTATCACTTTCACATCTTTGAGGTCTAGGCTTTTCTTGATTACACTTTGCACTCAAATTGTATTATTCATTATTGAGTTGTAATCTTGATTTTTGGTTATCATTCAAACACAAGATATCCTTGTGAGTGTTCTTGTGGTAAGAGCACACTTGGATGATCTAGGTGATAGGTGCAAGAAGATTGTGGTAATCTTCTTATTAAGGTGTTGAAGAATTTGGTATTCTTCAAGGTTGAAGATTGTGGTAATCTTCACAAGGTGCCGTTGAAGGAAGATTGTGGTAATCTTCAAAGGAGATTGTGGTAATCTCCAAAGGTGGTGTTGAAGAAGAGTGTGGTGCTCTTCAAGGTGTTGTAAGTTGAATTTGTATTAATTTTGGTAATTAATAAAATTCTTTTTCTTTTCAAATCCATCCCGGATATACTTTGGGGTGGTAGAGATTAGGCCCTAGGTGGGTTGAACCTCTTTAAATCGACGTGTGTTGTTTACATTCCGCACCTTATTATTGTGTTTGAGCATTCGGTTTGAAAAAGAGGGCGAAAAAAAAAAAGATGGAGATAATCTATTCACCCCCTCTGATTATCGTAGCCGCTGACTTACACCTTTCTTGGAGTGCTCGACCCTGAAGCGTGCAAAAGGAATGAACCAATGGGAAGCACTACACCGTGTCGAGTGCGAAAAGGTGATAAAACAATTCATACGAGGAAATGGCAATTCCAAGAATCGCAAGCCAACGATCGCAAAGTGACTTTCAAAAATGAGCCTATCTCTTCAACGGACAAATTTTTGAAAGTTCACTATAAAAGGCCGAGGAGTTTGTTTGAGAAAAATGATGAATGACACACACGTGAGATATACAAGCTTATCAAAATCGAAACATTCTCAATCCTCAAGCCTACATCTCAAGTACATCAATCCAACACTTACCCGTGAAGGAAAGAGAACTTCAATCGGTTGAAGAGGAAAATATCAAAAACAAGGGGTCTACATTCCGGGAAGGATTGTAGAAAGGTTCAAGGTGAACCAAGTCTTAAGCTTTTGGAGGGCTTCGTGATCAAATCCAAAGTGCTTAAGCAAGTGAGTCGTAGTAGCAAAGGCAAATGCCTGTGAAGAAGCCGAGTCGTACGAGAAGCCACCGAGTGATCAAGGCATCTCCGGTGATCGAGTCCCAAAGGATCAAGTCGGCCAGTGATCAAGACTTGTATCCGGATCATTACCACTTTGTAAACTGATCATTACTTAGTGGATTTCTCCGAGTTGGAGAAGAGAGGAGTAGAAGAATTACCCCATCTTCGAACCTCTATAAAAACTTTATGTGTCATTTACATTTCAAAGATTTAAATTTCTCGCACTTTTAATTGCTTATATCTCACGATAAATTTGCTATCCATTTGATAATTTATAAGTACTAAATCAAGTCAAAAAACTTGCTCAATCAAACTTAAGGGTGTTAAGTCTTCCAATAAAACAAAACCACAAATTGAGTCAAATTATAGCCAGCAAACGAAGTTACTTTCATTAATGTCCAAATGAAGTCATGAGAGATCAACTCTACTTGAGTGACTAATTCGATCGGTCCATCAAGGACACAACCGTGTAGAACTCTGTAGATTTAAAAGGACTAAATCGAAAATTTGGTAAGGTTTATTCAACCCCCCCTTCTAAACCTTACACTTACACCCCTTGGGACCTACAAAAACCCATAGATGTTTCAAAATTATAAAAATCCCCCTCAGGTTTCGTTTGCCTTAAATTTAAGGGGGGTAACTGTAATGTTTTTGTAAATGTAAGATGGAATCAAACCTCAAGGGTTTTTTTGTAATTTTCAAAGAACTCTAAATTTTTTTGTAATTAGCCCAAATCTCAGGGGTGTTTTTGTAATTATCCCTAGATTTTATAAATACTTTTAGATCTACATTGTGAAGATTCTATCTCTCATAATCTACATATTGGTTGCATGAACATATACAATATAATTGTCTATCTCATAGTGCCTTATTGTCTATCTCATAGTGCCTTCTTGTGGTTAATAACTTCCACACACACGCATACATATATTCTATATAGCTAGAGGACTCATAAAAGAAAAAATTGCAGCTAGGCCTTGATATCCACTTATATATTTCCAATCCAACAAATTAAAACCTGTTATAGAACAACAATTTAAGAACACAATAGAACTATCAAAATATTAAGAAATAAATATTAGAGAGATAATAATATTGTAGAGAGAATGTAATTACTTCTATTTCTCTTAGATATTGTTGTGTATTATTATTCAACAAACTTCAACAATTTATAGATAAAAATGTAAAACTATTTAAGCATATCTATTGATGCTTCCTCCATTATATTTGCTAAAGCCTATTGATGCTTCTTCCACTAATTTTGATAAATATGCTAAAGTCCACATCAATTAACAAATTATCACAATACTCCCCATTGGATGTAGCATTATAGGAAGTTGGATGAGTATGCCTCGTTAAAAACCTCACGCTGGAAAAACCCTGTGGGAAAAAATCGGACATAAGGGAAAAAGAGTACATTCTCAAATCCTGACTTGTGCATAAGCTGCCTCGTTAAAAACCTTAAGCTGGAAAAACCCAATGGGAAAACCAGACAAAAGGGAAAAAGAGTACATCACACAATATATTCGCTCCCCCTGAAATGTATGATATTGGCTACATAATTTGATCCATTAATCTTGCTTCATATTGACTCTTCTCATTCCAATGTCGTAAACTAGTTTCTCGAATGTTGACATCGGCAAGGATTTTGTAAATAAATCAGCAAGATTATGGCAGGAGCGAATCTGTTGAATATCCACCTCTCCATTTTTCTGGAGTTCATGTGTATGGAAAAACTTTGGTGAAATATGCTTGGTCCTATCACCTTTTATGTAACCTCCTCTTACTTGTGTTATACATGTTGTATTATCTTCATAAATAATAGTGGCGGTATCTGTAACCGGCTTCAATTGACAACTATTTCGAATATGAGATATAACAGATCTTAACCAAGCATATTCTTTGCCAGCTTCATGAAGAGCAATTATCTCAGGGTGATTAGAAGAAGTAGCCACTAATGTTTGTTTGGTAGATCGCCATGATATATCTGTACCATTATAGCAAAATACATAACCAGATTGTAACCGAGCTTTGTGCGGATCTAATCTATATCCCGCATCAGTATAACCAACTAATCCAGAGTTAGTGGATTCCTTTGAGTAGAATAACCCCAAATCTATAGTACCACTGAGGTATCAGAAAATATGTTTAATACCATTCCAAAGTGTCTTCTAGTTGGTTCGAATCAGACGCACAAGTAGATTGACAAAGAAAAAGCGATATCCGGTCCGTGCATTGTGCTAAATACATTAATGCTCCAATAGCATTGAGATAAGGTACTTCAGGACCTAAAATCTCTTCATCGGACTCCTTTGGTCGAAATGGATCTTTATTTAGATCTAAACTTCGTACGACCATAGGGGTACTCAAGGAATGAGTATTATCCATATTAAACCATTTGAGTAATCTTTTTGTATAAGCAGATTGGTGGACAAGTATTCAATTATCTTTATGATCTAGCTCAAGACCAAGACAAAGTTCGGTTTTCCCAAGATCTTTAACCTCAAACTCTTTCTTTAGATATTCAGCAGCATTAGATAACTCTTCGGGAGTGCCAATCAAATTCATGTCATCGACATATACAACTATGATAGCAAATCCAATATCTGATCTTTTAATAAAAACGCATGGACAAATAGGATTGTTTTTGTAACCTTCTCTAGAAAGGTATTCATTCAGCCTATGATACCACATGCGACCAGATTGCTTTAACCCATACAACGATCTTTGCGCTTGATCGAGTATATCTCACGAGGAGTGTCGACTTTGGCATTTTATATCCATCAGGGATTTTCATATAAATATCAGAATCCAGTGGACCATATAGATATGTCGTTACTACGTCCATTAGACGCATATCCATACTTTCATGGACAACCATACCAATGAGAAAATGTAACGTGATTGTATCCATCACATGTGAATATGTCTCATCATAGTCTATCCCAGGTCTCTGAGAGAATCCTTGAGCTACGAGTCGGGCTTTATATCTCACGATCTCGTTTATCTCATTTCTTTTTCGAACAAATACCCATTTGTATCCTATGGGCTTTACATTGTCTGGAGTTCGAGTAATTTTTCCAAATACATTTCGTTTCTCCAAGGAAGCTAACTCAGATTTTATTGCTTCCTCCCACTTAGGCCAATCAGGCATTTGACTGCATTCTATTATAGAATGTGGTTCACTATCATAATCATCATCAATGATTTCTTGAGCAACCGAGAATGCAAATTTATCATCAATGATTATTTCATTTCGATCCCATACCTCATTACGATAGCTCAAGGGGTTCTCGGTGCTATCGGAATTTTTAATCTGAATATTTTCTGAGATATTAGGCTCTCCAGATTCATCTAGAGATTGCTCATTAGTATCAATTTTTCTTTTTCTTTTTCGAGGAACAATATATTTTGAGCCAATAGGTCTACCACGTTTTTGACGTGGGATATTATCATTCATTTTCTTATGTTCTTCAGAACAATAATCCCTGGCCGAACATTCGCAAATTTAATATGAGACCTCATTACTTTACTAGCATCATTAAATGCATCGTAGAAGTCTATTGGCAATATTCTGTAAATGAATGATTCTACTCACCTCACTTTCACATTTAGGAGTACGCGGGTCCAAATAGGATAAACTTTGTTCATTCCAGGAGAGATTCTCAACTGGCTTTTGTTTATCATTTTGCAACACATCTTTATCATTTCCTATTGATGGAAATGTTGTTTCATCAAAATGACAATCCGCAAAACGAGCAGTAAATAAATCTCCCGTCATTGGTTCCAAATATCGAATAATTGACGGAGAATCAAATCCAATGTATATACCAAGTCTACGCTGTGGACCCATTTTTATCCTCTGAGGAGGTGGAATTGGCACCTGAACAGCACACCCGAAAGTGCGTAGGTGTGATATATCTGGCTCAAAACCAAGAGTTAATTTCATAGGGGAATGCATATGATAAGCAGTAGGACGTAATCTGATAAGTGCTGATGCATGTAATACTGCATGACCCCATGCTATACTAGTGAGCTTTGATCTCATTAATAATGTACGAGCAATGACCTGAACTCATTTAATCAGGGATTCTGCCATCCCATTCTGAGTATGAACATGTGCTACTGGATGTTCAATATTAATTCCCAGTGCTGCACAATATTCATCAAAACTTTTTGATGTAAATTCTCCGGCATTATCCATTCTTATATTCTTAATAGGATAATCAGGGAAATGTGCTCGGAGTTTAATAATTTGCGCTAATAATCGAGAAAATGCAACATTTCTAGTAGATAATAAGCATACGTGTGACCATCTGCATGATGCATCTATTAAGACCATAAAATATCTAAATGGTCCACTTGCTGGATGTATTGGTCCACAAATATCACCATGAATACGCTGTAAAAATGATGGTGATTCATAACCAACCTTTTCTATTGAAGGTTTAGTAATGAATTTCCCTTGTGAACACGATTCACAGAAATAATCTTTCAAAATCAACATTTTTGTACCTTTCAATGGATGTCCATTGGTATGCTCAATAATCCTATGCATCATAGTAGTTCCTGGGTGTCCTAGGCGATCATGCCATAACCCAAATATATCAGGATTTACTATCTTCCAAGGCATGGTGGCGTAGGATTCAAAAACTTTAATTGGAATATAATACAATCCATAAATTGTTGCTTCAAATTTCTCATGGACATTCTTCTTGCCCATTTTATATGATGTGATACATAGACACTCTTTATCATGGTCATTTAGTGTCTCTAAATGATATCCATTATCACGCACATCTTTAAAACTTAGTAGATTTCTTTTTGATCTACTAGATAATAATACATTTTCAATCTGCAGGATTGTACCATTAGGCAATATTAATGTTGCATTCCCGAAGCCATCAATAATCTCAACGGTACCAGATATAGTTGTAACTTGTGCCTTGCACAATTTTACACTCGAGAAATATAATTTACTCGTTAATATTGAGTGCGTTGTTGCACTGTCAAGTAGACAATAATCTTTCTTCTCGGTGTTTCCCATATACACCTTATATAACATTATTGAATTAATATTATACAATTATATTTATGATTTCATATATATAAAATTCGATCATCATGAAATAGTTAAATAATAACATCGAGGCACAATAAAAATTTAAATATAAAAGTTTTTATTCGAAATCATAAATGAGATAGACATACATAATCATCTAACTATTATATGTTAAAAATAATTGCCCATGCTAACAAAGGAAAAACCATTAAGATATGAAGATTAATCATAAGCCAAAAATGCTCCGGAGGATATTCCCAAACAAAAAGTAAGATAATGTTCAAGAAGTCCAATGCAATGAGATACACTACAATTAAGTTAACCATTTTTTTTTATTTTTCAAATGAAAGAAATATGAAGTTTTGGAAGGATGAAAGAATATGTGTGAATTTATTGAATGAAATGTTGGTATATTTATAGATTAAAAATCACTGTTCATAGCCGTTGGGGGGAGAAATTTTGAATGTGAAATTTGTGAATAATTTAGTGGAATTATAATGATATTTTGTGATTGAATAATAAACACAAATATTGTCATAAAAATATCATTCATATAAAAAGTTTAACCCGGAAATATATCTTCCCAGGAAAATACATAAAAACATTCCCACTCTTACAATACCGTCATAATTATATGAAATATTTTAGAAACTAATTTAAAGCATACATATCATTGATTAAACATTTCCATCACCAAGTAAGTGATCAATCCTCCCTTCTGGATACTCAAAGAAATCAGCCACATCCAGATGTGTAATATCCACATTCAAGTCATCAAAATTATCATCTTCAGGATGATCAGAAGTGAAATTTGCTTCGGCATTTTTATCTTTCTCGCGAATTGATGCTTGATAAAGCTCTACCAAATGTTTGGCCGTACGACAAGTACGTGACCAATGACCTTTTATTCCGCACCGGTAACATTTCTCTCCACCATTCTCTGGATTTATCACTTTCTCTTTTCCCTTCTTATCATTTATGTTTCACTTCAGGTTGTTACTTGTATTTCCGTGATTTGAATTATTCTGATTGTCACGATTATATGGAGTAAATCTTCCACGACCACGGCCACGACCGCGACTACGACCTCTAAAATTATTAACATTTTGAGCTCTAGTCGCATTCACTTCAGGGAATGGAGTAGAACCAATAGGCTGAGATTCGTGATTTTTTATCAGTAATTCATTATTTTGTTCCGCCACAAGAAGGCACGAAATCAAATCAGAATACTTAGTGAAACCTTTTTCTCGATTTCTTTGCAGAGCAAACCCGAAGCATGAAAAGTAGAGAGTGTCTTTTCAATCATATCTCCATCCGTAATACTTTCTCCACATAATTTTAATTTTGAAGAAATTTTAAATAACATAGAATTATAGTCACTTACGGATTTGAAATCTTGAAACCGCAATTTTATCCAATCATATCGGGCCTTTGGAAGTATAACCAACTTCAGGTGGTCATACCTTTCCTTCATATTTTTCCAAAGTATAGATGGATCTTTTACTGTAAGGTATTCAATTTTTAAATTTTCATCCAGATGATGACGGAGAAAAATCATAGCCTTAGATTTATCTTGTGCAGATGCACTATTTCCTTCTTTGATAGTATCGCCTAAACCTTTAGCGTCTAGATGAATTTCAGCATCTAAAGCCCATGACATATAATTTTTTCCCGCAATATCAAGAGCAATGAAATCGAGTTTTGCTAGGTTAGTCATAATGAAATTTTAAATTAAGAAAATAATAAAACTTACCACACTCACCAAAAACTTTAAAGATCGGCTAGAGACTCGTGCTGATAACGTGTTATAGAACAACAATTTAAGAACACAATAGAACTATCAAAATATTAAGAAATAAATATTAGAGAGATAATAATATTGTAGAGAGAATGTAATTACTTCTATTTCTCTTAGATATTGTTGTGTATTATTATTCAACAAACTTCAACAATTTATAGGTAAAAATGTAAAACTATTTAAGCATATCTATTGATGCTTCCTCCATTACATTTGCTAAAGCCTATTGATGCTTCTTCCACTAATTTTGATAAATATGCTAAAGTCCACATCAATTAACAAATTATCATAATAAAACCCTCTTTTTTATTTCCTAATTAAGTGTGCATTTGTAAGTTTTCAAAAATGATTTTGACAATTTCAAGTGACTTCATCATGTTCCATTGTGGTTTTAAAAGATTTTCATAATATTTTAGGTTAATTACAAAATTCTACCCTTAGGTTTCGAGTAATTACATAAAAAAATTATCTAAGTTTTAAAATTACTGAAAGTACCTCTGAGGTTTGATTTCGTTAATATTTTACTACAGTCGTTTGTCGATCTCACGAAATTTGCTAATGTCATCACAAAATTGATCTAAAAATCCAAATATATGCCCCTACAGTGCTGTTCACAAATTATAAGGAGATTAAATTGCCCTTTGGTCATTCACAAAGATTACAAATAAACCCATGTCCATTGTTAGAACTTACAAAACCATCCTTCAGTTTCAAATATAAACTATAACATTCCCCATGAAATTCTTTCATGAATTTTACAAATATTAACTTAAATTGTTTAGGGATTTACTAAATTGTCACCAACTTTTTGAACATACCTACAATTAGTAAATAAAGATAACTGAATTTTGAATTAAAAAAAACAAAAAAAAAGTGAAAACAATTAATTCCAACTTTTCACAAATTACACAACACAAATACCGCCACGAAATCTTACAAATACTCCCCCTTGTTACGAGAGAGAAACAGTTTTCACCCCTATGTAATTTCCATAAACTAGAGAAAAGGTCCAAACTTGATGAGGTAATTTTGTTTGTCAACTTCATCTTTATTTTCTTCATTTTTTTAGAATTTAGTCCTGGCATTATTGGCATTACACAAATCAAGGTTATTTAATTATATATATGCGCTTTCCCAAACCATGGCCTCAAGGATACCTTTTGTAATTTTAAAACTTAGTGAGTCTTTTTGCATTTTCCCCAAATCCAATGGCACTCTTTGTAATTAACCATAATATTTTTACCAATTCCCAAATGATCCCCATCTACAAAACTAAAGATGATTTATTGTCATTTCGCAAGTGACACTACTACAAAAAAGTTGATAGACACCGGTTTTAAACCTGTCTATTAGTAAACCAACCGGGTGTTAAAGCCACCGTGTTAAAAGTCTGAACTTTTTAACACCGGTTTAAAACCGTGTTTTTTCTTCAACGACACGGTTTTAAACCGGTGTCTATTAGTAAAAACAACCGGTGTTAAAGCCACTGGTGTTAAAAGTCTAAACTTTTTGACACCTATTAAAACCTGTCTTTTCCTTCAACGACACCGGTTTAAAATCGGTGTCTATTAGTAAAACAATCGATGTTAAAGCCACTGGTGTTAAAAGCTTGAACTTTTTGACACCGGTTTAAAACCAGTGTCTTTTGATGAATAGACACCGCATCAAAACCGATGTCTTTTGATGTTTTTAGAAACGGTTTTAAAAGGCTTGTTTATTTACACAAAAACACCGGACCATTAATTCATATAAATAAATAATTCATTATGAACTCCAATTCTAGCAACCATCATAAGTGCACTACCAATTAAACATGAAATCCATTAATACTAAAGTCACTAATAGCCAAAATCCAACAAAAAGTACTAGTAGCGACGTTTCTTTCGATAAAACAACTATAAATTCATAATCTGATTAATTCCATCAACCAACAAAAAGACTATATAATTCAACTACAGGCAACAAAATCCATATGATCCAACAACAAAATCCGATTAAACATGGAATGTTTGACTTGTTCAGTTCACCCACATAGTATTTCTCCAACATTGCCCAAGCATCGTGGTTGTGCCCGATATCATCAAACTCGTCTGTTACATCCTTGCCTGAAGGAAGAATATCAAATCAAGACTATAAATGAAAAGAAAAATCAACAATATGATCAAATCTTACTTAACTATAACATGTGCAAAGAATATTTATTATTCTTTGAAAGATAACTAATGTTTTTTTGTAATTAGATTAAATTTTAGGGGTAGTTTTGTGATTTACCCATATTAATCAATAGGAATTACTTGTTGCTAAAATCAGACATAACCAGGTTCTTAAAATACTAAAGATGGTCTATAAATTTGTAACCAGGTTAATGGTTATCGATTCCCACTAGTTACCTTGCACTCAAAAACACAGAAGTACCAAGGGGGAAAAGCTCTTTCTGTGGTTCTGTGGTTGATGGTTTTCTAAGAATCAAAATGACGTTATTAGACAAAGCACTCAGATAAAGCATGAAGTTGACTCAAGTTATAGAGCACCTATAATTTCAAACTTCAAACTGTTCGAAAAAGAAAGAAAAAAGACCATCAGCTTATGGTATTGCTCAACCTTTGTAAGGGTGTTAATAAGTTGTATCTTTCGATTTCTTTGAAATTTATCCCATCCCCTTCAACTACTACTCCCAACTTATTAAAAAAAGAAAAGAGAAAAAAAATAACTAATCTTTTCGAATTCGTATTCAATAGACATTTAAGTTTTCGGGTTGAATTTTCCAGAGTGGTTTTCATGTTTGACATGTCCACATGACAAGTGATTTTGTGTACAAACAAGGGTGCACAAAGGACAAATGCTATATCTATACAATCAAAATTGTATATTTTTCTAATATGCTAAATGGGATGGTAAAACACTGAGACAAAAGCTTAAGCTTCATTACCAGTGGTAAGTCATGGTGGAGTATTTGAGAAGTGTAGCAACCATTAAATGCCTAACTGCAAAATGATAAGTATATTCTCATCCTCTCGTTCTTGAATTTCTCCCGCATGAAAACCAGCCGAGGCCCTCCCGTCGCAAATGCTCTGTACCAAAAAAGAACATCACATAAATGACGAGTGAACATGAATTCAGGATAAGTATATATGACTCCGGGTTGACCCTTAACTCAAGAATTCTCCTTTTCCCAAAGTGGAGAAGGAAGAATAATACAAGGTCCTGGGAATATACAAGGTCCTCCTAACCCAAAAATTTAAAGAATAATTACAAAACGACCGACTGAGTTACAAAATAAAGCTAGAAAATTGAGCACTCACTTGACCCAGGTTTTCAACTTCACGCACAATATGTGTCATCCTTGACTTTGTATCCTAGAAAAGCGATCACCAATCGCAAGCTTTTGTGGGATCATCTTTGGAAAGGCCTTCACAAAGAGATATACATCAAATAGAATGGTGACAATAAAATAATGATGCAAATAAGAAATGAAAACATGAAAGAGGATCAACAAACTACTACGGCAAAGACAAAACTTCATATAAGGCAATGAAAATCAACTTATATGTATAAAGTTCAAAAAAAAAACCTAATTACTACTTGAGAAATGTGCCAGGTCATCCTCAAAAGTGATACCTTTCTTATAAGCAAAACTTAAATAAACCTCACGTAATCACTACTTGAAATTGCTGCATCTTTGGTTCTTATGTTACTCAAACATGGGTAAAAAGATAAATGAACTTCAGCTGCAAAACAGTTAGCAATTAAACTATCAAAATTAAAACTAACCAAAGATACTGAAGCCATATTCGCAAAAAAAATTATCAAATACCTTAAGATATCATACAAGCTCTCAAATATTATATAACAACTATATAAAATATAACAGATTAACCAAACTTGAAATCATGCCAGAGGACTGTTTGGTTTATTTGTTGTGGTAGGCTTTAAACACAACGAAGATTCAAAGAACGTGCATAGCAGCAGCAGATTCAAAGAAGTGCAATATCTCAAAGATTCCATCTTACTTGTATTCTCAAAACTTCAGTTACTCAGGACATACATAGGAAAATCAAGGCTCATATCCAACAACAAAGGTATGGTGTGAGTATTACAATACGATTTAAACAAGATGCTAACACCGAAAGCAAGGAAAGACGCCTATGCGACCATATACCATATACTTGTATTATAATGAATTTCGATCTGATTTTAAAGAACAAAATGTTAGATATTTTCTTTGATGCTAAAGGATACTAAATTACATATATACATTTAACTTCTTTAAATTTCAACTTATTTTGTGTAGGAAAATGTCACATTTATTTTCCCTTCTCATCATCAATATCTTTTAGAGATTCAAAGAACGAGTCGAGGGATGTTTCCTTAAACTAAAACAGGACTAAGAACAGAATGTAGCAAAGACTAAAGCTCTATAGCAATTTAATGTAAACTACAATTCGAGAATAAATTAAGATAAACTAATTGCGGATGAGGTGTTGAATAAACAAAGTGCCAATACAAGATCAATAAGGCATAAGCATTCTCATTATGTGCATGTAGTGTTGACTTTTGAGAGAGTACTGAGACAATTATTTTATCCACAAATATATCTCAATCCTTCAAAAATGTAACGTATACACTTTGTTTGACACCGACACGAGATTCCACTATTTGCACATTTTCCAAACAAACGTGAGACATATATGATCTAATAGGAATAAAAAGAGTACGGCTATGTACGCGATATGTACCATAATGTTGTTGAGTAGAAGAAGGTGGTGATACGTAAGATAGCGAGTGCGAATCTGTTTGTTTGCCAATGAACTAGAGGACTTCGCCTTCCAAATGCATCTTAACCAAACCACAAAGTTTTTGAACTATCCTACATGCATCAAACAAGTAAGCCAAGCAAATTATTACATAAATGGCATACCCTTATTTTAGAATTTTTGGAAATCATAGAAGAAACTTACCACGTAAAGTTACTCCGAATAGATCAAAGCCCATGGCCCCTCGATTCTTGATAGAAGTTAGGAACAGATTTTTGTTTTTCTCGAGCAATGGTAAAAGATCTACTCTCTTTATGGGAATTACAAAAGCAAGACTCGCCTCGAGATCGCGCATAAGAATCTTCATGTCATTGAAGCCACTGCCAATATGAATCCCTCCATATATTTAACCTGAAAATCATCATATTAAATTAATAAACAAGATAAATAAGTTTCAAAGATATGATTTAAACAGAGAAAATAGATCACATGAAATGATCCTTTTGTGCAACACAAATCGAAACATAAACCGTAAAACGATGGAAATGCATAAGCGAAATATCAAGTGTTCACAAAACAATGAACAACGAAAATATTACTTTTAGTAGAGAAACTCACCGCAATAATTCATTTTCATTCATTTCTCCGCCTTCACATATGCTCAAGTTGCCACAAACATTGCACTCCATAATAGTAGATGGGCGAGCATCGGAGGTAGAGGAGCCAATGTACCCCCACAATTATCTCTACTGCACATATATCTCACGAAAAAGTATGCGTGAGGAAAATCCTCATTTTCTTGTAGTGAATTATGCTCTTATTTCTTTTTGGGATGCCCCAAAACTAGACTCTATTTGTTATAAAACAAACTTATTTCCCAAAGACTATCTTACCCAAAATAATGATGCATCCACCATTTTTGACAGCAGTACTGTAATAGGTACTCAAAATTCTCATATTTTAAACCGTCATCAAAACTCCCTAGAATTGGGACTGAGGGAGTAAAGCCGAGCAGTTGAAATGCTGAAAAACTCTTAACATTTTCACAATCTCTCATTGTTAAAGATGAAAAGTGATGAAAATCAGAAATTATATAAAACTTGAAAAGAAATAGGGAGCCATGTAAGACAATGAACAAATATCCAGTTTAAGGGCTAGAGTGAGTAAACAGCAGATGTGGAGCATTAATATGACATTTAAATGTGGTGCATTGAAGAACAAATAAGATTTCACATGAGAAAAAAATTTAGAACTATCAAGAACTTTAACACATTCGTATAATAAAATAAAATAAAATAAAAAGAATTCGAAGACGAAGTGACAGACCTACTTCCCAACGGCGGCTGAGAAAGTCGGCGGAGAGGAATAGCTCCATGAATCCGGCTCCATGAATAGCCACATCGATTGAGCGACTCTCCTTCCTGGCTGATTGAGCGACAATCTGCGCAGGGTGCGCATTGCACCCAGTTGACGTCACTCCCGGTATCGAGCACCATGCAAGCCTAAGTCGGCGGGTGGCAGATTCCGATTCGGCAGAAATACTCGCCGCTCCCTTGGCTCGTGCCGGAAATCACGGGACCTTCTAGCTTTTCCTCCTCGAGTTCAGCCTCCAAAGGGGTTAGATCTGCTTTTTCTATGCCTAGAGTCGCCAGATCTAGCTGGGTCTGAATCACCTTGAATCGAGCCGAGTCACGAGCGAGTCGGGGCAATGTGAGGGTTTTGTAGTCCTCCGACGAATTCCCACGCACGGACAAGCGAGAATGGAGCTGAAACTCGGGCGGATTCGGGAGAAACGGTTGGGCGCCATGGTGTACCTCGTCTTTGAGGGTAGTACATTTTGGAAATTCAAAGAGAACAAATCTTGGGTTTTTGAAATCGTGGAAGAAACATCTAGGACTGTGGTTTTTGAGCTGAATGGGAGTGTTCTGGACAGAACAGAAGAAGCAAAAATGGAGAAAAACAAAATTAAGATGCCGAGAAAAACGCCCATTTTCTCCATTGGACAAGAACGAGCCGTGAATTGAAAATGGAGGTTTGTGTGTGTATAGGTACTGTGACCTAATGTTAAACCGGTGTCTAAGATCTAGTGTTAAAAAATAAAGACACTGGTTCTATAACCGGTGTCGAAAAATGTGGTTCTAAAATATTATAGACACCGGTTCTATAGCCGGTGTCAAAAAATCTGGTGTATAATGTAAATATATTTATATAAATAGACACTGGTTTCGAAATCCGATGCCAAAAACGGTGTCTATTTGGGAAAGTTTTTTACAATAGACACCGGTTCTAGGGAACCGGTGTTGTTTATCAAACGACAGCGTTGATTAGACAACGGTTTCTTACAAAACCGGTGTTAAAAAGGAAAAGACACCTGTAAAGCCATAAAACCGGTGTCTTTTTGGTGGTGTCTATCAGCAGTTTTCTTGTAGTGTGAACTCCCAATTTCTAAGTGTTGACTTTTCACAAAATTGATTTACCACCAATCCCATTCTCTCACTTGGAAAAATTGCGTACAAATTGATACCTCTAACATATCATATGAAGTTGATCATGATATAAATTCCCTACTTTAGCCACATCAATATTAGTAAAGGAGTGAGAGATATATGTTTTGTAGTGAATCATAAGCTTAGTCGAATCTATATCTCTAGAGTATTAATGATGAGGTTGGACGCAAACTCGATCACAACATGATTGATTCCTTCCAACTGCTGACTTTTACCGCATATGTTCAACAAAGTCCATTGCCCACACACCACTTAGCTTTTTGTGATGTTGATGTTATCTCTTGTACATTGGCTTGGCGAGTGATTTCTCTCTCTTATTTAACCTAAGCTTGTTATTCACTCTATTTGGGATAAATTAGACTTTTCTCAATTATTATTATCTATATTATTCATACATTATTTAATTCCAAAATTACAGAATTACAATATTATTATATCACAGATATAATAATTGACCCCACGCGGTCCGTACCGGCCCACGTGCCCATTTTGTCCTATGAGGCTCATGTGGCATATCAACCCAGATATAAAAAGGTTCATCTTCGTTAATTGTGAGTGTTCACAATTCCTTACTCTTAAGTGTTGTTCTTTCGCTCTGGATTTCTCTCCTACACATTCTGAATTGAGCATATATCAGAGGGTTCTCCTTGGGTTACCTAGGACTCGTCTGGTAAAATTCAGAAATGAAAATGGCAAAAGAAGAAAGTAATTTGCAGAGAATAGCCATATTTGGAATAAGCAAGAATTATGAAATCAGAATATCTATTTCACTATATTCCAATCATCTGCACAGTACAATATATAGATGAGTGGCTACACGATGATTGGCTAATCAAGAATATACCAAATAACAAACTTGTACCTCCCTACTCAAGATGATGACACTTGTCAATATAAGATTAACCTAGTATATAATGATGTAATCAATGATGCCACAAAATGATTTCCTAATGATCATAATGCAACGGTTCTCTAATAGCCCCCTTCAATTCGAGCGAGGCTAGTGAAATAACTTTAAATTTATTTCGGAGCCGAGAGAAGGATTGTAGACTTAACGGCTTGGTAAAAATGTATGCAACTTGCTCCAGAGTTGGAAATGTGTTGGACATGAATAAGCTGAGCTTCTACCTTCTCCCTAATGAAATGTATGTCCAACTCCACATGCTTAGTCCTGCTACGAAGAACAAGATTGGAAGCCAAAGCTATAGTACTCTGATTATCAACCCAAATGATAGGAGGCTTGTTTACTGAAATATGTAATTCATGTAACAGGGACTGTAGCCACAATATTTCAGCAGTAGCATGAGCTATACTCCTATATTCAACATTCGTACTCGACCTCGAAACAGATGCTTACTTCTTTGAACTCTAAGAAACTAGATTATTTCCAACTTCCAAGAAAGATACAAAACCCCTAGTGGATCGCCTATTATCCAAATCTGCAGCCCAATCCGAATCTTAGAACCCCGTTATGTTCAGAGTGATTGATTTTGTAAGATGCAATCCAAGTTCAATTGTACCAGCCAAATATCTGAGAATTCTTTTCACACACTTCCAATGGGTGTCAAGAGGATTGGACATGTATTGTGAGACTTTATTAACACTAAAGGCAAGTTCTGGTCTTTTGATCGTGACATATTGCAAAGAGCCAACAATGCTCCTGTATTTGGTACCATCATCCACTGGAGAACCTTGAAATTTAGACAAGTGGTGGAGGAAATCATAGGTGTGACTGCACCCTTAGCATTTTCCATGCCAGCCTTTTCCAAGAGACTTTTAATGTAGTTGCCTTGATTAAGATGAAGGCCTTCAGCTGTATTTCTGACCTCTATACCGAGAAAATGATGCAAACGTCCAAGATCTTTCAGAGAAAAAAATGTGAACTGAGATAATGAATAACAACAACAATATCAACATCTCTGTTTCTATTAATGAGCATCTCATCCACATAAATGAGAATATACATAACTGAACCATTATCAATTTTATAAAACAAGGAGTTATCTACCTTTAACTGAAGAAAATCAAGGGAGGATAAAACTTTACTTTAAGAAACCAGGCCCTAGAAGCTTGCTTAAGACCATAAATAGCCTTAGTAAGCTTGCAAACCAAACCACTGTCTGTTCCAATTTCAAAACCATGTGGCTGCTTCATGTATAGATCTTCTTATAAATCACCATTCAAAAAAGTATTATTCACATCGAGTTGTCTTATTTTCCAAGAATTATGAACAACAATACTGAGAATAACATGAATTGTTGTTGGTTTAACAACATGACTAAAAGTTTCTTTGAAGTCAAAACCTGGAGATTGAGAAAATACTTGAGCAACCAACCGTGCTTTATACCTAATGATTGTACCATCAGTGTTTTTCTTGAGTTTAAAAATCTATTTGCAGCCTATAAGATTCTTATTGGATGGCAAAGAAGTCAAAGTCCAAGTTTTATTTTTGAGCAAAACAGCATACTCATCTTGCATGGCTTGTTTCTAATGAGGATGCAATAAGGCCTCTTGCACAGAAACATGTTCTTTTTCTTCAAAGAAGGTGTTAAAAACCTTGGGCTTAAACACACTTGTTGTTGATCGAGTAACCATAGGATGGACATTGGTAGGAGCATTCAAATTGTCCAATGGAACCTGCAAACCACTAGGAGAAATAGAAGCAGGCATAACACTATCCATAATAGGTAGTTAAACAACAAGAGGAACATTGGAGTAACTGGACTGAGAATCAGTGTGTGCAGCTAAGTCAAGAGAGAAAGTGGTGTGTTCTGGTCACTGATTTGGAGAAGCAGATTCAATAAAGACAATGGGATGTTGTTGTGCCTGAGGTTGGAGGTTGTTAGGAGTGGAGATTGCATCAGACTGAGGATATAAGGTGCGAGGAGGGTCATGGGAAATAGAATGAGAAGGAATATGGTTCCGTTAACAGAGAAATTAGACAAGGAAGGATTATAAGGTGTGTTTTGAGCAAAGGGAAAATTATTTTCATCAAACAGAATATGTCTAGTAATAATGGTCTTTCCATTGTGTAAGAGTGCTTTGTATCCTTTATAGGAGGAACTAATCCAAAAAAAGTAGTAGGGGTGGATCTATATTGAAACTTATGTGTATTATAAGGTCAAATAAAATGATAACATAAACAACCAAAAATGTTAAGCCTTGTGTAATCAGGTTTACACCCATACATGGTTTCAAAAGGACTTTTGTAATGAAGAATTTTAGCTGGATTTATGTTTATGATGTAGGTGGCAGTAACAAATGCATCATCCCAGAATTTTTGAGGTAATTGAGATTGAGCCTTAAGATAATCCCATTTCTACAATGTGCCGATGTTTGTTTTTGGCTAGGCCATTTTTTTCGGGAGTATAAGGACAAGATATTTTGTGTATAATTCCGGATTCTTGAAAACATTGGGTTAAACTTCTATACTCACCTCCCTAATCATTTTGTAAGGCTTTAATCTTCAAGTTTAATTTATTTTCAACAGTAGCTTTGAAGTGAAGAAATACATTATGAACCTCTTATTTTTATTTCAACAGGTTTATGATGTAGGTGGCAGTAACTATCTAGTATGGTGATCAATGAAGGAAACATAATATGAGTAACCATTTGATGATTTTAAAGGTGTTGGCCCCCATAAATCAAAGTGAATAAGCTCAAGCGGTGATGTACAAACTGTAGTAGATGCAGAAAAAGTAAGTCTATGAATTTTGGCAAGAGCACAGGAAGAACAAATATTATTTTAATTTTTCATTGCATAGGACAGATTATAGCCTTTCGGTGCTTTTTAAACAATATCATAACTGCAGTGTCCCATTCTTTTGTGCCAAACATCAAGACTACAAGGTTGTTTCAAAGTAACAGAGTTGCTAACAGGACTAAAAGTTGAACTAGGATATCTAGTCGGCAGACTGGTAGTAAAACCAGCAGATGGCTGGGATGTTTGCAAGTTGAAATGATAGAGTCCATTCTTAACAGTTCCCCAGAGAAGAGTGGCTTGAGTAGCTTGGTCCTTAACAAGATAAAAGAAAGGGTGAAATTCAAAAAATACTTTGTTATCAAGAGCAAATTGAGAGACACTAAGCAAGTTTCTTGTGGTTTGAGGGGTGTGCAAAATATTCTTAAGAAGAAAGTGTCTAGAATTAAAAGGAGATTTGAGACATGAACTACCATTATGAGCAATGTGAATTCCTGCACCATTTCCAATTTATAGTTTGTTAGTGCCATTGTACTCATTTGCTATGTTGAGATTGGAGATGCCATTGGTCACATGATGGCTTGCACATGAGTTTTGGAACCAAGAACTTTCAGAGAAGACATCTGTCTGTGTTGATGGGGTACCTTGAGGAAATTGAGCCATGTTTAGTGTAGGAGTTTAGTGTAGGAGTTCTGTTACCAAAAACTTGATTTGGAGAAGCAGGGCTATTGGTGTTATTTGGAGAAACTCCATTATAGCTGGAATCAAAGCGGTACCAACACTTATCAGCAATATGCCCTAAAATTCCACAAACTTGGCATTGAATTCTAATAGCTCCAAACATGCCTCTATAAGCATTCCTGCCACTTCGTCCTCGTAGAAACTGATTCATTCGGTTTCTATTAAAATTTCCCAGACCACTCTGAGTGTTGTCAACCCGTTTTTGAGTAATAATGTTGACAGAGGGAATAATGCCTTCAGTGTTGATCAATGGTGCAACAATAGACTCAAGTATGGCTTCATAGCTCATCAATAAGGCCTGTAATTCAACCATACCCAAAGGCTCAAACCTGGAAGTGACAGATACCATTATAGCATTGTATTCACTTCCTAATCCGGTTAGATCATGCATGATTTGATCTTCTTCACTCAATTTCTTTCCAGCAACAGCCAATAAGTCGAAATAGTGATTGATCTTGTTCAAATATTCCCTCATAAGCATGTTTTTTTTCAAGGTAGAGAGTTTTAACTTATACTTCATTACCTTCATTGGACTGACTAGACAAATGGGTATTAATGGCATTCCAGATTTCACAGGATGAGGATAAGCCTACCATGAGTATTAGAATACTCTCGCTTAAAGAGGACAAGATCCATGAAGCCAAAAGTTGGTCTTGTCTTTGCCAAGCCATAAACTCAGTGTTGAGTTCCTTTTCTTTAGTTGTTGCATTCAATGTGTATTGTTCTAGTGCATCAGCATCTTTAAGGATTAAATGTTCCAACCCATATCCTCGGATAGCAGTTAATATCATCTACTTCCAAATGATAAAGTTGGTATCATCAAGCTTAATAGATATAAGCTGATTTTGGGGGAAAACAAGATTAAGATTGCTGTTATTCATGGAAGCAGCAGATTGCCCAGAATCGACCATAAAAGAAATGAAAAAGGTGATCAGATACTAGGCTCTGATACCATGATAAAATTCAGAAATGAAAATGACAAAAGAAGAAAGTAATTTGCAGAGAATAGCCATGTTTGGAATAAGCAAGAATTATGAAATCAGAATATCTATTTCACTATATTCCAATCATCTGCACAGTACAATATATAGATGAGTGGCTACACAATGATTGGCTAATCAAGAATATACCAAATAACAAATTTGTACCTCCCTACTCAAGATGATGACACTTGTTGTAACGACCCAATTTTCTAAAATTAAAGTATTCTAAAAATATTTTTAAGAAAATATATATTTATAAATTAAAGTGATCCCAATAATGATCAAAAAGTTGATTTAGAATTTTAATTCTTAGAAAAAAATATAATGATGATGATAATAATAATAATAATATTACATCTTCCAAATTAAATATTCAACAATTTTTCCAAGCATAAATCGGAAAAATTAAAGACATAAATCTAAAATTTAGTCCGATCACAATTATTTAAAATATAAATATATCATGATTTATTCCACCATCCACAACATCATATCTTCAGCCGGATTCCTCAACCTGAAAGTCATGATAATAATAGGGGTGAGCTTCATCTCGCTCAGTAGGGATATATCTGTCAATATTTAATATAACATGAAAAACATTCACATAATTACAACAGTAAATTCATTCATTTCCTCTTTTTCCTCTGACTGGCCTGTTCCTGCATATAGCATTGCAGGTTCACCCCGAAGATACTTTTGATCCCGGGCCCTTTCCATAGCCCCTAGCTTATATGAATTTATTTCCTCTTAGACATATATTGCAATCAATGAAATATAATCATGAAACATTAAATAAAGACAAATAATATAGAAATCCCTACCTTAATAATCGCAGATATTCGATGTAGAAAAATGAACAGTAAAAGTCCTAATCCTCGATCCCTTCGTTTTCTTCGTTAAATACAATTATATAATTAATATGTGATTTTAATAAATCGTACTAATTAATGAAATAATTTGTAAAAATAAATATTGAAAGAAGCTTGTGAATTGAGAATTATATATATATACACATATACATAGAAAATTTGAATAATAAGTAGAAAAAATACCATACCTTACAATTATTTGAAATTTGGTGTAGAATTTTAGTATGAAATTATACATATTTATACTAAGTAATATTAACCCCTAATGAACTCTAAAATAGCCCCTAAACTTAACCCCTAAATTAACCCCTAACATAACTCTACATTAACCCCTATTATATTTTTTAAAAAACAATTGGGATATTACATACTATCCCTCTTAATAAAATTTCGTCCTCGAAATTCGTTAACTCAATAAATTTTCGGAAACAAAAATATTTTTTTTACACGAGGAGTTCTTTCTCTAATATAGAAAGTACAGATGCAATAATACTTTTAATAAAAATGACAACATGAATTCATAAAATGTAATTCTAAAATATGATAATATAATATGACATTTTGAATAGCATGACATAATAAATTGCATACCTTGAGAAATCTGACAAGATATGACGAAGGTGGATGTCACTAGACTATTTTCTTTTTAAAATATTTGAAAAACATTTTTTTCTAGACGAGTCTACAGAACCGCAGACCTGCTCTGATACCACTTGTAACAACCCAATTTTCTAAAATTAAAGTATTCTAAAAATATTTTTAAGAAAATATATATTTATAAATTAAAGTGAACCCAATAATGATAAAAAGGTTGATTTAGAATTTTAATTCTTAGGAAAAAAAATATAATGATGATGATAATAATAATAATAACAATAATAATAATAATAATATATCTTACAAATTAAATATTCAACAATTTTTCCAAGCATAAATCGGAAAAATTAAAGACATAAATCTAAAATTTAGTCCGATCACAATTATTTAAAATATAAATATATCATGATTTATTCCACCATCCACAACATCATATCTTCAGCCGGATTCCTCAACCTGAAAGTCATGATAATAAAGGGGTGAGCTTCATCTCGCTCAGTAGGGATATATCTGTCAATATTTAATATAACATGAAAAACATTCACATAATTACAGCAGTAAATTCATTCATTTCCTCTTTTTCCTCTGACTGGCCATTTCCTGCATATAGCATTGCAGGTTCACCCCGAAGATACTTTTGATCCCGGGCCCTTTCCATAGCCCCTAGCTTATATGAATTTATTTCCTCTTGACATATATTGCAATCAATGAAATATAATCATGAAACATTAAATAAAGACAAATAATATAGAAATCCCTGCCTTAATAATCGCAGATATTCGATGTAGAAAAATGAACAGTAAAAGTCCTAATCCTCGATCCCTTCGTTTTCTTCGTTAAATACAATTTATAATTAATATGTGATTTTAATAAATCGTACTAATTAATGAAATAATTTGTAAAAATAAATATTGAAAGAAACTTGTAAATTGGGAATTATATATATATACACATATACATAGAAAATTTGAATGATAAGTAGAAAAAATATCATACCTTACAATTATTTGAAATTTGGTGTAGAGTTTTAGTATGAAATTATACATATTTATACTAAGTAATATTAACCCCTAATGAACTCTAAAATAGCCCCTAAACTTAACCCTTAAATTAACCCCTAACATAACTCTACATTAACCCCCATTATATTTTTTTAAAAAAAATTGGGATATTACACTTGTCAATATAAGATTAACCTAGTATAATGATGTAATCCATGATGTCACAAAATTAATTCCCTAATGATCATAATCCAACGGTTCTCTAATGATAGAATCTGATGCCTTGTAACTTTAAACAATTCAGATTCTTACGGTGTTGTATGTTAATGTTGTAACACCGGACCAAAAAACACAAGTACACAGCGGAATAAAAAATAACATGGGGATTTTTTACGTGCTTAGATTCTTCAATCTTAATGCACGAGGCCACACCCAGAGAAGAAACAATCCAATATTAGAAACAAACACTTATTACAAATACGACTAGATTTATGTAAAGCATAAAGACTCCCTCTTTATCTTATACACCAACACTCGTATAAAACTAATACTTTTGATCGATTCTTCCAAAAAACCTCACCCTTGTTGGAGTCCCTCCAACTTCAAATCCCTTGAGCGGTTGAGGCGATCCACACTGTAGATCTTCACTGTCTTCTCCCGAAGACTAGAATTATAACACAAATATTTCTTGAAGAAGAACAATAAGCTCAATATATATTTTTCTCGATAATCTTCTTCAAATGTTGAGTTCCATTTTATAGAGACTGAAAACCAATCTTCACAAAGCAGGATGGTCCTTTCTTAGCTAAAATCAATTGATGCAGATTTCCAGCTAGAAGATAGACAACTATACAAGGTAAACATCAAGAGATAAAATCTTTCCTTATGGGTAAGAATCAAATACATAAGGAAGGAGTTTAAATGGCAATTAAATAGGTTGAATATTTCTAGATAGGGAATCCCAGATAATCAGCAAGCTACTCGAAATAGACCAATTGCCATAAACAGAAACAAAGAATCTGGCAAGATATGAGCCCAGATTCTGCGTAGAAGGTGTTGCACTGCAGTGTTACAACACTGGATTTTGCACTGTGCAGACAAAATAAAATTGCCAATACTCATAACATTAACATCTAATATCGTCTAACGTTTGTTGGTGTCACAAGTAAGTTCCCTTCTGAAGAACTACTAGCTCCGCAGAATAAGTCGTTATACAATAATTCATAAACCTTAACTTGGAGTGGTCTACAGATTTTAGCAGCATCACACTCTTTGACGCTACATACATTTCAATTGAAGGATTCACATATGAGAACAATTTTAACTAACAATTATTTTGCTTGGAAGATCTAACATTTATACAATTATTGAAACATAAATCAAAATGGTTACCAAATGACTTAAAATCCATAACAACTCAAAATGATCCAATAATTTTAACAGTTATTTTTATGTATTTGAAATCCTTCAACTTCTATATTCAATGCTTGTTAACCAAATACTATCTCACATATTATATATATATATATATATATATAGATATAGATATGATATTACGACTTAAAACTATTTCCATGGACATGAACAAGTGGCTCATGTTTGGAGGTGCCTTTAAATGATTCCGAAAATCAATAGCTTACAAATCTAAACTTGCTTTCAAGGCCGAAAGAGAAAATTTAAGTAGTTCAAAATCATGCGTTTCTAGTGATGATCTATCTACCCTGGCGTATTTGACTCCAAGAACAAATATCAATGTGGGAGGTAATATCTATCTATGGGTTTTTCTATTTTATGGAGTACATCAGGTGCATAATAACCGTAAATTTGTAATAAATGTGTAAAGATTCTCACGAAAACACACAGTATGGTGTATATAGTGTGCAGACCTACAACAGATCTACTAGTGTATTCCTTCCTGGAGTAGCATCCACAAGACCCTATTTATATGTGTAGGAAACAATAATATGACCCGAGAGTCAATGGGTCATTGGGTCGGATTGGTGTGTCACACATATTGGTTATCCCTATTAGTATTAGAAAATAAGTTATCCGAAAATAATTGGATAATAGGCATCTTGCACTCTCAAATTACACCTTTTTGGCATTTACATCCTAAAATTACAAATATGATACTTTGCACCCTCAAATTGATATTTACTTGGCAAAGTACACCCTATAGGCGAAAATATACATTTTAAAAATAATCTTATTGATATTTAGGAAAAAACATTCACTCTCTCTATTCCCCACACTCTTTCTTCTTTCTTAATTAGTTATTTTCCTACAAATTTTAATTTTATGTTAGTTAAGTTAGTTCAATAAATTTTGAATTTTGTATTATTGTCTATTGTTCTTAATTTACTTGTGAAAATGATATTTTTGTTTATGAAATATATGTTTTATGAAATATTTTTTTTTATGAAATTTGTGTTCTATATCTGTAATACCAATGTTATATTAGGAAACAAAATTATTAAAAGTCAAACAAATAAAATTCACGATAATAGTATATATAATATGAAACAATATACTTTGACCATGCAAATAAACATATCAATATAAAAAATGCAAAAAAAATGTATGAAAGTAAGAATTATCAAATAAATAATATTTTATTTAAAAAATTGTTCCACTTGGAAAACTAAAAAAGATACACTTTTATTAAATAATTTTATAATTTTTATTATTTTCACTTATATCATTGAGCTATATTTTAATTACAAAATATTTGTAAAATGATTTATAATTTTCTCACTTAAACTGCACATATTTTTATTTTCAAATATGACTAATAATTTTAGATCAAATTATTTGATTTTTTTTCGGTCTTTCCTTTCTTTCTCTTTTCCGTTCTTAATTTCTTATTTCATTTTTCTTATTTTTAATTTTTTCCTCCTTTATTGGTCTTTGATTGTTGTTAAAGCCTTTTTTAATTAGAAAAAAAGATTATATTTTTTAATTCGGACAAAAATTTCATAAATAGAAATACATTTTCACAAACAAATTAAAAATAATAGGCAATAACATGAAATTCAAATTTTTAACCAACTTAACTAGCATAAAATTATTTTTTGTAGGAAAGTAACAAATTTTAAAAAAAAAGATAGAAAGTGTGCGGAGCAGAGAAAGTGAATTTTATCCCCAAATTTCAAAAAAGAACTTAAAATGTATATTTTGGCTAATAGGGTGCATTTTGCCAAGTAAATATTACTTTGAGGTTGCAAAGTGCCAAATTTATAAGTTCAGGGTCCAAAATGCCAAATGTGTGTATTTTAATGGTGCAAGATGCCAATTACCCGAAAAAATTGTACAAGAATTATTTTTATCATATACTTTTATTTGGTAGTTGGTTTCTTGCTGGTTATTATTTTTAGTAACCCTCATCTGATAGAACTTGAAAGGGGTTAAATGTATGTTTCGGAGTACTTTTAAAATGAATGTGCATTTATAGGATATACAATTTTTACTATGGACTTTCTCAAAAAGTGCTTATGGCTAGGGTTGCAATCGAACCGAATCGAGCTAATGTTTTGAGAGTTTGAGTTTGGCTCGTTTATTAACGAGTCGAACTCGAGCCTGAATTTATCGAACATATTGATGGTTCACGAACTTTTTCAAGCTTAATCAAGCCTAAACAAGCTTAGTAAATATTAATTATAAATTAAAATATTCTTCAATTTATTAGAAAAATAAATTTATATATATCTTAAATGCATAATATATTTATTAAAACCTAGGATTTTATTCAATAAATAAATTTATTCAAATATTTTTATATTTATCATTATTAAACATATAAAAGTTAAAATTAAAGTCAAATTATTAGTTTAATTTATACGAGCTTACTAACTAGCATCTCACGAGATTACTAACGAGCATGTTCACGAGCTAATGAACTGAATATCTCTAACTTTAAGTTGATTCATTTATTTTAATGTGCCTCATTAAACGAATTCGAACAAGCTTTTATCGAATCGAGCTCTGATAAGGGTCTTTTTATGCATGTTTTATGTGTATATTTAAGTATGATTTGAGTTATTTTATTGTTAGTTTCATAAATTTTGGATTGTACATGGTTCACATTACTCTGAGGTGCTTTTATTGGTGTAGATTGATGATTTGGAGCTGTTTTTGGTGAATTTTGGGCCATGGTTTCATGTCAAAACATACCCGGGGTTTCGGATGCAAAAACACTCAAAATCCCAAGCTAAACGCGTCATTTCGGCCTTTTCACAAACACGGGCGGGGTGTTTTTAAGCACGGCCGCGTGCTTTTAGAAGTCAAAAACGAGCAATTTTTCGACCCGACGCGTACAAACACGGCCGTGTTCGAAAAATCCGAAAACACGGCCTACCCGTGCTTTAAAAGCACGGGCGTGCTTTTCGTCCAGACTGGTCTTTCTTTGGCGGAAATTATGGAGACTTTCCCTTCTTGCTTTTTGACAACCTTTGAGCAACTTTTACACCTCATTTTGATGCACCAAACTCTATTATTCCCTCAATTGTCATGTGGACACAATGATTCAACCAACTCAACCATGAATGTGCACACAATGATTCAACCAACTCAACCATTAATGTGCACACAATGATTCAACCAACAACCATGGAAGTGGAGCATTTGTTAGCATTATTGATGTGTTCTTTCACAAAGATGGTGCCTATAAAAGCCAAGAGTTTGAGTTGGGAAAAAGATATAATTCATGTAGTATTCATTGATAGAGAGATTCATTGTATATTCTAAGTTTCAAAGCAAAATACATTGAGAGGATAAAAAAGAGGTAGAGTTGGAAGTTGAAGAGCAATAGAGGAGAAGGCTTGGAGCTCAACATCATTGCAATCAACCAAGGAGGAAGTCTTGTATTGGTCTTGAATAAGAGCTAAGTACACCATGTTCATTTTATTCATATCTTCTTGTGTAGTATACTCTTTTGACAAAGCCATGTGTAGCTAAATTTCTAGTGTTTGAATGTAATGAACTCTAGAATGAATTTGTGATTAAGGTTTGTATGTTTTTAATAAAATCTTCATGATTTGTGTGATTCACTTATATTATGCTTTATTCATTCAAATTGGTATATGCGCAATATTGATTTGAAGTTTATTTTTCATCCGGAAATCGAGATTCATGGTGAAATAGAACCTATATAAGTGAAAAGAGTTGCATGCAATCCTAGATATAGGACGACATAAATCTTCTGGATTAGGGTCAAACCTAATATGGGAATTCACAAATCGTTATAATGATGTCTTGGGGGTTTTAACTAGAAAGAGATTTCAGTTAATCAACTTGAGATTAGAAGTTATTCGCGCTCGATAGAGGGTTTAACTTAAATCGGGAATTTCTACGGTCCATGAAACATGAGATTTTACTAAAAGAGGTTGTTTTTTGCTTAAGGGATTATGGTTGTATTTTTATCTTGTTAAATCACAAAAACATTCTAGAGGGATTTACATTCAAACACATTTCTAGCTCTTCATTTCTTAATTTTACAATCTATTTTTATTTGATCTTTTGTAAGTTGCAATTATTTTAAAATTCTATATTTTTCATTTTCATTAAACAAACAAAACTCTGAAAATTGTTAGATTAAACAACAAAAAGACGGTAATTATTAGTACTTACAATCCTCGTGGGAATGACACTCGGTACTCATAATCTATACTACAAAACGATAGGTGCACTTGCCTAAGGTTTTCTAGAGTAGCTTTTGAGCCATCAAGTTTTTGGCGCCGTTGCCGGGGATTGTAATATTAAGAATGCTTTATTTTTGTTAATTTAATCATTTTTTTTATTTTTTTTATTTTACCATTATCTTTCTTTTTATCTAACTTTGTAAGTCTTGGTTTATACTTATCCTCTTTGTTTACCGCAGTGTATGCCTACTCGTCGCCGAATTTGGAAGCGCGACACCGCCGTAGCAACACAGGAGGAAAGTACTAACACAGCACCATGAAGAGGATACTAACGAAAGTAAAGATTTCGTCATGGCGGATGAACAAAGAACTATGTATGATTATGCCAAACCATCCATGGACGGCACGTCATCTAGATCGTAAAGCCCGCAGTGTGTTGCCAATAATTTTGAAATCAAATCGAATGTCATTCAAATGGTGCAACAATTTGTTCAATTTGACGGCCTACCAGACGAAGATCCGAACAATCATATCGCAAATTTCCTTGAAATTTGTGATACCTTCAAAATAAATGGAGTCTCTGGACGATGCCATCCGCTTGCGCCTATTCCCATTTACTCTTCTACGACGGCTAAACAATGGCTAAATACTTTGCCAAAGGGAACAATCACAACATGGAGCATCATGGCCTAAAAGTTCCTTTTAAAATATTTTCCACCGGCCAAAACTGCACGATTAAGGAATGAAATCTCTTCATTCACTCAAGAAGACGACGAGACCTTGTACGACACTTGGGAGAGATTCAAAGAATTGCTGCGAAAATGCCCACATCATGGTCTTCCTATTTGGATGCAAGTCCAAACATTTTACAATGGGCTACTCTCGTCAACAAGGCAAATGATTGATCGCGGCGGGGAAACTTTGAACAATAAAACACCGTGTTGCCCAAGATCCGATAGAGGAATGGCCATGAATGGCTATCAATGGAAATCCGCATTTGAGGTAAACCTAATGAACAGTGGTCGCTTATAATGCGATGCAAAGGGTTACACTAGCAATTTTGCACAAGTCGAAGCTTTGACCCAAAAGATCGACGATCTAGCGGCTCCTAAACCACCACCACCGCATGTTTTATCTTGTGAAACTTGCGGAGGATTGCATAATCATCAGATCGCCCACACACAATACCTCACACCGAATGTGCTAATTACGTTGGGAATCAAGCGCGAAATTACCCAAGTAATCCTTACAACAACACATACAATCCTCGTATGGCGACAACATCCTAATTTCGGTTGGGAAACCAAGGCCAACCACAACCTAATCCCAATCCCGATCTACACACGTCTCCTGATTTCACCAAATCAAGGTAAGCCTAACTTGGAAGATCTTATAACAAAGTTTGTGCAATCAATGATAACCGATTCCAAAGGCGGTGGAAACATCCTTGAGAAATCAAGAGGCATCTATCCATAATCTGGAAAACCAAATAGGGACAGATTGCAAAAATAATTTCCGAAAGGCCACAAGGAAGTTTTCCAGTAACACCGAGCCAAACCTAAGGGAGCACGTAAAGGCAATCACCATCAGTTTTCCACATGATCATGATTATGCCAACGCCACCATGCAGAAATATGTGGAGGACGACAAACACGAAGAAAAGCCCATGAAAAAGGTGGTCGCCGAATACAAGCCTAAGATCCCTTACCGGAGTCTAGCCGAAGAAGATAGAAGGGAGGACAAATTTAGTAAGTACCTTGAGTCATTCAAGCAACTACATACTAAAATTCCATTTGTTCAACCTCTTTCAAAGCATGCTAAGGATCTAAATGACATCATTTCTAATGAAAATAAGCTTAACGAACTATCAAATGTGCAATTGAATGATAAATGTTCTTCCAATAATCTACCACAAAAATGTAATGATCCGAGAAGTTTTATTATCCCTTGTACAATTGATGGTTTACCTTGTTGATAGAGCACTAGCCGACTTAGAGCTAGTATCAATGTGATGTCTTATGAAACATTCAAGCATATGGGATTAAGTGAACAAACCTACTAGATGGACATACACTTAGCCGATAAATCGATTAAACATCCTAGAGGTATTATTAATGATGTGTTAGTCAAGATCGATAAATTCACATTCCCAGTTGATTTTGTTATTCTTGACATGCATGATGATATTGAGGTTCCTCTAATTCTTGGGCGTTCTTTCTTGGCTACGGCAAAATCAATCATTGATGTGCATGAGGGAAAATTAACTTTGAGGGTGGGGGATGAACAAGTAATTTTTAAAATTCATGTTGATATTGAAAAGGATACTACTTGTTCTTTTGCCGATTCAATTTCGTTGCACGATGAGAAATCTAAAATCTCTTGGAGAAAAGTGTTGTTCAAAGTCCATGTTGGAAGCTTATGCCGAAAAGGGGACCGGAAAGTTCAAAGAGCACATTTTGAAGCATAAAGTTGGAGGTAATACTACTAAATACCTAAGGGATTTTCATAAGTCCAAAGCTCCACCTGACTAATCTCCACATTTGGGTAAACGGTCCAGCTATACGACTTTAAAGAAGCGCTAACCTAGGGAACAACCCGGCATTTTGTGTGCATTTTCTTTTACTTAATTTTTTTATTGCTTGGGAATTTAAAAAAAAATTTAAAAAAAAAACACGGTCCGGTACGGCTCGCTTAAAAAGCACGGCCGTGTTCGTCACTCAATTCGCGAACACACCCTGGCCGTGTTTAAAAAATCCAAGGTTTTGTAGGAAAAATTCGTACCGAACACGCCCAGGCCGTGCTTTTCAAGCACGGCCGTGTTTTTTAAAAAACAAAATTAAAAAAAAAAACATTATCGAAAAAATTCGTACCGAACACGCCCAGGCCGTGCTTAAAAAGCACGGCCGTGTTTTTATTAAAAAAAAATTTTTCAAAAAAAAAAAAAACTCAAAAAAAAAAATTATATATATATATATATATATATTTGATGATTTCACGGTATTCGAGTTGTGTATCCTTGATTAGGTATGAAGATGCCGATGAAGGTCTCGTACTAAACAACCCAATGGTCGCTCAATACCGATTTCACTCTTCTAGTAAGGTCGTATTTTTCTTTTCCACCTCTTTTATTTTCTTCTAGTATGGTTGATTTTTGAGTGTTTTGTTTGTGTTCGTTCATCTCTTTCTTTCACATTGAGGACAATGTGTACCTTTAAAGTTGGAGGTGGGTGCAATTACATTCTTAGTCTGTGTGTGCTTGCTTTTATTTTTAGGTTGTCGACAAGAGGTAATTTTTTTTTAACAAATTGAGTGTTTGCTAGTCAATAACTTAGCCCAATCACACCAAAATTAAACTTTTTGATTTATGTTTTCAATGTGAAGCAATTGATTGTCTAGAATAGATTGATGTAGATGTGTGCTAAATTTTGATGAGATTTCCAACTCCATAATACTTGATTTGTTAAGGCATTTATGACAAAGCTTAGTGTTATGAACGTTTGAGAATTCATGATTTAGTGGTAGGTTAACTAGTTGTTATACCAAGCTTGTGAAAAAAAAAACAAATGAAAAAAAAGAAAAAAAAAAAGGGAATCCAATCGAGGTTATACTCCTCTATTTGTTGTTGCTTAGTAACTAGGAGATTTCATGAGCCCCATGTTTGTCTTTTACGTAAAACGGCGACACAAATATGAGTATGGGAAACCACCCTAGGAGTGTTTGAACGAAAATTCAAAATATAAACCTAGTGGAAGAATGCCTCGAAAGGACCTACCAAAAAAAAAAAAAATCGAAAGGGAGAATGTATATTCCTTGAATTCTCATTCCAATAAAAGTTCAAGAAGCTTGGTTATATGACTAGTAGGCTAACTACAATGATCTATTGAATTCTTGTATTTTCATGACATTATTGAATTGAAGTTATTCATAACTATCAATATTTGTGGAGTGATGATTTCAAGTTTGAATAATGCCTACTGATGTTACAGTCTTTCTTGACAGTCGATCGCTTTGCAAAATTGTGTTTTTACTGAATGGTTAATTCGGGTTGAGAAGGCTAAGAACTTGACTGCTTGTGTTCAATGTGTTGAAGAAAAAAAAAATCCTTGTGTGTTTTAATTTATTGAATCATTTTTTTTGCTTGAGGACAAGCAAAGTTCAAAGTTGGAGATGGTTTGATAAAGGTCTTTTTATGCATGTTTTATGTGTATATTTAAGTATGATTTGAGTTATTTTATTGTTAGTTTCATAAATTTTTGATTGTACATGGTTCACATTACTCTGAGGTGCTTTTATTGGTGTAGATTGATGATTTGGAGCTGTTTTTGGTGAATTTTGGGCCATGGTTTCATGTCAAAACATACCTGGGGGTTTCTGTATGCAAAAACACTCAAAATCCCAAGCTAAACGCGTCATTTCGGGGCCTTTTCAGTCAAACACGGGCAGGGTGTGTTTTTAAGCACGGCCGTGCTTTTTAGAAGTCAAAACGAGCAATTTTTCGACCCCGACGTACCAAACACGGCCAGGCCGTGCTTTTCAAGCACGGCCGTGTTCGGAAAAATCCGAAAACACGGCCTACCCGTGCTTTTAAAGCACGGGCGTGCTTTTCGTCCAGACTGGTCTTTCTTTGGCGGAAATTATGGAGACTTTCCCTTCTTGCTTTTTGACAACCTTTGAGCAACTTTTACACCTCATTTTGATGCACCAAACTCTATTATTCCCTCAATTGTCATGTGGACACAATGATTCAACCAACTCAACCATGAATGTGCACACAATGATTCAACCAACTCAACCATTAATGTGCACACAATGATTCAACCAACAACCATGGAAGTGGAGCATTTATTAGCATTATTTATGTGTTCTTTCACAAAGATGGTGCCTATAAAAGCCAAGAGTTTGAGTTGGGAAAAGATATAATTCATGTAGTATTCATTGATAGAGAGATTCATTGTATATTCTAAGTTTCAAAGCAAAATACATTGAGAGGATAAAAAGAGGTAGAGTTGGAAGTTGAAGAGCAATAGAGGAGAAGGCTTGAGCTCAACATCATTGCAATCAACCAAGGAGGAAGTCTTGTATTGGTCTTGAATAAGAGCTAAGTACACCATGTTCATTTTATTCATATCTTCTTGTGTAGTATACTCTTTTGACAAAGCCATGTGTAGCTAAATTTCTAGTGTTTGAATGTAATGAACTCTAGAATGAATTTGTGATTAAGGTTTGTATGTTTTTAATAAAATCTTCATGATTTGTGTGATTCACTTATATTATGCTTTATTCATTCAAATTGGTATATGCAATATTGATTTGAAGTTTATTTTTCATCCGGGAAATCGAGATTCATGGTGAAATAGAACTTATATAAGTGAAAAGAGTTGCATGCAATCCTAGATATAGACGACATAAATCTTCCGGATTAGGGTCAAACCTAATATGAGAATTCACAAATCGTTATAATGATGTCTTGGGGTTTTAACTAGAAAGAGATTTGAGTTAATCAACTTGAGATTAGAAGTTATTCGCTCGATAGAGGTTTAACTTAAATCGAATTTCTACGGTCCATGAAACATGAGATTTTACTAAAAGAGGTTGGTTTTTGCTTAAGGGATTATGGTTGTATTTTTATCTTGTTAAATCACAAAAACATTCTAGAGGGATTTACATTCAAACACATTTCTAGCTCTTCATTTCTTAATTTTACAATCTATTTTTATTTGATCTTTTGTAAGTTGCAATTATTTTAAAATTCTATATTTTTCGTTTTCATTAAACAAACAAAACTCTGAAAATTGTTAGATTAAATAACAAAAAGACGGTAATTATTAGTACTTACAATCCTCGTGGGAATGACACTCGGTACTCATAATCTATACTACAAAACGATAGGTGCACTTGCCTAAGGTTTTCAAGAGTAGCTTTTGAGCCATCAAGCTCTGAATAGCTCACGTGCGGTTTGATTCATTTACAGTTCTAGTTAAGGCTAATGTTAAGTGTTTGGTAGAAATACATTTCAATGGCCATTTAATGGAAGTGGTAAACAAAAATCCAAAATCACAAATTTGCACTTATCCAAAATGGACTTTTAGAAAAATGACTTTCTTTTTTTCTTTCAAAATGCATTTAAAAATAACTACAAACATAATTTTTTTACAAATGGACTCCCACAACTAAAAGTACATTTGGGATGGGTTCCGAACAGATTGAGCTTAATTTCCAAATTTATTTTCCCTATTCCACTTCCTATTTCATGTATTGGGTGAATGCAGGGCCGGACCTGTGAAACACAGGGCCCTAAGCGGGATTATCAAAATGGGCCCTTATAGCGCCTTTTTTTGTCTTAATATATTATTATAAATCAAGGGCCAAAAAATTAATTGTAATACTAATTTCCACCAAATTTCTGACAACAACAAAGACAAAATTAAATTTCAATTGCACAAATTACTATGTCACCCTCTAGTTAATCCAATACTCGTAAATCATAAACAGGTAAACAAAATCATTGCTCAGATCATAAATCAGGCCGCTAAGTAAATTAATTAAATGAAAGAGCAAAATTAAGCAAAAGTTAAAAAAATAAGCAAAATGAAGAGTACTAAGACAATGAAAAATATAAATCAGAATCTGTAAGAAGCATATTCCTAAAAATTGTCATTATTTAGGCAAAATTCCAAAATTAGTCCTGTAACTAAAAAGAGGGTACGATAAGGTCCAGTAAAATACTCGAATTGCTAAATAGTCCTATAACTATGTACAATTTTACAAAATAGTCCTGCATATTGCATAGTTTGCGAAATAGTCATGTAACTTGTACTTGAGTCTCAATTTTAGTCATAATTTCAGTGGCAATTTTTGAAATTTCACTAGATTTTGATCACGTGAGTGGCACATGTGAATTCCAATTTCTGGTGAAATTAGGACCAAAATTGATATTCAAGTACCAGTTACAGGACTATTTTGTAAATCATGCATTTTGTAGGACTATTTTGCAAAACTATACATAGTTGTAGGACTATTTTGCCATTTCAGAATTTTGAAGGACCTTTTTGCGACCGCCTTTTAGTTACAGGACTAATTTTGTAATTTTTCCCATTATTTATAAGGATTTAATGAAAGTATTTAGAAAAATTTAATGCTCATTATCAACTAAAATTGTCATTGTCATTTTCAGGAAATATTCTGACTTAGAGTTTATATGTACCTCACATTCGAGTGAATGTTTCTCTTTTTTCACAATGTTAGGCTTCATATTGAATTTTCGTCTTTTTTCTTTTTGGTGTTATATATGTGAAGGGTATGATTTATATACTTAACCATTTAAAAAAGTTGGGGCCCCAAACGCCCTTAAGGTTTGATTGTGTGTTAAATTTAAGGGGGTGACTGTAATGTTTTCATAAACGTAGGGGGACATTTTGAAGTATTTTTTTTTTGCATATGAATGAGGAAAATATAAGACATACCAAACCTAAATGATTTTTTTGAGATTTCCAAAAATTCTTGTTTTTTTTTTGTAGTTAGCCCGAACCTTAGGAACTTTTTTTGTAATTATCCTTAAAAATGGGCCCCCAAATTTTTGGTGCCCTAGGCACCGGGTTGTTGGGCATGTCCTCAAGTCTGGGCCCGGATGAATAACATGTATATAATTATGACATCATCATATACAAATGTCATTCATCTAATATATGGAATAGGGAGTGGAACAGGAGATCTCATCCAGTTCCAAACACCCTCTAAGTAATTGTTCTCCATCTGTTTCTACGTGAAAAACATTCAAAGCACTTGTATTGTGAAAAAGAGAAATCATTCCACTGTGATTGTGATGCAGCGCAAGCTTAACGACAGAAGAACTCAAAACTTTGTTTTATCAAAATATCAAAACCGTCTGCCACACTTCACTGATAAACCCTTGTATACTAGGGTTGAATGACTCCTACTCAAAATAACTCCTACTCAAAATAATACTAACATGCAAAGAAATAAAATCCTAGTCTTAAAATAACTCATCTTCCACATAATATCAATGTTTGAAAATAACAAAACTCCTATTGAACAAAATAATTCATTCAGTTGCTAATTTTCTGAAGTTGCTTGTGCACGAGATCATTTTTTTTGCCAAGAATATTAACACGGTTTCATCTCCATCATTCTCGCGGGCGTAGGAAAGATTCGACCTCGAATCGACATGGGTTTCATCTCCAGGGGACTCGGCATGGAAAGGCACAAGGTGTTTGATGTTAAATACATCGGAAGTGTGAATATGAGCAGGGAGGAGCAAACGATAAGCATTTGGGTTAATTTTCTCGAGAACCTCCACCGGGCTAATTTTACGCGATGCCAACTTATGATATTCATGAGCCGGGTAGCGCTCTTTTGGTAGAATGGCCCACACGAAGTCACCCACCTCAAACTCCACATGACGACGCTTGTGATCGGCTGACGCTTTGTACTTGGCATTGCTCTCGAGCAGTTGGGCATGTGTGGCCTTATGAACCTGCTGCAAGGACTCCATGAAATCAATTGCACGACCGTCCAGACGGGTGCGGGAAGGCAAATTCAACAAATCGACTGGATCGCGCGGGATTAAGCCATAAACAACCTGAAATGGACAATACCCAGTGCTGCGATTAAGAGCTAAGTTCTTGGCAAATTCGTCTTGACTGAGTTTAGAGTCCCACAACTTAACATTATCGCCAACCAGACACCGCAACAAATTACCCAACGAACGATTAACAATCTCCGTTTGTCCATCCGTTTGGGGGTGGTAGGCGCTACTAAAGTTCAGCTTGGTGTTAGCAAAACGCCATAAGCTTCGCCAAAAGTGACTGAGAAAGCGGGTGTCGCGGTCAGATACAATAGAAAGAGCCAAGCCATGTAAGCGGTAAATGTCCCAGAAGAAGAGTTGAGCGACATGCACCGCATTTGTTGTACGTTTATAAGGAATAAAGTGGGCCATTATGGAGAAACGGTCGACCACAACAAAAATGGAATCATGTCCGTATTGTGTACGTGGAAGGCCGAGGACAAAATCCATGCTGATCACGGACCAAGGTGTCGATGGAACGGGCAGAGGCTGGTAGAGTCCGGCATTCGTAGCAGTACCTTTGGCCAACTGACAGACACGGCAACGTTGCACAAATTTTCCAACATCGCGGCGAAGCGAGGGAAAAATTTCGCTGGACCAAGTCCAGCGTTCTATCGCGCCCAACGTGGCCAACACGATGTAGCTCCGAAATGAGGCGAAGATGAAAGCTACAGTCCGGGATGCACAATTTATTCCCCCAAACAAAACCCCTCGCTCAACATATACTCTGTGGTTGTCTTAGAGTTAACTGAAGAGAGAATTTTGCTAAATAAAAGGGGTCAGCTAAGTACAGTGATTTGAAGGTGTCAAACCCATCAACAGCAACACGTAAATCCGTGAGGAGGGAGTGGCGCCGACTAAGGGCGTCTGCCACACAGTTAGAGGCCCCTGATTTATGGCGAAGAACAAACGTGAATTATTGAAGGAAGGCAGCCCACGATGCATGACGAGCGGAAACATTGGGTTGACTTGAAATATATTTAAGAGAATCATGGTGAGTGAACAAGACGAACTCACACTGAAATAAATAATGGCGCCAATGGCGGATGGCACGGACAACGACATAAAACTCCACGTCATAAGTACTGTAACGAGATCAAGGTCCCGTTAATTTCTCGCTAAAATAAGCAACGGGTCTTGAATTCTGACTCAATACCGCACCAATCCCCACTTTAGAAGCATCACAATGTAACTCAAAGGGCATCGAGAAATTTGGTAAAACAAGGACAGGGGTTGTTGTTAATTTCTTCTTGATGTCGATAAATGCATTCTCCGCCGCGGGCATCCAAGTAATCGTGCCGCGCATACAATCCATGAGCGGAGCCATAATAGAGCTAAAATGCGGAATAAAACGTCGGTAAAATGAGGCTAGTCCATGAAAACTACGAACAACGGTTATGGACGTGGGGGTCAACTACTCGCAAATTACGGCAATCTTACTATCATCCATACTTATACCTACAGCAGACACGACATAACCCAAAAAGAGGACACGATCAGTAAAGAAAATACACTTATGGGGTGCGGCCAAAAAATCGTTCAGTGCGGAGTATCACGAGGACAGCCTGGAGATGTTCCATATGTTCCATTTCTGTATGGCTATAGATGAGGATGTCGTCGAAATAAACGACGACACACTTGCCAATCAATGAACGCAAAGCCTGGTTCATGACGCGCATAAAGGTTCTCGGGGCATTTGACAGGCCAAATGGCATAACAAGCCATTCAAATAATCCTTCGCGCGTTTTAAACGCTGTTTTCCATTCGTCACCTGGCCGAATACGGATTTGATGGTAGCCACTGTGTAAATCCAATTTGGAAAATATAGTCGACCCGCTCAACTGGTCTAATAAATCATCCAAACGGGGAATTGGGAACCGATAGCGTACAATGATTTTATTCACCGCACGGCTGTCAATGCACATACGCCAGGTATTGTCCTTCTTAGGAATCAAGAGAGCGGGGACAACACACGGGCTGAGACTTTCACGGACGAAACCACACTTTAATAAATCCTCTACTTGACGTTGGAGTTCAGCGTGCTCTGCCGAGCTCATGTGATAGTGCGGCCGATTAGGCAACGATGCCCCAAGGAGAAGATCAATTTGGTGTTGAATGTCCCGAAGTGGGGGAAGTCCGTCGGGCAGATCAGACGGGAATAAATCAACAAATTCCCATAGAAGAGGTTGCACAATAGATGGAGTATCTTGCTCATCAAGAAATTCGTAAACCAACAAAACAAAAACCTGAGAACCTGAGGACATTTCACGGGCAAAATTAGAGCAAGATAAAAATAGAACAGTGTTATCTACTGAGGGAGCATCCAAGGATGGAACACTGGGGTGCAAAATAATTTTAGAACCACCAAAAACAAAAGTCTATTTATTGGCATGGCCATCGTGTATGACACGCTGGTCGAATTGCCACGGTCGTCCAAGAAGGATGTGGTATGTATCCATGGGTACCACATCGCACCAAATAGTATCTGTGTAGGTACCCCCGATGGAGATTGGCAAGAGAACGCGAGCATTAACAGACACCAAGTTGTAGCATTGAAGCCAAGCCAACTGGTACGGTTTGGGGTGGGCCGTCATGGAAAGATATAATTTAGAAACGGCATCGGCGGAAATAACACTCACTGGAGCCCGAATGGATGATATATTTACAGACGCGACCATTAACTGTGCAAGTGGATTGAAATAAGTGATGGCGTTGAACATCACTATCGAATGCGCGCGGAGCCATACAGGAGCGCCGGAGTACAAGTGCAGCACCCACATCGCCTGTCACATGTTCTTAGACCAAAGGAGCAGAAATATCATCGTCGAATATGGGTGGGCCATCATAGACATCTTGGTCGACATTGGCCATAAGAAAGGCATGTCCGCCACGTGGATTGGGACACGCGGACTGCCGGTGGCCTGGTTCACCACACGAGAAACATCGGTTGTTGGGTGAAGGACGAGGTAGTCCAGGTGGGGCTGTGTGCCCAGAACTACGATCACTCTGGTTCGGGGCAACAGTGGCCGGTGTGGGCGGGGGGCGTGCGTCGGTAGGTAAACGCAATAGCCTGTTGATGAGCCTCAGAAACAGTGGAAGGGGTCAGCAAATTAAGCATATCCTGGAAAGGTAAACGCAATCCCCCGATATAGCGAAAAATTAATTGGTCTGTAGATTCATGAATTTCATTGCGCGTGAGAAGCTGGTAAAAATCGGTGGAGTAGGCATCCACAGTACGTGATCCTTGGTGAAGCGCTTGTAGTTTTTGATAAAGTGTGCGTTGATAATTGAACGGGAGAAACTCACGTTCCAGATGTTTGCGAAACTTGGACCATGTAGCAATTTTTTGTTTTCCTTGGCAAGAACGGGACACTTTGACATGTTGCCACCAGGCCGACGCGCGACCATGAAGACGAGTGGTAATTAAGGGAACACGCCGATCGTCCGGCATGGCTTTAAAATCCATCAACTCATCCACAGCGTGCAACCAATCAATAAAATCATCAACGTCAACATCCCCATGGAATTCTGGTATGTCAAGCTTAAATCCAAGCTCCCAACGACGATCATCGTCCTGCCACGGGGCGGCGCGTGGAGCCAAAGGTGAGAACATATGTCAACGGAGACGGTGTCCTCCTCGTCGAAGGGTAGGGCAGGCACATCGCCCCCACCGTGGTCAGGACGACCATGTGGACCAGTAGCGCTATCATCAAAGCCAGGTGCGCGCGCAGCAGGTATGAGGCGAGACAATTGATCGAAAAACGTCTATTGCTGCACGCGGAGATCTGCCACGCCTTGGGTTAACGTCTCAACTTGTTGACGAAGGAGGTTAAAATCTTTGTTGCGTTGCACATCGTGTCATGGAGGCATTGTGGAGATCGTAACTGGTCTCTGGATACCAAATGACGCAACGCAAGCTTAACGACAGAAGAACTCAAAACTTCGTTTTATCAAAATATCAAAACCGTCTGCCACACTTCACTGATAAACCCTTATATACTAGGGTTGAATGAATCCTACTCAAAATAACTCCTACTCAAAATAATACTAACATGCAAAGAAATAAAATCCTAGTCTTAAAATAACTCATCTGCCACATAATATCAATATTTGAAAATATCAAAACTCCTATTAAACAAAATAATTCATTCAGTTGCTAATTTTTTGAAGTTGCTTGCGCACGAGATCATTTTTTGCCAAGAATATTAACGCGGTTTCATATCCATCACATTGTTTTCCATATATACATAGTAGTTCATCAAAATCAAGAAAGGTTCGTGATTTTAACCGAACAAAAGATCCAATGAAAATCTAAGAATCTAAGAAAGGTTCATAATTTAAAAGACTATGATACCCTTACTTAAATAAATAAGTTCTAACACACTTCATCTTCCTCACACTCACTCACATTCTTGTAAAAATCTGATTTTTCTTTTGTAAACCCTAGATTTTCAAACACTCACATTGTTGTAAATATGGACAACAAAAATTAATTTTGTCGAATAATATAAGTATATCCAAAATTTGCAACTTAAAAGTGTTTATTTTTTCATTTTTACAGCTGAAAATTTACTGTTGAATAACAAAAGTGCGATACTTGGCACGATCGCAGTACAGTTAAAACATTTCTTGTGTTGTCCTGCCAAATGGCATGATGGCACGATCGTAATTATTTTTCGATCGTGCCACTTGGCACGATGGAACGATCGTAGTTACTTTTCGATCATGCCTTATGTCATGATCAAGTATACCATCGTGCCATCCATCGCCTTCTTCCCTAAACTCAGACCAAAACCAGAAAAAAAATAAAAAAAAATAGTTATGTAACTCTAGAATTCAAACAAATACAATTACCTAACACTTATACCCAACAATTACCCAAACTAATCCAACTATAGGTGCGAAATTAAAGTAAAAAATTAAATTCAAAATTAAAACAAATTAAAAAAATATGTAATCCAAAAGATATTACATCTTTTTTCATTGCCGGAACAAAAAAGATTGGTGGAATTTCTTCTGTCGCCGCCGCACCTTGGGTTTATCATTTTGGGTGTATTTGGGAAGAAAACTAGGGAAATGGTAAAATGGAAAAGTAGGAGGGGTGTATTTAGTAACTATGTTATATTTTAAAAAGTAGGTGGGGGTGTATTTTTTAGGGTGGGTGAGCTTAACAATTTTGGGGGTGTTAATAGCGCCACCCTTTCTGCAACTATGTGATTTACATGTATTCCGTCAATACTTATAATATGACGTGGACTACCATAATTTGGTTTAGAGTTAGTCTTCTATCAGACCGCCTAACGGATCTAATCCGTTAGACGAATTTAAATATCCTACCCGTCAACCCACCAATAGACGCACAACCCACAACCACCACATCAGAGGGTCGCTGCTAATACATTTTAGGAGGGCTACTAATACTTTTTGTGAGGACTACTAATAATTTTCAGAGGGGGAACTAATATTTTTAGGGGAGTTGCTAAATATTTTTCATGATGACTACTGATACTTTTGGGGGAAGAACTAATATTTTTTATAAGAAAAACTAATACTTTTCTGGAGGAATATTAAAATACCTATAATCGGGAAATGTAATACTTTTCAATGAAACTATTAATATGTTTTTAAGAGCAATACAAATACTTTTGAGGGAAAAATAAATACTTTTGATGAGGATTCCTAAAACTACTGTTCAAGGGGATTACTAGTACTTTTCAACGGTACTACTAATACTTTTTGGGATGATTATTAATACTTTTCAGTTAAAAAATAAATATTTTTTAGGGGGCTACTATATATTTTTCAGGATGACAACTGATACTTTGGGAGGACGAGGGGAGAAAACTACATACTACTTTTATGGGAAACTACTAATATATTTTATGAGAAAAAGTACTTTTCATGAGAAATACCAAAATCATATCTTTAATAGAAAACATAATACTTTTCAACAAGACTATATATTAATACGTTTTAGTAGGAATACTAATATTTTTGACGGAAAAATTAGTACTTTTCATGAAAATGACTAAAAAATTGTTTAAATGGATTGCTAATACTTTTTGCCGGTACTTCTTATGAAAAAAGTTAATATTACTTTTAACGATACTATGTAACTACCTAATATTACAAAAATGCAACTGGTCCAGTGATACTATTCCACCGCTCCCTAAATATTACAAAAATGGCACCGCGTTCAAAATCATAAAAATGCCACCGCCTCTTCAGAATTACAAAAATACCACCGGTGCATGAAATTACAAAAAAACGACAGTTCAGGTTGGTCCGTGTAATGGAACAGAAACGTAAGACGGTCTGACCAGAGTTTGTCTTTTGTTTATTTGTGCATATTATTATAGCCAAACTCTTTATATAGATGATAACGTCCCAAAATATAAAAAATATCACTCAGAATAGAATAAAACGGACGCATGAAAAAGACTTCTTGCTTCGTTTTAGTAGCTTATGAAATTCTAAGGGCGCGATTGGATATACTTTTATTTTGAAAATTTTCATTTTGCTAGAGAATAGTGGTAAAAAATATTTTACAAGAAAAAAGATGAATTTTGAGATTGTGATTGGATGTGAGATGGAAAAGTAATGATGAAAGTTGATTTGATTTAAGAATAGTAAAATAATGATTGGTAGTTAGAAATGTGTGAGTGAATGAATAGTGAAATTTGTGGGAGAATGTGTAATAATGATTAGTTTTTTGTAAAAAAATGTGTAGATGTGATTGGTGATAGAAAAAATAAGAAAAAGTGAAAGTGAGAGAATAATATATTTTCTGAAAATTTTCATAAACAATCATATGTTTGGTGTAAAAAATTTCTCTAGCGGAACGAAAATGAATTTTGTTTCTTATCCAATCGTGGCCTAACTTCTTACTTTCATTTTTCAAAAAGATTCTCAAACTTTTTTTTTTTTTTGGAAAAGAGATTCTCAAACTTTTTGGCATTCTACAAACTTTAAAACATACATGTTCATAATAAGCTTATCGGAAACATCCTCATCTTAAGCTATCGTTTCGGGGAAAAAAAAAATAACATCCTCATCTCTATATGATTATGTTTAGAGGTTAGACAGTGTCTTAATTCCTAGGCGCATTTAACTATAAATGTTACAAAATAAAATAATGTAGAATTTTGTGATTGATTATCTGCAAGCACTTGGTAAGAAATGTCTTGTTACAATTTAAAATGGTCACATGACAAATAAACAATTTCACACATAGACGTAGCTAGGCCGCATGGTTACCCTAGCCCAATTTCTTTTCCTCTTAGCTCTATATATATATATATATATATATATATATATATATATATATTTCATTTTTTTTCCATAGAAAAAAAGGGACAAAAAAATTTGGGGTATGCGGAGGATGGGGAGGCCCCCCTTGGCTATGTCCCTAATTTTCACACACTCAAAATCTCGAGTGGAGTTGGGTTTTCAACTTTCAACATCAGGTGGGAGCATCGTTTTCAATTCCAGTTTTCCTGATTTTTCTTGGCATAATGACAGTTGAAATAAAATGAAGAGGAAAGAATGATGTAAAAGGACCTTAATTGAAGTTCAAGATAAGGTAAACGAACACTATAGTCACTACTACATTTTTTCCTAAAAGAGCAAGAAAAAAGAAGCTCAATCAAAAGCTTTTTGGTTAAAAGACAAAAACTGTCTTAATCTATTAAAAGTTGGCAGAAGTCAACTCTTATTTGCACTCCTTTTTGATAGTTGGGTAGGTCCCTAATTAACAATTAAATTAGGGATACTTACAAAAACACCCCTGAGATTTTGACTAATTGCAAAAAAACTCAGATTTCTTTGAAAATTACAAAAAAACTTTGAGGTTTGATTGTGTCTTACATTTTCTCGGTAATTTTTAAAAATATTTCAACAAACCCCCTTATATTTACAAAAACATTATATTTACCCCCCTTAAATTTAAGACAAAACAAAACCTGAAAAGGTTTTTTGTAATTTTGAAACATCTCTGGATTTTTTTATAATTAACCCAAACCTCAGGAGTGTTTTTGTAATTATCCCATTAAATTATTGCGTGTTCAAATTATTATGATATGATTGATATGTGTGAATGTGATAGACTAAAATGGACATTTCTTGATTCATTCTCATTCACAAGCCTGTTATAGTTTAGTGATGTGAATATTCATTTCTATAGTATTCCCAATGGTGGAGCCAGCACCCGAAAGTGGGGGTGGGCCGGACCAAAATCAAGAAAAAATCATACAAGCTCTAAATTTTCAAAATAGCAAGCAAACTCAACTCAAGTGCATTACAAAGCTTGAAAATACTCAAAATCTAATATATTAGGCTAAAAAGTTAGTTGGATCCGATGATTTTTTACTTTAACAAATTCATCAATAACAGAGTCTATATCTATCGTGTAACAAGTTATCTTTCAATAAAAAATATCAAACTATCAGCAAGAAAGTCATAATCCATATCTTGTTGCGAATCACAATCTTCATATGTTTCATTGCCGAGAATGCTCTCTCAGTCATACGTGGTTGTAGAAACAAGCAACGTTAACACGAGACAAAACAATCTTGTTATCATTTTCTAATCATATGCCTTTCTTGTTTTCACTACATAAATTTGCAAGAGTAAACACTTAAAACTGAGTATTGTGAACTACATGAGCATGTTAAAATTGCAATTCACTCATCAAAGCATTCATCTCACGTTGCTCAAAATCATCAGGATAAAATTCCACGGCCAACTTATAGATATTATTTGCATTAAATGATTCAAAGGAATTTTTTTAGATCCAATGTGATACTCAACTCAAGTAGTTTAACTGATGTCTCATTAAATCTCAAGTTCAACTCTGCCAATTGAAAATCTATGCATTAGTTGAAAGAGCTATTGATTTTTTAGTACCTGACTTATACACACTTTGCTGGTTTGGTTCCTGACATTCCAGAGTTACCAATTTAGTACCCATACACCCATACTTCATATTTTTTTATAAAATGGTACCTATTAACTTTTAATGACGAAAATGCCCCCAAAAAACATAAGTACACTCTAAAACAAAATTGAGTCTACTTATTTAAATTATGGAATTTTAATTAATTTAATTAATAAAAAATAAAAAGAAGTTTATAAATATATTAATGAATTTTTTGAAAAAATAAAATTAATTACATTAAATTATTAAATTAATAAACTTAAATTAAAATTTAATTGATGAAAAAGATAAATTAGTTTAGCTAACTAATTTTAAAATTTTAAAATGAAAATTAAATAATTTTAAAAATTAAAATTCAAATAATAAATAAGAAAATTATAACAATTTTTTTATTAATATATTAGTTTTTAATTAGTTTTTTAATTAAATTTTAAAAAATAAGTAATTTATTTTATTTTATTTTTTACAATTAAGTATTTAATAATTTAAATAATAATAAGTTATTTCTTAATTAAATTTATTTTTTAAATATAATAATTCTAATTAAATCTGAACTTTCTAAGAAAAATTAAAAAATCTTGGGGGCATTTTCGTCCTTAAAGGTGAATAGGTACTAATTTATAAACAAATGTAAAGTATGTGTACTAAATTGGTAACTCAGAAATGTTAGGTACCAAACCAGCAAAGTGCCTATAGGTCAGGTACTAAAAAACCAATAACCCTAGTTGAAAAATTCAAAGTGGTAATAATATTCAAACTCATGTGTCTTCGCCTAGGACCATGTTGTTGCTCATTTTGGGTATAGTATAAACAAAAAAACTTCTACTTCATGAAGCAATTTTACCCACCTTTCATCTCTCAACTTGCGAAGAAGAGTTTTTGTAGTTGAGACATATCCAAGTGCAGATAAAATGTCAACAGATTCCTTTTGGAATGTTTGACAAAGAAAATCAATCATCCGCAAAACTGCCTTTATTAAATGCAACCCAAAAATAAAATTAAAACTCTTAATACTTGTCCAAGCACCCTCAACTTCATTAACAACTTTGGAATTTGGACCACTACAAGTGATGCGCTCAAGCACATTATAATGGTTGCACCATATATTTCTATCATACTCATAACAGAAACATAATGAGGACCCCAATAGTACCTTAATGATGTAAAGATGACATCTGCTTAGCTCCTCGTCCAGATTCACGCTCTCCACTTGCCAACATATTCTCAATCTATATTCTATGGGCAACTTGTAACTTAGCGTTGCGCTTAGCAGAAGATTTGACAATATTAATGACAATATCCAATATAGAAAAGAACTTCCAGATTGGATCACATGGCTTTTATGTAACAACCAATGTCAACTGCAACATGTGCGCAAAACAATGAACATAATATGCATACGGATAATCATTAAGAAGCAATGCTTGCAATCCATTCCATTACACATGCATGTTACTATCACCATCATATCCCTGGCTCCATAATTTGTGAAGTTGAAGATTGTACTGAGAAATAACATTTGATATCTCCTGCTAAAGTGTTTCGGAAGAAGTCTCTGAAATACCTCTAATTGCAAAGAAACGCTCTAGGAAGAAACCTACATTATTCACAAACTTCAGGATAATAGCCATTTGTTCTCGATTTGATTCAGCTTTTGCTTCATCAACGAGAAGAGGAAAACAAGATCCCCAATTTCGTCATGTATCACATGACGAACTCTAATAGCTATAATTTCCAAAAAAGAATTATGGATGTCCGGAGAAGTATATTTGGCATTTTTTAGGGCGTTACTCAGTACAATATCTCTAACGTATGCGCTTCATTTTGTTGTATAATTAATCATTTCAATCACATTTCCACAGTTAAAAGATTTTTCAGACTCATTATGGCCTCTAAAAGCATAACCTTGCAACGCTCGCCTTTGAACAATCATGATTGACGTTGTTTTTAAGCGCAATCGATTTTTCATAACTTTTTCTTTGCTAATTCTCTCAATCACTTTATCAATATGTTGAGATGGGATCATCAAAGAGTGAGCACATGCTATAGACTTATTGTGAGGAGGCGAAGAAGATGAACTGATATGAACAAGAAAAACACATTTCTTGCCTTGATGAACTCTCTTCCAATTATCAAATCCATCCGAAGTGGAAGAGGTGTGGATATATATTCTCTCCAAAAAGAAAGCACGAAAAGTAATAGGCCTTATGTGTACAAGAAGAATACTCCAATACCAATTAAATTCATGAACCAACTAGGCTGAAAATGACGAATTTTATCTTTATATTCTCGACCTTTATACAAATGAAGTTTTTGTAGGTAAGACCCAACATTTAAATAAGAGCGTCTAATTTCATCCATTTTCTCAAGAGGCCAATCAGATATTCTTCTCATTTTTTCTGGATCCCGCTCAATTTCATATGATGAACTTGGAGTAGATTATTAATTTTCAATTAAAGGAGTATCTTAGTGGTTATTTGATTCCTCATTTTGTGTATTTTTTTACGGGCCTAAAGAATGAATTAATATAGTTTTGCCTTTCTTGCCATGAGGTTGTTATATATCCATAAATTAGATAATGGTAAAATTACAAAATTAGTCCTATAACTATAGAGCAATAGCAAAAAGGTCCTGTAAAAATCACGTTTTGCGAAAATGTCCTGTAACTATATAAACGTCTCAATTTTGGTCTTGCAAAATGCAAGTTTTGCAAAATAGTCCTGTAAATGTATGAAGATCTCAATTTTGGTCCTAATTTAACTGGTAATTGGGAAAACTACATGTGCCACTCACGTGACTGAAATTCGGTGAAATTAGTACCAAAATTAAGATTTCCATATAGTTACAGGGCTATTTTGCAAATCGTGCATTTTGCAGGACCAAAATCAAGAGTTTGCTATAGTTACAAGACTTTTTTGCAAAATGTGATCTTTACAGGACTTTTTTGCTATTGCCTTATAATTACAGGACCAATTTTGTAATTTTGTCTTAGATAATTTTAAGCTACTGTCAAGAAATTGTAAGCTACTTTTCAATTCAATTAATTGCAAGCTACAAAAATTAGGGGGACAAATTAGTGTATCATATTTTCTCAAGAAAACTTCAATACACAAATTCATGGCAAGCTACTATAAAATCAAGTTTTTCAATTCAATTAATTGCAAGCTACACAAATTACGGGGCAAATCCACAAAATTCATTCAATTCAATTCAGTCCATTCGATCTAACCAAATCAATTATTAAATTCTTAAATCAAGCTTTACAGTCCATACACAAAATTCCAGATTCAAAACAAAATTTGTTCAATTCAAATATTAAACATGAAACAACCAAATCAAATATACATTGGTAATAAGTTATGGAGCGCTACCCGGACTAGAATACATTACCCATTACTATTAAAGCTTAGGAAGTGAAGAAGAAGAAAACCCCAAGTGACCGCTCGTGTCTCAAGTCTCAACCCTTTTGTATTGCTTTTACGTTTGAAATAGTGAAGAAGAAGAATACATTATTTAGTGATAAAAGATTTCTGCAGGCTTGTTGGGGATTATTTGGGCAATTGAGCTTTTTTTTATTTTTTTTTAGTTTTTTTGAAATACCCGAGCCTCTCACTTCTCACTAGGCCAATATAGCTCATTCATTATATGTTGTTTACATGTTGCTTACATGGCATTGGTATTTTCATTGTTTATATCATTTTACATGGCATGATAAATTTCATAAATTTCGAGCCCTTATATGATATGTAGTTGTTGGACTATTAGAAGCTAGCTATTAAGTTACATGTGGTAGCTATTCAAAGAGTTACAAGATTACACGTGGTAAATTAGGAGTGAAATGTGGCATCAACATGTACATCCGAGAGTATAAGATGTGAATAAATTAAGTATATGGATTAATAGAACGCTCGAAGACTAGACGGATATTAGTTGAGAGATGAAATATTTTGTGAGTATAATAATAATAATAATAATAATACAATTACCCATATGTAAGAACTGTATGTAAGAAAATTACATTGGTAATGATTATTAGTGATATTAATTTATATATATATATATAAACACACGTATATATATTAGATTAAGTGGCTAACTGGAATATGCAATTTTTTTTTTTGATAATTCAGCTTCCAGGCGTAAGCCTGACTATGCCTGAGGACAACAGCTTCGGCTCCTCATTGCTGCCGCCAAGGTAAACCGCGGGATGTGCACGCACTAGCCAAGATGTTACGGCAGAGTCTCATTGGCGACGTACAACCGTATCCTCCCAGGTAAAGAGAACAATTATGTTCGACCCCCAATCTACTAATAACGATCTCTCCCCGAATCGAACCCACACGGATGCTATTCAGTATGAGTTCCCACCAAATCTTCACCAGCTCGCATATGCCCCGGGGAGCAATTTGATGGAGCATGGATTTGAACCCCTGACCTCCACCCCACAATTGCTTGTGGTGGTCAGGTGGGCTAAGCTACCTGGTTAAATATGTAACTTTTATATATATATATGTATATATGTATGCAGGTAATATATATATTGTAATATTATATGTAAGTCATTAACCCACCAATGCAACTAAACTTATTATAATACACCTAATTTGCACACATAAGTTTTTGCCATCGCCATAAGAAAAGTGAAGATTAGTATCAACTATTAATAGACAATTTATTTTGTTTTCACACGCGTACACACACCACATAGACTGGATAACCTACAGATATGAAAGAAGCGTCGGGAGAAAGGGGATGAACAACTGAACATGCATAGAACAATTATTGGTAAGTAACTAGTTCTAATCTCTCTCTCTCTCTCTCTCTCTCTCTCTCTCGGTCTAATTAGTGAGACTAAGGTGGATAATCCAATTTATTTCTGTAAGTTGATTATGTGAGATACTTGAATCAAAATCTATTTTATAAATAAATTAACATATACATGATACTTGATACTTATTCGAACAGAAGCGTGTATATACATATACATATATATATATAAAGTTTCTTTTAGGGATAATATTTACATTTATGAATAAGGCTCAAGTTGATTTCATTTATATTGTTAAAATTTCAATTACTCAACCTCTTTGAGTGATATGGAAGAGTTTTATTAACCTTAAACAATATAATTTACAGATTGATAATTTTTACAGTTAAGGCTATGATATAAACTATAAAGTCCTCTATAATTATATATATATACATGTATTACACACACACACATACACACACCACAAGAGAAATTAACACCTTATGCTTTTACAGGTTTCTTTTACATATAAGATTAAAGGAAAAGACAATTGTCTAGCCTTTAATAAAATATCAAGGGTGACAGGTAAGTAAAAAACCATCTGCAACTGTAATGCATGAACATAGTATCGTTTGAATTGACTGTATTATATATGATTGTGGTATCTTGTTGAATATACGTGGATATTATATGTTGCATAATTGGTTTGTATGATGTTGCAAAATGGTGCTTGGTGAGCTATTGAAAATGCCATTCACAGCATTCGCATGTGCATGCATATTACAAGAGGATGTTTGCATGCACGAAAATATTTTATGGAAGAAAATGGTTGTTTGTTGACCACTGCTAGTGCACCGAGGCACGCTGGGCGTGCTTATGATATATGTTTAGGTATAGCAGGTGTGATACTTCCTGGTGAACACAGAGCTAGATAGGAGATGGGCTCTTGGTGGGTCACAAGAGGATGGTCCATCTGTGAGTACCTATGTGTGGCCCTGCGGGGTGGGATACTTCTTGGCGGACACAAGGGACGCAAGTAGGGGACCCTTGGCTGGGCCGCGGGAGGATGGTCCACACATAGTTCCATACTGATATTATTGGTCATTTGATTATTGTTGTGTGCAACTCTTTTTCGGTGCATAGTAGTTGGATCAGGGGCCCAAATGAAAGAAAATAATTTTGAATAAAGTATTTTGATTCATGGATTTTACATGTTAGCATTACATGTTGGAAAAACACCATAATTCATTGGACATGCATGATTTTTACTTGCTGAGCTTCAGCTCATGTAGTTCATGCATTGCAGGTGAGCATAGGAATGCATGAGCTTTTGGCTTACTGTGCAGTGCTGGAGTCCCTTCAGGTTTTGAGGATCATGTATATGGATGACGACCTGTTGGGCTATGTTGATGGGTCACTTTCTCTTTTTGGTCTTGTATTATATTTTGGTTTAGGTTTGTACCCTCTTTTGGAAACTCTTATGTAAATATGTACATATAAATAGCTGGGTGATGTGGATTATGTGTTTGGTCAGATGGTTGTTTGTTGTGTTTAATAGTAGGGTTTGTTACCTCTTTGCTTGTGGATATGGGTTGTCATTTTCTAACAAGTAAAGTGATATTGCTTGTTCGTTGTTAAAATGTCACAGGAAAAAAAATACAGGTATATAGGGTTTACGTTGTCAAATTTCACTCTTTATACTGCTTAGTAGTGTAGTAGTAGGGGTGGGCGTCACATTTTTGGGTGGGTTTGTTACATTTAATATGGGTCAATTTTTGTGGCTTAACAAGAGCATTGGGTCGGACTTGAAATTTTCTTTGGTATTAATTTTTTTTTACCTTTAGTTCAATTTTTTTTAGAATGGGTTGGGCCCTGGGCCAGACTCCCCCCCGCTCCTGGGTGTTCATATTCCTAAAAGTAAGGAATAGTCATTCCTCATCTCATCTCCCTCATGTGTTTAGCTATTTCAGTTATTAAGAATGACTCTAAATTTATCTTTAATGAAATTATTCTTCTGAAAGTAACTAAAAATATTGGATATAATTCAGATTTTTGAAAAGTTGTATTCTAAATAATATAAATTATATTTAATACTTTCATAAATTAAATATAAATTATATTAAAATTATTTTTCTCCATTACTATTATTCATTTCTGATTACCAATCAAAATATTTAAATTAAGTGAAAAAATCACCATCTCATTCATTTAGGCATTCAGTGTACATACCAAACATATGAATAGTATCATCATATCATTCATTTCCTATTTTTATTTCGTTCCTAAATTCATTTCATTCATTTTTAATTCCCTTCATGTATACCAGTCGTGTTGTTAATGATGTCTAAAAACTCAGTATTTTTTATTTTACTTTTCCATGCAAAAGAAGTATTTATTCCAGAGTGTTATAAAGAAGTATTTTATTGTAACTCCAAAAGTTAAAGTACTTCAAGCGAAGGAAACTTGAATGCAACACGAATAGACAAGGCAACAAGGGTATGGAATTGTCCTAGAGAAGCATCTCTGATGCTTAAATTAGTATGGATCTGAGACTAATGATGCGTGTAAAATATACGTGCATTTAGGGGCTTAAAACGATATAAATTTGATGCATTTGCACGCATATTTAGTATATTTTTACTTGGTTTCCTTAGAAGGGCATATTACTGCGTATTCTTGTCACTTTTTACACGAAAGGAGCTTAATCGAAGAAATATCAGTTAAAAGGCCTGGATAGGACTAACGAGTGCAAAGAGAAGATTGAAAAGATGAAGAAACCGGACAAAAACACGTCACATGGATGGACCGTGTGGGACCACACGGCCGTGTGACATACCCATATGAAAAATAACATGTCCGTGTGAAGTTGGGAAGAAACAGGGGACGGAAACAAGCCACACGATCGGACCATGTGGAACCCACATGGGCGTGTGAGGCTGGTCTGGACGAAAGCCACACGGCTGTGTGAGGCTACACGGACTGGCCGTGTGGTGCACTGTCACGTGTTTTTTGGTGTCATTTTCCCACTCCAACTCTACAAGTGATCTCTCCAAGCATCTATAAAAGGGACCCAAGGCTTGCACGAAAAATCATCCATTCATACAACAGGCAACACATCAAATTACACAGGAATACGAGATCCGAGGTCTTCTAAGATAGGAGGGCTAGGTCGCGAAGAACACCACAAGGCCTTTCGCATCTACGGGAGCACAAGAGCTTCGAAGGCTTCGGAGGGGAATCCAATCCAACACGAAGGGGTTTTCTTTCTTTGTCTAGATCTCTTGTTTGTGCTTAAACGATGTCATAATGTTAATTTCAAGTTTGTCTATGAATTTGTTATTAATGTTTGGCTAATCTTTCGGATCGTATGGCATAATCAAAACTGTGGATTCATGTTAAATCTTGATTAATTGATTTCTTAATTGATTCATGTGTTCTATTTATGAATTCGAGTGTTTATTCTTAATTGTCGATTATCTGATCAATAATTTGCATGTCATTAGGGACGAATCCAGAAATTTTTAGAAAGGGGGCACAAAATTAATGTAATTATAAACAACATATAAAATAATTAGTTATGGCATACTTTTTTTTAAATAACCTAGTTACTATATATAGCTTTTAAAAATAAATGATAAATAATTACGGGAAAAGACTATGAAAAACTACACACATTGTTTTTAAAATTGCACATTTTTTTCTAATAACCTAATTAAATAAAAATTTCAAAACTAAATAACAAAGAGTAAATAGAAGGTAGAAAAGGCCATGGGGGCACATGCCCCCACACTAGGGAGTGTAGATCCGTCCGTGCATGTCATACTTGTTAGTCCATTATCCGAAAGGTTAGTTCTAACGAGACGAAAATCGAATTCAGACATAAACATGGTAATATATCGGGAGACTACTTCTGTTTGTGGGGAGTATTTCAATTCAAAGATCTTTTGGGAGTTAGTAACAGTTGCGATGGATCGGGAGAGCTCAATTATTATTAATCTAATGTTTATGCGCCACCTGGGAGGGAAAATAAACTATTTATGAATTGAACCCATAGAATTGCATGAATTGGTTATTGAAACATTAATTGGATTTAGTATTGAAGAAACATGTTGAGATTATGTGCCTAAAGTTGCTTCTGTGGTTGTTGAAAATACTTGTGGGGTTCACAAATTTATTTATTTCTTTTATTTTTGATTTTTATAAAAACTCTTATATTCGTTGCTTCAATAAAATTGGAATGCGATGTTACTATAGCCTAAGTATTCGGTAGTCAATACACCTCCAAAGAATTTTTCAGTCAAAAATTATTAATTTGGAAAAAAATCTCACAACCAATCACAACCTAACATTTTTTATCTTTTTCCCTCTCCAGATTAGGTTTGTTCAAATCAACCTATGAAATTTAGTTATGGTTAATGTTTTGTACCAAATTTAAGGTTAAGTCATTAATATCCTTGTGTAGCCGCCTAGCTAACAAGTGAGATACCCATGGTTAAATTAAATAATAATATAGTTTTAACTTTTAATAGACACTGGCTTACCTATGTTAAAATAAGCATCCATATTTATTTATCAATATATTCATGATATAGTCGGGTTAACTTAATTGGGGTTCTAAAAAAGTCAATATGATGATGTCATTAGAATCTTGAGAAAATATAATTTATTAAATCAAACTTAAGTGTTGATGTAACAAATACAACAATTAGAACTTATGAAGCATACTCAATCTTGAAAAATGGATGTTCCTTAAATGAAATTTAAAATGTACTTCTCTTGAAATGTGTGCTTTGGGCTTTTACAAAAGTTTAAAAATTTTGAGTATTGATATTAATTATATTCTTGCCAGCGCAATTAGTCATGGTGTTTTTCGACTCCTATATAATTTAAAAATTAATTTTTTTATAGTGAGATTTCAAATATTTTTGCACAGAATAATCTATATATATATATATATATATATATAAACAAGAACTTCTTCCAAATATAGCAAAATCCCGCCAAAAACATATTGTCAATTATGGAAACTTTTTATTCTTAATCACGTTAAATGAGCCACTCATTAACTAAACATTTTCTGTTACTTTTTTGTTTATTTTCATTTCATAATGCGCTCTTCGTATTTCGTGGTTTAATTGCTGATGCATAGAAATTCGGATGCACGCCTTAATTAAATAATGTTTGTTGCATTGGAAGTTGTTCCATTAATTCTGGCAACTGTACGTATTGGAACCGAGAAAAGGTAATCAAAATTTGAAATTTAAAATAAATAGCTTAACTATATGACAGCTGTTTTGTGTTGGAAACGAAAAAAAGTATTCGAAATTTGAAATTTGAAATAACTAAAGGATTTAATTATTTCAAATTACAGTCCAAATATTTGCACTTTTAACTTCCATTATAAATAAGTCTCATCACCATTCAAAAACACAAGATCACTTTGCCATATGGTAAACATCAGCAGAATGGCTCCATTGTTTTTCATTGGTTCAATACTTCAAACTGACAAAGATGTTTCTGGGCAATCAGAGTACAATTGGTTCACGCTATTCAACGTACCTGCATAAGAAAAATATTATTTTAATCAGGAATGTGTATTTCATATCTGAGGTATGTTTATTTGAATTTAATCTACAAAAAAATTTAAAGCCTGCTTTTTTCCAAAAAAATTATTCTCGGACAAGAACTATACCAAACTCATGACACCTGTGAGAAAGCATAAGTCAATGTATGTATTTTTTTTTTTTTGAGAAACTACGATGTATTTGTAAAATGCATTATTTAATCAGTTAGTAAGATACGATTGCAATTTAGATGCTATCTTACGTGGAATATCTTACCCAATACTAACGTAGAATGTCGAAAAAGAAAGGGATCATAAACATAGCAATAGCGCATCGAGTAAACAATGGAACAAAAACAATGATCGGGCATAGTTGCTTAAGAACTCTTTTAGTTATTCAAGCAAATTCAGACATGCCAAGAATAATTTTGTGGCACAAGGATAATATATACCAATATAAAGACAGAGCATATAGAGCTACCCTCCACATATGCAAATTATGTTGTATAAAATATGAGGTGTTTCAAAATGAATTACTAACTTTTCCAACAAATTAACCATCTACAATATGGAATTTCATTTCAACATGAAGCTTTGGGAAAACATGAAATACTAAGGCCTTGTATGGTTATGTTTCCATGAACTATTTTCAGTTTCTAGTGTTGGAAATAGAATTTTGAGAATTTATTGGTTTCCGTGTGAAAACTGGAATTATGTTTGGATGAGAGAATGAAAATGAGTTTTATATAGGTTTGAAAATGATATTATGTTTGGTTGAGTAGTTTTGAAATAGTATTTTATGTATATAATAATTTGAAAAGTTGATAGTGGTTGAATTTTTTAATTGTATATATAATATTATATTTGGAAGATTGTAGGTTGGCGGGTCCCATTAAATATATATAATTAAAAAATAGTAATATTTTAAGTTGATAGAGTTGCTAATGGAGGGCCCCACATGTATAATTGGATGAAAAGGTGAGAAAGTAATTGATGAGTGATATAGGGTATAGTATAGGGTTGGAAATTGAAAATATAGGTTTGAGACATTGTTTTATGTGAAAATTGGAAAATGAAAATGATGATTTCCATAGGAAAATTTAGAAACAAACATGATTCCATTTCTATGAATAGTTGAAAATTGGAAATTGACCCTTGGAAACATAAACAAACAAGACCTAACTTTTCGGTAGTTCCTCATAAAGGTAAAGCATATGTGGATGCGCATGAAATTTCGAACGTGAATAAACAAGAATCAAATTTCAATTGACAAAATATCTTATCAAATTTGTTATTCATTATGCATAATTATGCCTTTTTGTTTCTCATTCTGGGAAACTACAAAAACAAACATTATACATACATTCGTCTAAGTACAGATCTGATTTTTTTTTAAACATATCCGAAAACATGCAGGCAGAAATATGAAATTTTTTTCGATCGATGGAGGAATATATTTTAACAAATTTTAACAAATATGAGCAGATCAAAACAAATTTTAAGATCAAAATGCGAATATTTTTATCCTTTCAACCGATTTTAACAATTGAAACAAAAATACTCTAGATCAAAAATTTTCATTTTTGAAAATGCTCTAAATACCAAACTAAAACAGATATGTTAGAAATTTGTGTGTGTGTATCCGAATCTTTATCCAAAAAAAAAAAAAACTTAATATTAAAATAAAAACAAAACTACTAGATAAATTATATATTTCGTTTCTTTTCCAGAAAATGCCCTAAACATCAAAATAAAACCAGCTCCATTATAAAAATTATAGTTCTGAATTTTTTTGATAGCAAAATACTCTAAATACCGAAATACACTACCAGATCTGAAGTTTTTATCGGGAAAACACCTAAAACTCTAAAATCTAAAATTTTTGTCACATAAAACCCCAAAATCTATAAAACGTGTTCAGAACCAAACTTTTGTTTTCTCGAAATGGATTTCAACAGAAATTAAACATAAGATCCGTTGTGTCTATAAATTATTCGAATGAAATTTATCAGATCTAACCTAAAAATACACAAATCTTAACAAAATAAAAAACAAAAAAAGAACTTACCGTTAATTTTTAGATTCCGGTCAGATTTCTTCATATCCGAATCAAAATAGCATATCAATGTATATCGATGCTCAGATGTGTTGAAACTTCACATATATCCGAAAATTATTTTTCGAAATGTATGAAATCTTAATACCGTTCGAAATCGCATGAATTTTTTGTGGAACTAAAGAAATTTTGTATTTAAAAGCAAAACTTTGAGGATATCCCGTTGAAGATGAGTTACTTTTTCAGAGTAACATTTTTAAGAGAGAAAAATGCTTGAGAGTGACTTTTTTGCCAAATGATATGCAGACTTGGTTTTGGCAAATTATATGAGTAAAATGTTTTTTTTTTTTGTGCTCTTTGAAATGTGTAGATTACACATGCCCAAGAGGCCAAGACCTGAGATTGGAAACATTTTCTTTGTTTAATTGTTGAATTAGTTTGGCCAAAGATAAAGAACAAATTCGATTTTGTTTTATTATTGCATTGTAACTTAAAAATATCTATCATTTATTTTGATTTAAAAAATAAAAAAATAAAAATCGATCATTTATTTCATTTGGGCTTATATAATCTATTGTTAGAACCGCCGGTTTCAAAAATCGGAAAGGGTTGAATCAGAACCTAACTGTTCTAAAGACAGTTTCGATTCCAGTTTCGGTTCAAAACTGTCGGTTTATCAACCGCATTTCTGGTTCCGGATTCTTTCGGTTATTTTATTTTATTTTTAAAATTTTTAGTATTGAATAAATCAAAAATTACTGCTAAGTAAGAAAAAAAATAATTTTATTGCTTTAAAACTTAAGGTATTTTTACTATTTTAAAAAATCTGAATTTTTTAGTAATTATCATTAAAATATAAAATGAAAAATAAGACTTCCTTTGTTCATTGAACATTGTGTGATTGACTAATTGTATCTTGAAATTGGTTACGAGAATTGAAATTTTGGTGGGTGGGTTCTTTTTCAGATTTCAAAGCAATTGACGGAGTAACCGAGTGAGCGGCAAACATTTTTGGTAATTGTGAATTGAAGGCTTGAAGCTACTGCTTTCAAATTTCCTTTTTTTTTTGACAGCACTGCTTTCAAATTTCTGAAAAATTTAAATTAAAAGAAAATATGTACTCAACTGGCGGTTTACAGTTCCAAAATAGAGAAATCGTAACCTAACCATATAAAAATGGTTTTCAGTTACGGTTAGAACCGAAATCGTAGTCAACTATTTTTTGAACCGTTGACCCATTACGAAACCTCATATTTGCTGGTTCGGTTCTAACCATTGAACACATCTACCTATTTTGAATATTAAATAGCCACTACACTTTATTTTTTAATTTCTATTGTCTTATTAGGTATTGCCTACTAGGACAAATATTAGGGATGTCAATGGGGCGGGGCAAGACGGTCAGGACCTATACCCATCCCGTGTCTAGAATGGGGTAGGCGGGTCAACCCATCACGTTTGTAGGGTGGGACGGGTCGACCAATTATGCCACGTTTTAAATTAAATTAAATTAAAAAATAAAAAAATATTTACATTTATAAAATATAATTTACAAAATATTATTATCATCAATTTATAAATATTAAATATTAAATATAATATAAGTATACATGAAAGAATATATTATAATATATATTATATATGTAAAATATATATTAAAATATATTTTAAAACTAAAAATTATAGGCGGGGCGGATACCTATGGTCAATGGCGGAGGGAGGGGGGCCAACCTAGGCCCCGCCCCCCCATTTTTTTTTAAAAAAATTACACTATAAATTTTTAAAAAAAATTATTTTAAGTATATTTTATATGATTTTCTATTCGGTCCACTCCATTTTCGCGTATCGGCCCATCCCAAAATATTTCATGGCTCCGCCCTTGCCTATGGTGCAGAAGTGAGACCCAACCCGGGAGCGGGGCGACCCAAATGAGCGGGCCAAATCAGTAGCCACGGGTCGGGTCAAAATTGTCATCCCTCAACAATTATGAAATGCTTTGCATGTTCTAACATGATAATTATTTAAATTAATTGGGAAAAAAGTTCACTTAATTATATTAATTATTACACTTTAATGTTTTTTTTATTTACGTTTGACAATTGATGTAAAATACTAACATAAATTAGGTTATTGTTGTCAATTATGTGCAAAATATATTGCTTTACTTTGTCAATCTTCTAAGCAGTGTAATTTACAAGGTTCTCATATGTGTAATATTATAAGTCAATTATTATACTCAATAAATATTTTAACATCATTTGTTCCATTTTTCTAATAATTTTTAGTTTGTACTTATGATTATTGTTTCTTAGTATAATATATTTGTTAAAATCCATTATATTTATATTTATTGATGTAATGGATACAATAACTAAATGCAACAAGATAATAATGGGAAAAAAATCATATCTAGAAAACTTTTTAATTGGAGTCTAAACACTTTTTTAACGAAAAAGGGGCATCAATTTCCAATCAGTTGAAAAAAAAATGACTACGTAATAACATCAAGCAAATTAAAGTCTATTTAAATTTTGCTAAGTTGTACTTAAAAATAAAAGTTAAAACACAAACTTGGAGCAACATAAAATAACAATCTAACTATTACACACAAAAGTGGATATATAAACTCAGATGTGTAAAAAAAAACATGCAGATCTAAATATTTTTGTGTGAGGAAAAACCAATTAAAAAATAAATATTACTATAAACTCAGATCAGATAAAATTTTCAGATAAGTGAGGTATTCCATTTTATGCAACGAGAACTAATGTGAAGGACGAGGTAAATGAATTAAGGTTTTTTTATTTTTTTTTCCTTTAACACAAAAAACAAAAATGATTTTGTTTAGAGAATCCTAAATGACAGTATAGGTTTTTTCTCTCCCATGTTTCTTTATCTTTTTGTGCACGGAAGTATGGATTGCAAGTCTGCAAGTCTATTTGGGTTGTTTCATTTAGCTTTTCGGCCATTGACATTAAGCAAAACCAAAATAGGTGCTTTAGTATAATTTCATATTAAATAATAAAATATAGAATTGGGCCACATGTCAGTTATAATTTTGTGGAAATCATATTATAATTTTGATAGTTATATTTGATTTTGATCCATAAATCTTTTATAACTTGGCTAAATTATTGATTAATAAAATTATTATAGAATTGTTTATTTTTTAATTTTTTTTTCTTAATGTATAATTGTATTATTAAACTCTCATTTTATCTATTTAAAAATAATATTTTTTCCTCTATTATATTTTTAGGCATGCCCTTATAATTTATTGTTATATTATTTGATCTATATTTATTTGTCTTTACATCTAATTTCTGATCAAAATTCAGATATTGTAATCTTTAAAAATTTAAATTTAATTTTTAATATACACACCGTGCATCGCACGGGTGGAATACTAGTTACTAATAGTTTTAGATTAGTTGGCATTTGTATGGTAGAGACAACTAAGTCCAAATAACTTTTATAATATAACAATCTTTGTATTAGATCTTGGACAAGCAAAATTATAGACATGTAATTAAGCTATATTGCGGACTACTACTTTATGTGATGAAGTGTGATTCTTGAAAATTTGTTCTTGTGCCTTTAATATCAAACTTATCTAAGCGACTACTCTAGCCTCTAGTATATGATAAATTAATTGGAAACATAGACTTGTTTTACTTAAATGTTTTAATTGTAGAATACTAGCAAGTTAATATCTACACAAAGACTTCTCTCCAATTGGTGAGTGTAATAAAGATTTTCATAACAAATTAATTCGCATGTCAATCTATCAATTAATGCAAACCAAACATCAAATAGATATAATTCTTACAAAAACTTATTACTTTTTGCAATATGAAGTTTGAGGCGGTATCTTGTCCACGTACCAAAAATATTCAATATAAATGTGGAGTTCAATACATGTTAACAAGATATGGTTTACGTAAAAATTATCATTTAGCTGATTAATTTTTTAAAAATAAATTATTTTGTTACTCCTAAAGATCTCACTTATAATAGTATTGCAAAATTAAAGTGGACGATAATTATTGAAGCTAGATGGTAGAATCTAAATAAAATACATATATTTTGATGCGATTACAATTAAATGTAATAGTTAATGTATACAAGAACATATTAATCTGAATATAGCAACAATTAACTATGCAATTGAAGTGGTCAAATTTGTCGATCTATTCACACTTGATTAGAAGTTTATGCTTCTAATTAGATTGCTTGAATTTTATGTAAAACCATGAATTTTAACATTACGACAAGCATTCACATACAGTATAGAGTTATTTTCACTATAAAAGACAATCAAAGGAAATAATTTAACTATAGCGTATGGAAATAAATTAACTTATAGCAATGAGTCAAGAAGTTATTTGTGTCATAAAAGGCTATTGTATCTTGTTTGGGTGGTTGTGAAGGCAAAAAGTACTATAAAATATAATGAAAATTATGTTAGTCTCTCATGCACCATCATAAATCGTGAACCCTATTATAATATATATATTAAAAAAAGACTAAATTGCAACTTTAGTCCTGTAGCAGTATGATTTTGGCAATAATAATCCTTTATAAATCACGGTTTCCAAAATGTCAACTGTACTCCTTTTGATTGCTATAAAATTGGAAAATTTGTCCAAAAAAAGCACATGTCCACATTCGCGGTCAAACCTCCTGATGTGAAAACCAGTTTTGTTTATATGGGCAACATCTAATTCAGATTTTCTTTCCATAGTTTTTATCCCAGTTATCATGTTAACTCAATTTGAGAACATCGCCTAAACAAAATTAGTCATCACATCGATTGATTTATGCATAAATATGGGCATGTGGAACTTTTCAAGGAGATTTTCGAATTGTTTGTGGCCATATCACTTAAATCAAGAGTTTTTTTCTGACAATTATGGGGCTTTATTGAAAATCGTATTTTTTGTGGACCATTATTGCCACCACTATATCTATAGCCTATAGGACTAAAACCACAAGTTCGCCTAAAAATATTTAATGATCTATTTATATTATATTTTTCAAGAGATATTAAACATATTTTTTTGTAGATTGCATTCAAAATAATTAATATAGACGATAATCTAATTATATTGTAACTAACTTAATTGAATATGCAATAATCACATTGTTTTTTAGTTAGATAATCAAGAAAACTGAACGAACGTATCTTTAATATGAAATTTCCGATTCCTATTTAAACACATTGTTGGTAACTTTACGATCACATCTTACTTCTACTTTAACTAATTAGAGAAAGTTATATATCAAATATAATGGCTTTTGTAAGAGGCTTCATGTTGGTATTAGTGTTGATAGTTATAAATATTTCATGTAATACTGAGGCTCGTCATCTTGCAGAAGAAAAGATGAATGGCCCTAGTCTTCTTACAGAAGAAAAGGTACCCTACAATCTTCTTTGTTCTCTTCTTGGTGGTTGTGAAAAATCTTTGATGAATCATCTTGCCACTAATGATTTGTATGGAAAGGATTCAAGCATGGATGATCCCAATCATCTTGGAGAAAAAAAGGTACCCTACGATCTTCTTTGTTCTCTTCTTGGTGGTTGTGAAAAATCATTGATAAACCATCTTGCCACCACGAATTTGTATGGAAAGGATTCAAGCATGGATGACCCCAAATATCTTGGAGAAACAAAGGTACCATACGATCTTCTTTGTTCTCTTCTTGGTGGTTGTGAAGAATCTTTGATGAATCATCTTGCGACTAAGGATCTGTATGGAAAGGACTCAAGTATGGATGATCCCAGTCATCTTGGAGGAAAAAAATTATTACCCGCCTCTATTATTTGTTCTCTTTATGGTAAGAGTTGTGAACAGTCTTTTGTGAATAATCTTGCTACTAAGGATCTGTATGGAAAGGATTCAAGCATGGATGACCCCAGTCATCTTGGAGAAAAAAAAGTATTTAACAAGCTTTGTGTTCTTTATGGTACTTGTGAAAAGTCTTTTGCGAATAATCTTGCTACTAAGGATCTTCTTCAAAAAGACTCGAGCATCGATGGTCCCAGTCATCTTGGAGAACAATCTCTCGTGAAGCATCTTACTACTGAGGATCTTCAATAAAAAGACTCAAGCAATGTCGACCCTAGTCATCTTGGAAAAGAAAAGATACCTCACGGCGTTCTTATTTCTTCTTGATACCCCAAAATTATTAATACTAAAATACATATAAAAAAGCGAAAAAATATATATATAAGTATTATACATGTCAATGACAAATGACAGACACTTTTGAAGAATAAGGTTGTAATAAATCATAATTTAAATAAATGGGTTGACATTTGAAATATTATCTTGTGTTATTATTTTATATAACTTGTTTCACAAGCTTTCCACATAGTGTCTCCTCGCTTTCATTAGGAAATTGTTGAAGTTAAATGAGTTAGGTCCGCATATGCTCAAAGGCCACTATCGTGAGGAAAAAAAGTATATTCAAACACATAGAAAGCAAAGTGCTTTCAACAAGAAAAAAATAGTCATATGATAATGACTTTTCTAACATTTTCTACTAAGAATTCACAATAGTCATTGCTTTTTAGTGACACAATTATCATTCATTTACAAAACAAATTATGTGATAGAGGTAGTGACTTGAACAAGAAAAAAATCTGATGTCGTCATTGGTCTTTTCTTCAAATTTTTCATTTAATTGAAACAATATTTATTTGGCCAATTTAACCCAATACAATATCTTGACTGATGCAAAAATATAATGTTTCATGCATATTTATAATATTTTAATTTTTAGGTATGTTTGTTGTGTCACGTCATAACAATAATTGAGAAAAAAAATTTGAAAAAGAAAGCATGCAATTTAAGAAATAGAACGCCATTGGAACTAATAAAAACAGATTATGTTTATCTCTTTTTTGTTGCACTTAAGGCTAAAAGTGATTTCTCTAGCTCATGGGTTCAACAATCACTTTGTAAACCATATAATATATATTTCTTTTAATCACACACAAGAAATCATAATCCAAATATTAATTGTATCCAAATATACAATCATGCCATCGTGCATGGTTCCAATTTGTACCATCGTGCCATTGTGTGGTAGTAAGGGCATTGTAGTCTTCAGCACCTGGCCAGTGATTGTAATGTGTAGGGTGGGGTGGGTACGATGTTACATAAAAGGAAGAAAGAAAAATAGAAAATAATTGAAAAATACATTTTTACTCCAAGTTTAGTCGATCCACATAAGCTGCTAAGTCAACAACATTTTTTTCATAATTATATTTTAATAAAGTAAATTTTCATGTTAGCTAGCTATCCACAATCACCGATTATAGGCGTGAATTGAATAACAAAACTGAATCTCTAAATTTGTAATATTAAAAAATAATTAAACATCATGGTAGTTCTTATAATTCATCCTATAACAAAATATGTAAAAACATTGAGCATCAAACTACAAACTATTTATAGTATACTAGTAAGGTGCACGTGCGTTGCACGTGAACCATAAGAATTTACTAATTTTACCAACTTGTAACTGCACCTGGAAAAACATCCAAAAGCAAAAACGAAAATCTTCTTCGTTCCTTTAGCATTTTCTTCTTTGGGAATTGTTTCGACACTTCAATAGTTGAAATGAATTACATCAATGACGATGCTGGAAACGCTTAGCAATGGGGTTTGGATATTCTACTGTGTTTGTGTGTGTAAACCAAAAATGCATAAAAGCTACTTAAAAACTTAGGCAGTGCAGAAAGAAATTTAAATCAGATAAATGCATTTCGCCAATTGAACTTTTTCGAACTGTTTTCTTTTGGAAGTGAACTGTCTTGTGCTAAAATAACAAATTCCAATAAGAATAATAGTACTTAAAATACATCATGAACTTTGAAATAGTAACTTTCCATCATCTAATTAATCAAATTATAAAAAATCCAACACTAAAATAAGTTCAAATCCTAAAAGAAACAAACTCCTCCAATGGATCATTTATGGCTATAACACCCTCCTTCCACATAGAAACATAATTCGGCAACTTGATGAGAAGACTCTCAAAACTTCTTCAATATAAGTGCCCTCTAGATGAGAATCTGACTCAGCAGACACATATACTACAAGTTCTTCTTAAAAGAGCAAAATGTACAAGCACGAATGCTTCTTTTTAGGGCCTGCAAAAAAAAAAGAATATCACAAATAGTTCAGACAAGAAATTTAAAAATAGGAGGAAAAAACCATCCTAATTCTAATCACCTTAGGTGACCATTTTGGAAATGCTGATTTAAAATGTAGTAGAGATGTCACTCCATGCCATGCATCTTTATTTGGGTGACCATAACTCTTCAATACAAAAGATAAAGCATGAAATAACTATTGCATGTGGATCATATGTTACCAAATGAAATTGAGTTTTGGAAACAAATGTTCAAATATTTTATAGGACATGTTTATATATCATATACACAAACATAGTGCCCGACAAAATAAGCAAGAAAACATTTTAGACGCAACTTTTGGATTGTTCTATCATACATATCACCTAAAGATTTTGAAGAGTTCATCTATCTCAGAGTCACCGGGAAATAATAGTTGTTGGTTTCACAATTTTGTTTCACTTCTACTCTTCCACTTTTACTCTTTCACTTTTACTCAGCATCACATCACATTTCTCATTGCTCACGTGCTTATAAATTTGCACATCTATCTCATGGTGTTTCAAGATAATCGTATTTGAAACTTTTTCGAATTTGATTATTTGTTATAGTCAATAATGCGAAATGAAATTTCAGTTTGAATAGAATTCACATTTCCGATTTTCCTCAGGATACATAATAGAATACAAAATCCCTAATAAAACACACGACCCATATTATTAACCCACTAAAGTCAGTTGGTTTAACCTATAAACTCAAATAAATTAAAGTAAATAAATATGAACCCAACCCCTAATCATAGAACTCAAATTTGTAAGAATTCGAACTGTTTTTTGTTGTTTGAGAAATTAAAGGTAGAACTATCCATGGGTATTGCAGATTGTTGAATACCCCAAAAGAGATTATCGAAAGAGATTAGTCTTCTTCCGTTCATATTTATTGTTAGTACTATTATGCAAAAATACAAAATGAAATTTCAGTTTCAATAGAATTCACATTACCGGTTTTCCTCAGGATGCACAAAAGGATACAAAATCCCTACTAAAACAAAAGATCCATATTATTTACCCACTGAAGAGATTTAAGTGATGAATTACTAAAACAAACATACATATTAACTGGCATAATATTGTGTGTTAACAAAAAACAACCGATTGTAAACCGTAAAAGTCTCACAGATAAGGTAGTGATATCTTCATTTTCTTTTTTACTCTTCTTTCTCTTATACCTTTTTAATTTTTATTTTATATTTTTTCCTCTTGTTTCAAGATTTGGTTATCCATTTTTTTTTTCTTGGAGTTGTGCTAAGAAAACGACTATACGACATGCGGCTCACGTTTACAGATGTTTTTGTGTGGATATCTATTCTTTTTCTAGTAGTCCAACAAAATATCAAAACCTTGGCATATCATAGAATTAAATGCTTTCGCCTACAGCAATAAGGTCAGATAACTTTTTAACACTCCAAGCCTTTTTTTTGGCTTATAAGATAAAGAGAACTTAATTCCTTCACTTACAAGTGAGAGAAGTTCTAATTGTGGACATTTCAAATGCAAGTTTAAATACTTTCTAGTATAATTAGGGAAAAAGTTAAAAACATATCACAATCATTTTTAGGAGCTAAAAGCTACAAGATATGTTTATGCATAAGATACTGAAAACGCCCGACTATGGGGCATCATTTACTTGCAATGGATTAATTATTATTCATATACACAATTCAACTCAAATTAAAAGCATTTTCATTAGTTTCAGAAAGTAACACAGGACCCCATATTATATATTCCTGACCTGACGTTTCAATATAAAGCTCCATTTCCTAAAATGAAAGTTCTTTTTTTTAAAAAAAAAAAAAACCAAAACGACCATCTCATTTAGTGCATTGATGTACTACTAACTCTAAACAACTACTTTTAAGGGCAACAGTGTACAACCACACAAAACTAACATATTTCGCCTTTGATCTAAAATATCCATGCCTGGTCAAACTCGACAAAAAAAATTGGGAATTCCCTAATTATGCAAATGTAAATGAATATCATAAGCATCTTCATAAACTGGGGCTAGATAGACCAAGTTCTAATTAGCATATTCATGATCTAACACTCTCCATTATGTTCATATTCATCAAAATTTTCTTCTCCACCAAATTCTCTATGGTAATTAGCCCTTATCTCAGAAGCATTATACTAAACATCGTAAAAAATCAGGAACCTTTATTTCACAGCAATTAAATTTAAACCGGTTAATGATTTCAATATATATTGTATGGTTGATGAAGACTTTAGAAGATTCCTTCTTAGCTTCTTAAACTTCTAAGAGATTAAGTCCCTTATAATTTTTATGTTTAACCATATTGTTTGTTGATATTTATATTGTTTGGTATTATCTATGATGCCCAAACTACCACCTCCAACTCTTTGTCGTTCGTCTTCAACCCAACCTCGACAACCCGGTTCTCTAATATTGGCATTTAGATCGACGTAGGATACAAAAATATAAAAGTTATAGGAGAATCAACAAAAATAAAACCCCATTCTTTTGATAATCCCCATAAGAATCAACACATTTAAGTCCTGGCAAATTAATTTATGTATTCCCCATAACAAAAAAAAAGTTCAACAAGGAGTGGATGTTACCGTTATTTTCTTTAACCCATATGTCGCAACTCGATCAGCTTTGGAAAACCACATTGGTTGGTATGAGGAATTAAACATCACCTATTGATGGATAGTTCAAAGATTTTAGTTGTAGATTTACTTACAATTTATTCACAGTAACTTTAAATATAAATGAACATGACCAGCCTCTGATATTAACCCAAGAAGGTGACTACACACCATTAGTTGCACTCGAAATATATAAATTCCGCACCTTGCACATGCAAGTTCTTTATGTACTTTCTCTCCAGATAAGATAATCAAAAATTTGATATTAAAAATAGACAAGTATTTATCAAAATTAGATGGCCTATCCTAACTAAGAAATTAACAATTCATACAATTACAATTCAAATAAAATAAAAATGGATAAAAGCATATGAAAATAAAATCTAAAATTTGATCAGATAAAATCAAAATACTTAGGTTGCTAAAGGCATATATGTTTAAGGTAGATAAATTGCTAATTTCACAATTGATACAAACACGAAAATATTTGAATTATAATAGTAGGCCTCACTACAATACAATAGCAAAAACCTTAGTAAAACAGATTAAAGCTTTTCATTAAAACTTGAGATAAGGCTAGCCTTAACCATGGAAGGGTCAAAGCACCGTATGGCAAAAACTAAGTCTTGTGAGACAATTGAGAATTTTTCATGAACCTTTTTTTTTTCTTTCCTGAATATGATGATTGGAGAGAAAAAAGAAAAACTTATCAGAAATTCCGATGAAATATCGTATGAAACCGATCTGCTTTGGTCTCCTGACATCTGGAGCGTAAACTTTTTTTTTTGTCCAAGGAGTGAAGAATTTTTGCCTCTTGAGTTTCTCCACTTTAGAATTTACAAAAGCAACAATGGAACTAAGCAAAATAAGAACAATACAATTGAAAGAGTGTTGGAGAAAAAGAAGGAAAACTTACCAGAAATTCCCATGAAATGTCGTATGAAACCAATCTGCTTGGGTCTCCTTACATCTGGAAGTAAACTTTTTTTTTCCCCAAGGAATGTGAAGAATTTGTGCCTCTTGAGTTTTGAAAAAGAAACTGATCTTAGGTTCCATAATTGCTGCAGAGTTTTTGCCTCTTGATTCTCCTTCATAAATTACACTTTTAACTATTCAAATTAATCTAATACAGGGGTATTATAGTCTAGACAAATTTTGACAGAAATATTCGTACTTTTAAAGAAGTATATATATATATATATAGAGAGAGAGAGAGAGAGAGAGATATAGATATAGATTCTTACATTCAAACTATATAATTTCAATGGGCAATATCTTCTTTATAAAATATCATATTCAAATGAAGTCCTTATTAATCAGCACTTTTGAGATGGACTTTTGGATCTAAAAGTCTATTTCTAAATAAATGATGTTTGGTTGTTAATTTCAAATGGACTTTTGGATAAGTTATTACTGCAAAAAGTCAATTCTAGAGAAGTTATAATTGACAATTTCTTGAAAAGTCACTTGTTAAGAGAAGTTTATTTTCTAAATGGATTTTTGCACAAATGCTCCTAAACAAACGTTAAATATTTATAATGGATTCCACCACTATTATTTACTTAATTAATATACATAATTTCAATGGGCCCCACATTTCAAATTATCATGCTGATTTAACATATATGCCAATCAAAAATTCAAATTCCATCATTACCAATTTTACAAATTATTATACATAAAAATTCTTAAAAAGATATTTGTCTGTTTAAAATTCATTTATAAACAAAGGATATACACAGTATATTCAGCTTGTAGAATAAAATCAAAGCCTGCATTTTATAACCATTTGTCACCACAAAACTGTTTCCAGGTTTAACACAAATCAAAGTTCATTTCATTAATACTATTGATAAACAGAGGAGATACAGAGTGTATTTCATTAAATTGCAAGAAGAGATTGTGACTGTTTCTCATACTTAAATCCTAATCCCTTGGAATCATCTGCACACCAAACAAAAATCCCATGAAGATTTCCCTCATTTTTAAGCTTACTACAAGCTGCAAAAAACCCATTATTCGGACCTAATCCACCACTCTCATCACTTATGAAGCTTGGCAACACTTTCCCGCCATTATAATTCGAACTCTGTTTAGCAAAATAGTCCATAAACTGAGAAACACTTGTCCCTTTATCGTACGCGTAAAATTGGAAATTAACATAGTCAATTACGTGCCCATACTTTCTCCAAAGAGCCATGTAATGGCTTTGTACTTGATCATCATCATATGGAGCTATGGATGCGAATGAAATCGCCCCGTTTTTCTTGAGTGTCAAAATAAGCTTTCCTATGCACTCTGCGAATGTGTTAGGATCCGTTTTGAAGTGTTCGTAGTCTATGTCGATTCCGTCTAGATTATAGTCTTGAATTATGGTTGTTAATGATGAAACTGCGTTTGAAAGCCAAGAGTTTATGGAGGATGGGTTGAAATAAGCGTAGCCGTTTCCGACACTGTCGCCTCCTAAGCTGAGTGCTACTTTGACATTGGGGTGTTTGGTTTTGATGGCGGAGACTTGTGAAGGGGTGAGATTGTCTGTGTCCCAAAATATGTTGAACTCGCCGTTTGTTGGAGAGGCGGAAGACGATGAAGTGGTGTAGTCGATGGCGAAGGAGAGGATGAAGTGGAATTCGACTCCAGAGTGTATTGGAAGATCGGAGAATTTTACGTTCTTGAATTCGGCTCCGATGTATTCACGGAATAGGTTTGAGTTATTGGAGGCTGATTGTGCTGAAAAGATAAGGGCTTGGAAGATGAAAATGGTAATAATAGTAAGCTTGGAGAGTGCCATTATAATCTTAATTGGTTTTGGTTCTTGAAATTGTGCGGATAATTGTTTTGAGAAAGTTCATTTTATATAGTGATTGTTCAAAAAGTGTTGGGCCCAAGGGAGTTTTGAGAATATAGTTCTTAATCATGTGTGCCGTTGAAGGAAATTTTGCAGGAAATATGGATGGATATATTATGTTTAGATATATAAGAACTTTGTTCTGGTTTTATATGGAATTAAATTATATTCATTTTTGGGGCCTCGGTTTAAAAGATGTTTAATAATCAAGTGTGCCGTTGAAGGAAAGAGGAAAATAGATGTAAGAACTTTGTTTTGTTGTTAAATGAAATTTATATTCATTTTTGAGGGGTTATTTTGATTTGGGGCCATGGGGGATGTAACAAGATTTGACGACTAAGTTGTTTCTGTTATGGACTTCAAATTCAGCAATTATAGCTGCTAAATAGTTTGCACAAAGAAGGCTTTATGGTAGATGAACTTTGACTTCTCCACTCGTCAAACTTTGGTTTTATATTAGGTCAGGTTAAGAACATCTTCATTGAGCGTCCTGTACTAGTATTTCAGATCCAGTATTCCAAGTTTTTATTTTATTTTGTAGTTCATATTATAAAATAATAGCGTTTAATTTGAGATTAAATGTTAAACCCCTTATTATTTTTTTAAGAGCACCCGAATTAGTGTAGGGATTTAATTAGCCTAGATCCCCAACCTGTCAATTAGCATGTTGAAATTCTACGTGTGTATTGGATCCTCATTTACAAAACGAATTAAGATATCAAAAAATAAAACTGAATACAACTAACTGACTGTCCTTTCAGCTATTTGAAAATTTGGCAAACCAAATTGATCAATTGTGCTTGCACCATACACACATAACGAGGGATAGAAGTTTGTTTAAGAATAGTTATAAGGTACTGAACATAAAACCAATTAACCAAGTGTTCATAATTCCTATCAATGCACCAAACCTTTCCCAAGAGTTTTTGTGAATAAATTGCATTTGTACAACAAAGAGAAAATATTAAACCCTTGAATTAGCATTATTAACTACCAAATCTACATTGGAGAAGATCGAATAGTCAATCCCATAAAATTCTCAATTTCAAAAGTCAAACGTTTTTGAAGTTCTAACATTTAATTCAACATTAAGTTTTTCAGACATAAAATTGAAGCATTGAAGGATAACATCAAGTTTTTTTTTCTTTTCTTTTTTTGGAAAAAAGGATAAACTACAAACCATCCGTGCGCTTGTGCCTTGTGGATGTATCCCTTATTAAATTTAGGGGACTTGGTACGACCCACACCATGAAGCGTACTAAGTACCCACTATATATGTTCTACACAAACCCAATACGAAAAGGGACCCGATTAGTTACTGGCTTACTGCTTTGCAACCATAAGAAATTTGAAAGGTACTTTTTTATTTGTCAAATCTGTATGAATTGGAGTATTTTGTTACTTAACTCAAAAGCCTCTTTAAGAGCTGGCTATCTAGATCTATGTTTCTCAAATCTTCCTTTGTAATTTGAATTACTATTTTATTACTTAACTGCAAAGGCAGTGTAATTGTGTAAAGATGGCTACAAAAATACTTAAAGCTACTATTATTCTAATCAACAATTAATAACACTAATTATAGTGAATGAATGTGTGATGCAATGATGAAATCTCTATTTTCGCATCTGGAAGTTGGTTGGTGGTTCATGATTAGCTTTTATTTAAAAATTAATAGCATCGGATTAAATAATTTTTAATATAATCTACATCCATATCTAAATGGAGATCTATACACTACTAATATTTTATGAATTTGAGGGATGAATTTGCAAAGCTAAAAAGTTCTTCATTGAACACCCTCACCAACTGGGCTTTTTCTATGACTGAATGTTGGCAAAGTAATTTAGCTTTTAACGATAATATATACTTCACAATAAAGTAAGTCTATGTAAGTCAATTGGGCTGTGTGGCTCATTCCCAAATATTAGGGCCCATGTGTATTCATCTTATTGTTTTTCCTTTTTTTTTCTTTTGAGAAACCTGTCATCATCTTATTGTTGAATGCAAGCCAATATGGCAACAAGATAAATATTATTTATGATTAGGATTAATTTAAATAAAGTAGCTGAACAAAAGTACACATATATTAAATTGCTTTAGCATTGTAGTTTGAGAATATATAAATTTAATTTACTTTTTACAAAATGTTAAAACAAAGATTTTTAAATAAAATTTTGTTTCCTAAAATTAATTCAGTGTAGATTTTGAAAATAGGGTGTATGTCCGAAAGTAGTGGGGTTGACCTATTGCTTCAGTCATGTGTATAAACTAGAGGTACAAACTAGAGTTATCAAAATTCCAAACCAATTCGGCTTGATGGATAGGCTGTATGATAAGGATAGGCTTGGTTGCAATATTATAGGCTCGAAAGAAATTGAGCCTATTTGGTCCGAAAAGCTGGGTCGGCCCAATCAAACTTATGCATCTTACATGTGTTTTTATAGTATGGGTCGGGTTGGCTCCAACAATGATGGAATTTTGGCCTGGTACAATTTTTTTCTTTTGCCCAAGGCACTAGCATCGGGCCAACCCCGACTTATTTAACAGCTCTAGTACAGGCCCACTTGCAATAATAACTCATGAATCTATCGGATCAAATTTCTCTCTTCTCAAAATCAGAGTCCCAAATATTTATCGTCTTCTTCGTCGTCCTCCATTTCTCTCTCTCATAACTAGAGTCCCCAAAAACCCATCGCCTTTTCCCTCATCTTTTTTTTTTTATGTTTTCATCTTTCTCTTTAGTGGAAGTAGGCGTCTCCGCTCTTCCTTAGTGAAAGTTTTCTTCTTCAATCTTCCCATTCTTCGAGGAGTGTTTTTTCTCTTTATCATATGAATGTTTGACTTGGATCTTCTTCCTTCAAATCCATGGATTTGGAAAAAATCTAAATTCTTGAGCGTTTTCTTCTTTTTTGATCGATCGCGAAGTTAAATCGGCTTCGTAGAGATTCATTGTCAACATTGAACTTGAATTTTGGACTTTCAAAGTCATATCGCAACTTTTTTTCTCTTTCTTCAATCTTTTTTTTCCAGTTAATTTGGTAGGATGTTTTTACCGTTTTACGTTGAAGAAGATAAGTGTATTAAGTATAATATTACAGTTTGTCTACATTAAATACAATTTTTTTTTTCCAAAAACAATAATTCGTGAATCAATCACCTCAATCGTATTCGGTGTGAGCTATCGAGACTGACTCTTAATTTAGATAGCTATGGGTTTTTTTTTCTCTTTTTTTTTGAGAAACGATAGCTATGGCTTAATTCAAAAATTTCACAACCATTGAGAGTTGATATTGACCATGCCTATATGAAACTTTTAGGCTGCTTGTCTTTAATTATTTTCCACGTCAGAGGCAACTAACAAAGGCTTGAAAACAAAGTTGAAAAGTTACTTCGATTTGTATGGAAAAACTAGGAAAAGAACATTTTTATTTATATAATATTATTATTTATATACGAATAACAAATGCAAAAAGAATATAAGAATTTTATTGAACCAAGAATATGAGAATTTAAAGCTAATAATATATAGTGTCCAAGTCAATGGCTCAAAATAAACGAATCCCACGCATGAAAATGTCCAAATAAATTAAAGAAGAGTCATGGGCCGGTCAAGTATGTGTAACAGTGTAAGTGCGGGGTGCTACAGTCAATTACCCTCCACCAATCAAATAATGCCAAATCATTATCACAATCCAATATGTAACGCATAAAACCGCACTATAACACTCTCACGCCTAGGGGTGGAAATAGCCAGACGCTGTGCGTCGGACGGCTGCTGCTCGATTCACGCGTTTTCGGCTGCCTGACCTATTAAATATAATAGGCTTTTTTCCAAATGCTGCTCTACCGCTTTAAAAGCACTGGCCACTGGCCTCGTTAAAAGCCTACGAACCATATTTTTTTATTTTAAAAATATATTTTATCTATTATAATAATTAAATAGTTATCTAAAAAGAATAATATTAATAAACTATATAAAATATATTATATTTTTTATACTTATAGGCCATAAATAGACCGACCTATTAAGCTTGAAAGACTATTTTAAAAGCCTAGGCCTGACCTATTTACATAAATAGGCTTACAAGAAGGTCTTGGCCTAACCTATTTATGAAATAGGCCAGGCTAGGCCGGACCCAAAGTAGGCCAGACCGTAGGCTCCTATCGGATAGCCTGGCCTATTTCCACCCCTACTCACGCCCCTGCCTCATTATCTTTCATCACACACACACACACACACTCATCACCCCTGCTTTTCTTGTTTCTTAAGCTCTGTCCAGTGTCCATACATATTATACATACAACATACACATATATACATATATCGATACATCTGATTCAATTTCACATGGCGTCTACTTGCATATCGAGCTGCGTCGACGACGCCCGTGTCCCGGTTCGAGCAACCTACGTAAACCTCTACAAATGGCCGGAATCCGATTTCGAGTTCGTGAGATCGATGAGTACTAAAACCCGAAAAGATGGTCAGAATTGCACGTACGGCCATCCCAGGGTGGTGGACAGTATTTCATGTAGGCAGTTGTATTTGAGAAGCTACACTTTCTCTAGAGAGGAAGATTATAGAGATGAAAAGACCATAAAGTGCCTCGGCAGGGGTAAGGATCAGAAGAGAAAGTCCGGTGGTGGCCGTGGCGGAGATGTCAAGTGCGCTGGGCTGAAGAGGGCTAAGGCGGCGTCGTGCTCCGCCTTGGCGTCGATATTCCGGCGGTTGTTGTCTTGCACCACCGAGGTTAATGTTGCCAATTGATTTTATTGCATGATGTAATTTTTCTCTTCTTTTTACTAAAAATATTTTTTATTTTTATATTTGGCCCTTTCTTTTCTTTGAGTTTTTAATTTATAAATTAAGAGAGACTTTGTTTTTTGGCATTTTTACTTGTTGAAGTATATATATAATGAGGATGTTTTGAAAGGATTTGCTTCTCATCAAGGGCTTGAGAGTATGGTTGTAAAGGAGTCGAGTCGAGCTGAATATGAAATTGTTCCAATTTGATTGAATTTTAATCGAGCTTCAAAAACTATGTATGAGTTTGGTTTGATTATTAATCGAATCGAGCTCTAACGAGCGTTAGTTGAGCCGAATACGAATCGAGCTCAAGTGGGTAGCTTAATATTTTTACATATATATTATTCTTTATTACTAATCGAGTCGAGTGTTGAGCTTTACAGTTTATCGAACGAAAAAATATGTTCAGGCTTGATTTATTATATTATAATACGATGTTCTATTGAGTAAGAATGTGTAGAGCTGTAAAAAATGGTCCGGCCCGACTGGCCCCATAATAGGGTTGGACTGGGCTACGATTTTGTAGGCCCGAAAACATTTGGGACTTTTGGCCCAGCCCATTAGGCCCAAAACACCGGGCTGACCCGGTCAGTACGGTTAGCCCGAAGCAATTTTAGTGTATTTTTAATACATAGGTTGGGCTGGAATGGGCTCCTTAAAATTCTGGGCCGGTCCGATTTTCACCCTTGGCCCGATGTGCCGGCACGTGCCCTGCCTGGCCCAGACAATTTAACAGCTCTAAGAATGTGTACTACAATTCAGGCATAATTTATGCTATAATTGGAAAAGGAAAAATTGAGTATTGATTATGTAATGCAAATTAAGTTATATATGCTGCCGCGCGTGATCATTTTCTGTCTAGCATGATAGTTGTTTTGTCTGTAGCAAAAAAAATCTATATAAACAATGTGTTATAGTTCTATTAATGCAATTAGATAATAACATGTAATTAATTACATTAAACTCAATTGCTGCAGAGCGAAAGACTGTACAATTATAAAGTATAAAATTCTGTAAAATTGTGATGAATATATAGCAATATAGCGTCATTAGTTGAGAATTGGTCTCCAAAAAAGTGGAACAGAAAATCTCAATCATTAATACATGTGAAGAGACAATTACGGTACTATATACAATGTATGTCCGAAAATTTTAGGGAGGGAAATACAAGAAAGTTTGTGAAGAACAATTTTTTTTTCCTTTTTTGGAACGATTGATGCTATAAAATGGTCACCCGTCATTTTAATGGCTCTAAGCTATTTGCCGTGCAAGACTTCGATTTCCTTTCTATTAAGACAAAATTTTAGTGCACAAAAAGGTTTGGCTAATGTTGCTTTCACTTCTCACCTTTTTTTTAGAATTTTGTTCCACATAATTCTCCACTTTTCCTTTCCTTTTACCATTGCACTAAAAACCTTGACAACTCCAAGTTGACAAAATTCATGAAAGATAGAGCATTTGTTGGGGGCTTTCATTTTGGTATTAAATTACATTTTTTTACTCAAATCATTTTTGTAAAGATAAATTGGAAAATATACCAAGAATAAGTTGTGCTAGAAAAGACTTATGTTTATTTATACTAGGTAGACGAAATAAAGAGTATGAAATTGTTCAAGTGTGCGTTTACTTCTCTAATGATGAGCATTAATTATAGGAATTAATTAACGGTTTCATATTTGACCTTCAATTAAGCTTCATTATTGATTTTATTTAAATATAATCACATAGGTCAATGCTTATTTGACTTATATCTCGATTAAACTACACAAAGAAATAGACTTCTTTCATATTTTTTAATTAATTTAACAAAAGAAGATAATAAATATAATATCATGAATAATGGGTTTACTTCCCTAATGAATACTATTATTTATAGAAATTGATTTATTGGGTTTTAATTTGACCTTAAGCGTCATCAACCATCATTGCATTTTCTAAACGTCTACTCATAGAGGGTCAGTGCTTATTAAATCATGCTGAAGGAACGGAAGGAAAATTTGAAGGAATTTATTAAGTTTTAATTAATTAAATCAACAAGTATGTTCGATGGAACAAGAAATATATTCTATATATATATAGATAAAGGAAAAGGGTGGAAATGTTTTGGCTAAAAGAGGGGGGTAATATTGGTGATTTTGGGTAACACTGGTTCTACTAGTACTAATTATTTGTCGTCCTTATGCTACTTTTTTCATATAATAATGTAATTAAACCAAAATGAGAGTAAAATCCTGTAATTTACCCTTAACAAATTAATAGGTCGACCTTGATTATGATTACAATTACAACACAATTAGTAATAAGTATAACCTAATAAAGGAAATTGGGAAATTGTGATGGAGTGGAAGTATGATTACTAGGAGTATGCCAAAAGAGAAATGGTGAAAAGGGGATGGGCCGACCACATAAATATAATGATAAAGTTAAACATGCTTGTAATTATGGAACTTACAATGCAAGATTTGGTTGGGTACATCGCCACCACCATTATATTCATTTTGCCTTTCCTTTTGTTTATTTTTTATAATCATTTTTTTTATATTTTCTTTGTTATCTACTCAAAGTGCAATCCACAGTTATGATTAGCTCTTTTTAATACACTTTTTCTTTTCTTAATAAGTTGGGAGTAGAATATATAATATTACACTAATAATATAATATCTCACGTGAAGAAAACAAAGCCACCAAATCAACTTTTTACGAAAATTCTTCATTCAGCTACTCCTCTCTTTTCAGTCATTACTACATTCGTCAAAAAGTAAATAAATGTTCACAATTTAGAACTGCTGACCAATTAATACCTTTTTTTTTTTTTTTTTTTTTTTTTTTTTGAGATTGAAAACGGGATATTTCATTACTAATTAACTTGAATGTTGTGCATCAGCACATACAAAATGTTCAAATTCAGAGGGAATAACCCCATAATAAAAGCCATTACATGAATCAGAGAAAGCAAATTTAGCTAAGTTATGTGCTACTACATTAGCATTTCTAGAAATATGGTAAAACGAGATAGTTTCGAAATCCTTGCATAAGAGTTGGATGTCTTCAAGAAGTCCTCCCAGGTAAGAAAGATCCATGTCACTTCGATTCAGTCCTTGGATGAGATGTAAGCAATCTACTTCCACTTCAATATGTTTCTGGCCCAAACTTCGAGCTAGAAGGATTCCTTCACGGCATGCTATAGCTTCCGCACAATCTACCTCATAATCGGCATTATAGCACTTGGAAAGAGAATGGACAACATGACCCGTATGATCCCTAATCACAACACCAATACCTGTTCCTTTACCGTTCGACAAAGCCGCATCCGAGTTGATTTTAACAGCTCCCAGTGGAGGTTTTTTCCACAATTTGTCCTGTTCGCTCTGAGGTTGGCGTGGACGGGATTCTTTTGCTTGTTGGTAGACCTGGGAAGTTTTCAAGGCTAGGGAGAAGCATTCTTGATGAGGCAATTCTATATCCTGAAATTGCAAAAGATTTCTAGAATACCAGAGAGCCCATAAAAGTGTAGCAAAAAGGATTTCGTACTCCCTGTTATTCATTTTGGAAATTTCCGTGAGCATATCCGATATGGAGGCCTCATGCGTATGAAGAAGGTGATGATCCAACCGGAGCGGGGAAGTTTGCCAGAAAAATTTACTCCACGAGCAATCACGAAGAGCATGTTCCACTGTTTCAACATGCTCGAAGCAACGTTTACACAGGGGCACCATTTCAGTTTTCCTTTTTAGAAGATTTGCACCAGTGGGTAGGATATTTCGGGCTGCCTTCCATAAGAACACCTGAATTTTTGGAGGAACATCAAGATGCCAAATCCACCTCCAAATTGGGGATGGGCTGCCGGAGTATGATGGGCCATCCCGGTGAATCTGGTTGAGGGATAAGGCAACTTGATATCCAGATTTAACTGTGTATCGTCCATTTTTTGAAAAGTGCCAGGCGATTCGATCATCTCCCCTAGAGTTACGGAGTGGTATTCTAGATATCTGTTGAGCTTCCTCCTGACTGAAAATTTCCCGGATTAGTTGTTCATCCCATTCTCTACCATTCTCCCTAATTAAATCACTCACCATCAAATCTGGAGCCCAATTCGAAACTGCCGATTGTGCTCGAAAATGTCTCTGTTCTGGGAGCCAAGGATCAGACAAGGCTCTGATTTGTGAACCATTCCCGACTATCCATCGAATTCCCTTATTTATTATTTCTTTGCCGGCTATAATGCTTCGCCACGTGTAGCTGGGGTTGCATCCATACCCGGCATCCAAAAAAGATCCATTCGGAAAATATCGGGCCTTGAGCGTTCGTGCAAGCATGGAATTACTATCTTGAATCAATCTCCAACCTTGTTTAGCAAGCATAGCCTTGTTAAAATTTTCTAATTCTCTGATCCCAATTCCCCCATAATTTTTCGGAAGGCAAAGAGTATGCCAATCGATCCAATGGATTCGTCTTTCGTCATTTCTTCGGCCCCACCAGAAATTGGATATCAAAGAATTAATTTTATCGCATACCTGTTTTGGAAGGAGAAAACAACTCATGAAGTATGTCGGAATTGCTTGCGCTACACTTTTGATAAGCGTTAATTTTCCGGCAACTGAAAGTGTTCTAGCCTTCCAATCCTTCAGCTTCTTCTCAACTCGATTCAAGATTGATTGAATAATTCCTTTTTGGACCTGCCAACAGACGTCGGGAGGCCCAAATACACCGTGTGCTTTTCCACCAATTTGACCCCTAATCGATTTGCTAGAGATTGGGCATTTGCATTGGATGTTCCCTTATTGAAACTGATTTCTGATTTATCAAAATTCACCACCTGGCCAGATGCCTCTCCATACATAGAGATTATGTTTCGTATCTCGTCGATTTCTTTCGTGTTAGCCCGTCCAAAAATAAGACTGTCATCTGCAAAAATAAGTGTGAAATGGTAGGTGCTCTTCTGCAAATTCAACCCCGTGTAAGTTACCTAAGCCCTCCGCTTTCGAATCAAAGAGGAGAAAGCTTCTGCACAAAAAATGAATAAATAGGGGGATAAAGGGTCGCCCTGTCGCAAGCCTCGGGATGGGCAAAAAAATGGTCCAGGCACACCGTTAGTAAGCACAGAATAAGAAACCGTGGAAACACATCTCATGATAAGGAGACAAAAGAAGACCTGATGTTCATTTTTGTAAGGACACGCTCTAAAAATACCCACTCCACTCGATCATAAGCCTTGCTCATATCGAGTTTTAATGCATAGGAACCTTTTTTGCTAGCTTTATTCGATTTCATGGCGTGAAAAATTTCAAAAGCCAGCAAAGCATTATCGGTTATCAAACGTCCGGGAACAAAAGCAGATTGGCTGGGATTAATAACATGGGGTAAAATCCTTTTAAGTCTATTGGCAATGACTTTTGTAATGATTTTAAAAATTACATTGCAGAGACTTATAGGTCTGAATTCACTGGGAGATTCCGGATTTTTTGTTTTAGGGATGAGAACAATATGGGTATTATTCAAAGGGGAGGGATCGACACCATCATTGAGAATACTTAAAATAACTGAAACTATATTGACACGAATAGATGACCAAAATTGCTGATAAAATAGAGCAGGCATACCATCCGGCCCGGGGGCTTTTGAGGGGTGCATTTGATCCAGTGCTGCTACTATTTCCGCTTCATTGAAGGTCTTCGTGAGGTGTTCATTAAGCTCATCAGTTATCCTTGTGTCGACGGCGTCAATGACCCTATCTAGATTGAGGTTATCTGAGGAGGTAAAGAGACGTTGGAAATAGAGTCGAAAGGTGTTTGCGATCTCCTCATGATCATCCACAATAGTCCCCAACTCAGTCTGGATTTTTTCGATAAAATTACGCTTTTGTCTGCCACTCGCCACTCTATGGAAGAATGACGTGTTCTTGTCCCCATCCTTTAACCAATTCGCTCGAGATCGTTGGAACCACATAGTCTCTTCATTCCGCATCAGTACTGCCAGCTTTCGATCAAGGCTTTTTGCCGCTTTCACATTTTCCGACGTTTGAGGCAGCTTTTGGATCCGTGATAATTGTTCGCGGGTTTGAGTAATCTGGTTTCTGACATTTCCAAAATGCGTCGACTCCCACGCGAAAATTGATAAGCCCAACTGGTGAATTTTTTCTTTAATAGCAGAAGGGGACATGGGTTCTGTTGCTTCGCCCCACGCATCTTGAATGTATGGCTTGCAGGACGCATCTTGCAACCACATTTTTTCAAATCTGAACAGACGTGGTTTTTTCGGTCGTTTACTATATGCTGATTTCGACCACGCCACCATCACTGGGCAATGATCCGATGCCACTCTTACTTGGTGTGTTACTTTGTATCCCGGAATTTACTAATCCATTCGATGTTCGCCAAACATCTATCTAGCCGCTCCTGTATATTATTCCCGTCACTCTGCCCATTAGTCCAAGTGAAAGTGTATCCTTCGTATCCCAAATCCTCCAATTTGCAGTCCTTCAGAGCTTCACGGAATTTTTGGATTTTTGAATCTTCTTTATGGCGGCCCCTTTTTTCTCAAAATGGTAAAGAATTTCATTAAAGTCGTCGACGCACAACCAAGGTTTATCCGTATTATCATTTAGCCCACGAATCAAATCCCATGTACAATCCTTCATTGTTTCTTCCGGCCATCCATACACACATGTAAGTCGCCAATGATCTGAGTGATCGACATCACCAACAACTGTATCAATGACATGAAGTGAAGCCAAATTTACATGCACTGTTACAGATTCTTTCCACATAAGGCATAAACCACCTTTTCGACCTCCGCCGCTTCTATCACAGTCAACCACCACTGAATATTTGAAGTTTAGACTATCACGAACCTTAACCATTTCTTCAAAAATGAGTTTTGTTTCCATGAGGAAAACAAAAGTGGGATCTTTTTTTCGGATTTCACATTTAAGCGCACGAACTGTCTGAGGGTTCCCAAGCCCTCGACAGTTCCAACTGTAGCAACTCATTGTTGTCGGCGGGACTGCGCTCCTGCAGTCTCCGCCGTTGGTGAGTAGGTACATGGGACGTCCTCCAATTCAGACACTTTTGGTTTCTTATCAGCTTGGTTTATGTATGTGTTTTCGGGTGGGAATAGTGTATTATTTGGTTTTCGTTTTTTGGGGGTTCGGTTTTTTGGGGGGGAGGATTGGTTGGATGTAAACTGGGTAGTGGTGGATACGCGGTCAGAGATTCTTTTCCACGTGGAAGGGGCTTTGATGGAATTTGTTGGGGGTATAATATTCGGCGGGGGAATTTGAGTCAAGGTTTGTATGGGTGGTGTTAGAGGTTTTTCATCGTGGGTGGTTTGTGGGACCTGATTGATTTGGTTAGTAGGATTGAGGTTTGAGTTTTCAATGGTTTTAGTGGGTGGGTTAGGATTGGTCAGAGTTTGCATGTTAAAGTTAATGGTTTGTGCATGGATTGAAGGGAGCTGTGGAGCTTCAATTGGTTGTGGGCCAGGAGATTTGATAATTTGGTCAGAGGTGTCGGTAATTTGGTTATTTGTGGTGGGGTGGGATTGGTTATTTTCTTTTGAGTTGTTAAGTTTAAGGGATTGCAAAGTGGGGATAATAGTAAGTGATTCAGTGGTATTAGTGGGGCGGGTTATTTCGTTTGGGTTTGGCGTATTGGATGCATTAGTTTCAGGCTGGGTATAGGTTGTTTGGTTATTTAAGGTGCTGGAAATATTTCTGGCAACGGGTGAGGGGTGCGATGACTTTGTGTCCGTGAGAGGGCGGGGGCGTTTGTAGGGAGATGCTTTGAGCCAAGGGCCGTACTTTTCTTCCGTCGGGTCAAGGGCTTTGTTATTCATATTGTTCGCACGTGCGAAAGTGATGGCCAATCAATCCGCAGCAATAACAAAATACTGGTAATGCCTCGTATTTCAAAGGGATCCATAGAGATTCCCTTTGACCTTGATGGTTAATCCCCGAGTCAACGATTTGGTGATATCGATTGCTACTTTAAATCGTGCGATTTCCCAAACAGGCCATCGGAAGTCGAATCCCAATTTTCAAACACTCCAACTGTTTTGCCATAACCCGAGGGGCTCTTTCACTCATGCAAGCGACAGGAGATCATAGTACCCACGGACCAAAAGAAGGCGATGATATTTGGATTGTAGATGGTTGTTCGTAACCCGTGATTGGTTTTATGGCAAAAAGCGAAACCCCTCGAAGTGCCATGGTTGATTATCCATAACCCATCTCTATCGCTTCGATCGTCAAATCGAAAAATAAACAGATTTTTTCCCCACTCTCGTCGCCGAGAAACCCTTCTTTGCTTCCATGATTTTTTCATAACTTCTAGCGATAGAATGAATTCAGGGGATTTATGCGTGAAGAGCTTTCCTGCTAGACAAAGATGATTGCGATCCACTTCCCCTATCGGTTATGATATTTTCTTCATCGAGATCCACAACCTTCGACTCCGTTTCTCGTAAGATCCGCCATACCGTTCCCGGATAGCCTTTCTCGAGATCGGATCGCGAAAACCGATCGCGTGCGGAGGAGTTCGATGAGACTTATGAAAACTCCACGAGAAACCCGCAATAGAACAAAAAAAAAAAAACACTCGGGGAGGGAGGGTTAGGCGTAAAAAAAAAAAAAATACAAAAACAAATTGGGGACTGGACGAGATGAAATAAACGAAAAAAGAAGAGATGAAATGGGAAGGGACAGCCTGGAGGTCGGGACGGTGATGGAAACGAGATCCTAACGAAACCCTAAAATGGGAACGTGACTCTAAGGAGGAGGATCATTTTCATGAGTTGAGCATTATAGGTAGCGCGATCTTTGACCAATTAATACCTTGGATGCGGGTGAAAAATGAAAATTTTCCGCTAGCTTGACGAAAATAGCATGAGTATGAGATTGGATGTAGACGAATAGAGTTTTTTTTTGGGGGAGATGTACGATTCTCTCCTCGGATATTCTTGTTTGCATTTAAAATTCACTACTTTTCCGACACATGTATTTTGACAAATGAGTGGTCTTTTCACGGGGTTTTTGCACGCTCTATTGTTTTGGGGTTGCTATGACTTCATGCCTTCTTCTAATATGACCATAATGTCCTCATGTCAAAGAAGAAGGTGTGCTTGATAATAAAATAGTCAACAAAACCAAATTCAATAGTTGTTTGTCGTGTGACTCGGGTTAAAGCCTACTTCCGCACAGGGTGGCAAATCGTAAAGTGGTCAGCGCACGATAACGGCACGACACGATAAACCCAAACACAAACACGGTACGATAAGCTTAACGGGCCTGAAATTTAAGCCCGAGCACGACAAATTAATAGCACGAAAAACACGACACGAAACGATAAACACGATAAGAAAAATTGTCAAATTTATTTAGGTAAGCCCATTTGGCCCATTAACAAATAAAACTTGTGATCTTTTTATATTCTTTATATTTAATACCTAAAACATAAATTCAAATAATTTTTTATTAAAAATAGTCAAGTAAAAATAATCAATTGTTATTAAATTACCCATATAAATAATTAATTATTCATAATTAAAAACATTATTGTGCCTTATCATGTCAGACCGATAACAACCCAATTTTTATCGCGTCTTATCGTGCCAGCCCGATAACGGCCCGAACCAGATAAGTCTCAGCCCAAACCCTATAATTTCGTGTCGTGTTCGTGTCGATCAATCGTGTTGTGCCTCAAATTGGGCATAATCATACCATTATAATGGCATTGGATTCAACAATACTCTTTTCTACAATATTTAAATACAACCATCACATCCAAACCCAAAAAAAATCTCATATTCAAACACAATTCTCCCTAAAAAAACCATCACATCTGTGAAGCCCCGATTTTTCCGAAGCTATTAGTTGAACCTTATTGTTGTTTAAGCTTTTGATCGACTATTTTATCGCGTCATTTTGACGGGTAATTAATAATAATATATACATTTTGTATTTTATTTCATTTTATTTAATCACTTGTGATCATGATCATCATTAATTCTATTCCTCATTTATGATCACTTGATTGATCATTATTACTATTTTTGTATTTATTAGTCACCTTAGAATTTTAAGAGACTATTTATTTTAGAGACTTTTACCTTATAGAATTAAGATGTTGATTTAGATTAAGTGATCATGAGACTTACAAGTGATCAAGGAAATCACTAATTATTTTGGAGATTGATATATTTCATCTATTATCATCAAAATTGGGACAAAAAAAAATATATGGAATTACCATTTTACCTCATAGTGGACGGCCATGATGGATTTTGGGATAAAAATATCATCCAACTCTTGTACACATACACCATATATTAGTCATCTTGTGTATAATTATATCATTAATTCAAACATTATACACATCATCTTATACACCAATTCTTTATTACTATTTTCCCCAACTTATTCCCACTTAACAAACATTCTTCTTATTCCTCTCAAATTCAAATTGACCCACACTTTGACTTGCATTTTTGTCTCCATGCAAGAGACAAATTACAAGACACAATTTGATCAAAATTTCCTCTCCTCTCTCTCTCATACTACACGGCCATTATGGCAATTTTTGCACAAAATTTTCATTTCATTCTCATCAACACATTCTAATACTCAAAGCCTTCTCCTCCTTCTCTCTAAAAACTCCCAACATCTCTACTACTCTTCTTCTTACTTTCTTCTTCCATACTTAAAAAAAAAAAATCAACATTTTCCTCCTCATACATCATAAAAATCGAACCACTATAATAAAAGGTAAGAAATTTTAGCTTCAATCCATTTTTGGATATCACATTGTTCATCTCTTCCACCTTCTTAACTTAAGTTTAAATTTGGTTTTGGAGGTACATTTAGAAGACTTGAAGGTTAGAGCTTGGCAATATTTTGAAGAAGGACCTCAAGCTTGAAGAAGAAAATAGTAGAGAAAATTTGACTACAAGGTAAGAATCAGTACTAGACCCCTTCTTTCCTACTCTTCCTATTTTTTTTCAAATTTTAACACCCCTTTTCATTTTTGAGAAATAGGGGCTGACCTTAGGAGATTTTTGGAGTTGAACCAAATTTCCAAATTTTGAGCTTCAACTAGTCTCCAAACATCTACTACACAAGGTAAAGTGTAGTCCTTTTCATTTCCTTATTTCCTTCTTTTTCTCCTTAATTTTTCTCTCATTTTTCTAACTCCAAATTTTGATATTTTCTTGACTTAGGGGCTGACCTAAGAAGTCTCATCCAAAAAATTGTGAAATTATCCTTTTATTTCACAATTTCCAAAATTAAGGTGGGTGGAAAATTATTTTTCCAACTTTTAGGTGTTTTATTAAAATGCATGTAGAAAATTTGATCATGAGCCTTGAGATATATATAATCCATGTATTGCATGTCAATTTTATATATCAAATCATAAAAATTCTCAAGAGTTGCTTAAAATTACTATTTATTGAATTTTAGGTGCATGCATGTACACTTTAATGCTTTAATTGATGAATTCTTGTATATATTGGACATGCATGTGTATGATCTTTAAAATCTATGTTTTGGATGACTTATAACCTGGAAAAGTCGAGCATAATTGATTAAATTTCAATTTTGGACTTAAAAATGCAAAAATGGAAAGTTGGTGGACTAAATTGCAAGAAAATAAAAGTTAAAGGACCCCTCTGCAAATTTCGAAATTTGGGACTGTACTCAGGTTCAAAATGACTTTTGGACATTTTAATAATGTTTTAATAGTTTTAAGATAAATAAAATCAACCTTTAAAAGCCCAAGGACTAGATTGTAAAATTTTGAAAGTTTAAGGGCTACTTTGCAATTTTAAAAACTGTACCAGACCTAAACTTTATAAATTGAAATTTTTACTTTTAAGTTACTGGGAATCCCATATTTTAAAAGTATTCCAAAAATCCAAGTGGTTAGGGCTTGGAAAACAATTTTACTAAAAATGAGGGACTAATGTGAAAATATTAAACTTGAGGACCCAAATGAAATTTCCAGGACTTATGCAACCCATGCACCTGGAAATACTAACTTAACTATAACTTAATTATATTTTGGACCCAAGGTTCAAATTTCATAACAATTGGACCCCTAAAAGCCTTAAAGGCAACTATTTTAAAATGAGACAAAAATGATATTTTCTAAAGTTGAAGGACCTACACATATTGCTTTTAAAAACTGCTTTTGTCCCAATATCCTACCAACCTTAGTGACATTTTCCAACTGGAATCCCATTAAAAGCCCTTCCGGTTTGTGAGTTCCGAATTTTTAAAACTTAAGGTCCGAATTGACAATTTTTACAAATTTGGGGCCAATATGAGATTTTTATAAAAACTCGACCATAAAAATTTAAAAACCTGAATCTCTGGACAATTTGGAGAATTTAGGAACTGACCTCATAATTTTTTAAGGTCGGGATATTTAATTATTCAATTTTTAACCCCAAAAGTGTTGGTTTTTACAAAACGGGGCTAAATTACAATTTTTCTTTTATAAAGGACCTAACTCAAATTATTTTCTCTTTTACTAAAATATCCCTGGACTCTCTGAAATTGAGATTTAATTTAAATATTTTACCTTCCCAAAAACCCCTAACTTATCGGATCAATTTGACCGATTAATACCCGATCACGGAGCGACTTCCTCGCCTTGCTAATTGATTCTATAACGGGACTTATGTTCCACCCAATCTTTCAAGATATCGAAGGTTGCTTATCCTTCCGATAATCATCTTCATCCAAAAACTCCACCAACGCCATAATTGCCACTCGCGTTTTCCAAAAATTTTCCTAAATCGCTTCCCAAATCAATAATACTTTCGATTGCTAGTTGACTACCCGTAATTGTAATTACTTTCCCGCCCGAGTCAACTTGGTGTGTCGAGCTCACACAAATCGGAATGGATACGTCGGGGATGGAACCGGCAGCAGCTCGGCCGCTATTCCATTCTTCCGCCCCATCGTCCTAATCCCGCAAATCGAGGGGACGGAGTTTGTCCAAGGGAAGCGGGTCGTAGATCGAGGTATAATCATGATTATGACAGATCCGAGCCTCGCCACTCTCCACGGGATTTTGTCTTTGCCTACGGAGCGATAAGGTGCCGGTCTTGGACCATACTTGACCGGGAGTTACAAGGTAGAACGAAGGAATCGCCGTCTCCATCCACACGATTCTCGAGTTATCGTCCCGCTTTGGTTGGCGTTACATTCCCGCACGCAACCGCTACTGCTTTTGCATTGGTTGGCGCTACAAGTCCGTACGCAACCATTAATTGCCTTGCATAGGATTGGCGTTACAATTCCGCATTTAATCTTACTACTGTCTTTTGATCAGATCACATAGTGCCGTGTGACCATGAATCGCTTTTCTTAAATCGTATAAGTATATTATTTAAATATTTTATCACGACGCTTAGAATCGTGTGTGTGAAACCATGCATCATACTCATGCGATTTCGTATAATCGTTTTCTCACATTAACTATATTACGCCACACTCGCATTACCCATCACCCCATCTATCGAGATTTTTGTCTCATCCCCCTTTGTTTTCTAACCTTAGATGAGGATTTCGCGGGGATGCCGAACCGCTCGGATTGAGACCTTGTACTACGCTTGTTGGATTTATCGCATCTTGTTGTTGATCGGACTCTTTTCTTATTATGTTGTTGTTGGACTTTTGTATCCTAATCAATTCGGGTTTGTAATTGAGGGGCGTATGACCCTTTGACGTTAAGTTACTACCTTGTTGAATTTCGGATTGTAATTTGGTGATGGAATGTAGACTTTAAGTGATAACTTGTATCTGTTATTTATTTCCGCTGCTATTTAGACTCGCTTTATCGGGTTCTCATTGGTATTGTCTAGATCATTAGTCCATTTGTATTTAAGTTGTGAATCGCTTCGTCGCGTCCGCTTAGGGCGTGACAGAAAAGAGTGGTATCGTGAGCTCGGCTAGTAGGATGGAAACTTACACCGAGCCGACTCAGATAGACCCTCGGTCCGTGTTTTGGGTAGTACCGCGACCGACCAATTAGTGTGAAATCGATTTCAAATTGGCATATAACCGTCTTATTGATATTTGAACTAAGTTAGAATGCATACTTTGAGATTCATAATCATACTTGTCTTGACTTAGTTGATTTTGACTGATTTCCCTTACTCGTTCTTCCTTATTCTTTCTTATCTCTCCTCTACCCGTGGACTCGATCCGCCTTAGTTTGTTTTATCGATGGAGCCGACGCCGCCACGTGGTGGGATGTATTCCATGCCCGTGCTGAGCGGGAATATTACCGGGCACTGATGATTCATTGGCACCGGGAAAGCGAACGCACGACCACAGAACTAGCCCAGGAGCGCCAACGCAACAGAGACCTGACTCAGCGCTTGGCGATAAGCCAAGATGAGAAGAACGAATCGACCATCACATCAAGACCGCGATAACACCATAAGAGCGCGGGAGGACCAAATACGAGTATCCAGTGAGCGCTGGATAACATGAGGGAGAAAATGAAGAGGACGAGCGACGCGCGAAATGGGAGATTGATGCCCGCCTATCCCGTAAGATCGCCGATCGCTTGGAGGAGGCCCTCATCAAGCAGATGACAAATCATTGAGGACCTTACATGTGCCCTATCTCGTAGAGACGCCGCACTGAGGGCGCTTTAGCACTAATGCTCGCCATTGCCACCGCCCGAGGCGAACTCCGTACTCGATCCCGAGGAGGATCCCGAGGAGGATCCCGAGGAGATCCATCGATCGACATTGGAGAGCCGGAGGTCGCTCCACTCGATGAGCCTTAGGGATTTGAGCAAAGTGGTTGGACTTTGTGGATTGGCTTGCAGGTTGAGGCGCCGCCAACCCGACCCAAATTTCCCGATCCTGACATAGGCGCGAGCGATGATGATGGCGATCTCACCGATTAGCTAGCAGATTTTCTATTGTACTTTTGTTGTTGTAGCCGTGTAATCCAAAGTGTTGTACCTTTCATTATTGTACTAGATTCGGATGTATTTTGATTCCATGTATCCGACTTAGTATTCTCACGATGTACTTTGAGTGTATTCAATTTTATATTAATGGATATGCCTTTTGCCATTTATTCAAATGTCTTGTGTTGATGTTACTTTCCTGCGATATCTTTTACTTTACGCGAATAATTATTGTATTCATTTACTCGCAAATCGCAACTAACGCTCCAAGATACGTAATGGCGAACATCGAGGACGTGGGAGACCTCGTCGCGTTCCACGAGGAGACGACGATGTACCCAGGGGACCGGGTACCCTCTCCCTAATTACCACCACCTCCTCCACCGCTGCAGAGAGACAATCTGACCGCACAAGCATTACAAAGAAATCGGTGTTTATGAGGCAACAGCAGCCTCAACCCCGTGCTCCCAAACTCCGCCCGAGAGGCGAACGATCGCACATTGGAGCGATTCCTGCGGTCGACCCACCAACCTTCCCGGGAGAGCCGGACGATGTGAAAGCGGAAGAATGGATAGAGAAGTTGGAAAATATCTTCAATGCTCTTCAATACTCCGACGAGCAGAGAGTCACACTTGGCCGTATTTCGTCTGAATCGGGCCGCTAGAGACCGTGGAGGGCGATTGAAAGGAGATGGGAACAGGACCGAGTAATCGTAACATGGGAAATTTCTTGGCCGAGTTCAATGAACAAGATATTCCCAGTCGTGAAGGAAGCACGCCGGATGAATTTCATAGATTGAGGCAAGGAACTCCGACGTGGCTCGATGAGTTCAATTTCACCGATTGTCCAAGTATGCTCGGGACAATCAAGATCAAGAGGATAAGCTTTACAAGTTCACTCGAGGATTGAAACTGAACTTGAAAACAGATTCCGATCGTTGAATCGCAACCTACTCACCATGGTAAAGGCAAACGACTCTCCGCATTGAGCCTGGGATCAACCGTATTGACATGATTCAAGCAGAGTAGGCCATCGAATGCTTTTAAGAGGCCACCGGGGACAACCATCTAAACCGCCGCTAAGTTTCGAAGGGACCGGTTAAGAGACATGATAAAGGAAAGACTAAAGATAAGGAAAGTCGGGTCGTGAATGTACGCATTGCCGTAAACCGACATACTTGCCGACAATTCCGGCGTAAACAAGGAAGGTGTTTGCGCTGTGGCGAATCAAGACTACCGCAAGATTGCCCGGCAGTACAATGACCGATCCAAACCAACGCAACCCACGTGTTCGAAACGGCCAGGGTAATCGGCAAGATGCCCGCCGAGCATTTGCACTAGCCGGACAGAGGCTCCGAGGCAACGACGTGGTGGAAGGTACGCTTCTAGTATCTAACCACTACGCTAAAATATTGTTCGACCCTGGATCAACGCATTCATTTGTTGCACCGCATTTTGTACACAAACCGCATGCATGCATGGAACATATGCCTATATGCTTAGAAGTGTCAACTCCTATGGGTGCGAGTCGATAATGTATATTATCTATAATGCATGCGGTTAAGATTGCCGAGATAAACTTTCCTCGCCGATTTGATCTTATTACCTATATCCGAATACGACGTAATATTGGGAATGAATCTGGTTATCTCAGCACACCATGCACAAATGGATTGCCATAACAAGTCCATTAAGCTATGTGAACCCTAAAACCCGGTGAGATTTCGGGAAGGGCACGAGTTAAGATTGCCCCAATCATTTCAAAGAATGAAAGCGAGAAGGGCGATCACTAGAGGGGCTCGGGGTATTTGGCGTTTGTAATTAACAAACCCAAGGTTGAGATACAAATCAACCAAGTACCTATAGTATCGGATATACGGACGTATTTCCACAAGAACTCACCACCGTCCCTCCGGATAGGGAAGTCGAAGTTCACCATCGAGGTGTTGCCGGGACCGCCCCGATTGCCGTAACACCGTATAGAATGGCTCTTCTTGAGTTACAAGAGTTGAAAACGCAATTACAAAAACGATGGATGTGGGATTTATCCGACCGAGTACGTCTCGTGGGGAGCACCTATCTTTCATCGTCAAAAAGAAGGATGGCACATTAAGACTATGTATAGATTATCGTGACTTAATAGTGTGACCATCAAGAACAAATATCCTCTCCCGAGGATAGACGAACTATTTGATCAACTTCAGGGAGCAACGGTGTACTCAAGTTTGATTTACAACAAGGATATTACCAACTCGAAAATCCGCGAAGGAGACATTTCCAAAATCGCATTTCAAACCCGATATGGACACTACGAGTTTGTAGTAATGCCTTTCGGTCCGATTTAATGCACCAAAGAAGATTTATGGACCTCGATGCATCGAGTCTTCCAACCTTATTTGGACCAATTCGTAGTGATATTCATTGATGACATACTTGTATACTCTAAGTCTAGAGAAGAGCACGAACGCCACCAAAATCGTTTTAGAGACACTACGAGAGCATAAGCTATATGCTAAATTCAAAAGTGCGAATTTTGGCTTAGTGAAGTCGCATTCTTGGGACATATAGTATCCCAGACCGGGATTGCAAGATCCTTCAAGGTACAGCATAAAGGAATGGAAACAACCCGAGTCTCAGAACGGAAATCGAAGTTTCTAGACTAGCCGGATATTATCGAAGATTTATCCAGACTTCTCTAAGATAGTGACCACTCACTCGACTAACCTGAAGCAAGTCAAGTTTGAGTGGAACGACAAGTGCGAGACGAGTTTCAAGAGTCAAGAAACGACTTACTACACTCCGGTCCAGTCTTAGCCTTCCAAAGGGGACAAAAAAACTTTGTCGCCTAAAAGTGATGCATCAAAAGAAGGACTAGGAGCAAGACATGCAGGAAGGAAAGGTTATCGCTTATGCATCACGAAAGCTCAAGCCGTATGAGGCCAATTACCCAACGCATGACTGGAATTGGCAAAATGATAGTTTTCGCATTGAAGAAATGGAGACACTATCTCTACGGAGCAACATTTACGGTTTTCACGGATCATAAGAGCTTGAAGTATCTATTCTCCCGAAAGATCTCAACCCGAGGCAACGGAGATGGATGGAGTTGATTGAGGACTATCACTTTGATATTTAATACCATCCCTAAAAGCTAACGTCAGAAGCGCACGCCTAAACAGTAAAGGCGAGCTTAGCCGGACTTATGATTCGAGAGTGGGAATCATTAAAGGAGCCGAGCAATTGAAGTCGACGAGAACCAATACTCGATTTCATGTGCTAACATTTCCGCTTACACCCAATCTACATGAGTGAGATCAAAGAAGCACAAGAAAAAGATACACATCTTCAAAAACCGGGAGAAGATACTTAAAGGAGAAAGATCGGAATTCTCGCACCAAGATGGAGTTATCGTGTTCCTAATCGAGTGTGTGTACCAAATGACGAATGATTAGGAATAAAATCCTAACAGAGGCACACCGTTCAAAATACATTATACATCCCGGAGGAAACAAGATGTATAAAGATTTGAAACGGTTATTGGTGGGTAAACCTCAAGAACCAGTAGCGGAGTTCGCTAAGTAGATGTTTGACTTGTCAACGAGTAAAAGCAGAACACCAACGACCATCCGGTTTACTACAACCGCTGAGAATTCCCGAGTGGAAATGGGAACATATAACAATGGACTTCGTGACGGATCTACCAAGGACCGTAAGAGGCCAGGACGCTTATCCGGGTAGTTGTAGACCGACTCACGAAATCGCACACTTTTTACCCATCAAGAAAACCGATAGCTTGCGTAAACTTGCACGCATTTATATCCGAGAAATCATTCGACCGCATGGAGTACCGGTCGATATAGTATCCGACAGAGACCCGAGGTTTGTCTCCGATTTTGGAAGTGCTTACACGAGGAATTAGGTACCTCACTAAGTTTCAAAGACAAAGAAGACATCCACAAACCGATGGACATACCCGAGCGAACAATTCAAACCCTTGAAGATATGTTGCGAGCCCGCACTTGACTTTCAAGGAAGTTGGGATTCGCACTTACCATTAGCCGAGTTCGCCTACAATAACAGCTTATCAAGCCACGATTGGGATGGCACCCTATGAGGCATTGTATGGGCGGAAATGTAGATCCCCACCGCATCGGGAGATTGATGACCAATGGACTCCGAAAGAGAAACGAAAGTCGCCTCGATTCCAAAGGTCGACTTAGTTCAGAGGCCATGGAGAAGGTCAAACGATCAAGGAGCGGATTCGCACAGCTCGTAGTCGCCAAAAGAGTTACGCGACAAGAGAAGAAAGGATTTAGAATTTGAAGTCGGTGATGAAGTATTTCTTAGACTCTCACCACGGAAAGGATCGATCAATCCGAAGAAAGGAGGCAAATTGAGTCCGAGATATGTTGGGCCTTACAAGATTTTACAGAGGATCGGGAAGTTAGCCTACGCACTCGAGTTACCAAAGACCATATGCGGGAATGCACGATGTATTCCACGTGTCGAGATCAAGATGTATCAACCGCATCCCGAGCATATCATCACCGAGATACTCCTCTTCTAATGGAAAATCTATCCTACACCGAGAGGCCAATCAGGATCATCGATCAGCAGATACGACAATTGCGTAAGAGAGAAATTCCGATGGTTAAAGTGGTGTGGCAAAACCACAACCGAGACGAAGACGCGACGTGGGAAATGGAAGATGACATAAGGAATCAATATCCCGAACTATTCTGAAGAGAATTTGGGGACCAAATTCTTTTAAGGAGGGGAGGATGTGAAGCCCCGATTTTTCCGAAGCTATTAGTTGAACCTTATTGTTGTTTAAGCTTTTGATCGACTATTTTATCGCGTCATTTTGACGGGTAATTAATAATAATATATACATTTTGTATTTTATTCATTTTATTTAATCACTTGTGATCATGATCATCATTAATTTATTCCTCATTTATGATCACTTGATTGATCATTATTACTATTTTTGTATTTATTAGTCACCTTAGAATTTTAAGAGACTATTTATTTTAGAGACTTTTACCTTATAGAATTAAGATGTTGATTTAGATTAAGTGATCATGAGACTTACAAGTGATCAAGGAAATCACTAATTATTTTGGAGATCGATATATTTCATCTATTATCATCAAAATTGGGACAAAAAAAATATATGGAATTACCATTTTACCTCATAGTGGACGGCCATGATGGATTTTGGGATAAAAATATCATCCAACTCTTGTACACATACACCATATATTAGTCATCTTGTGTATAATTATATCATTAATTCAAACATTATACACATCATCTTATACACCAATTCTTTATTACTATTTTCCCCAACTTATTCCCACTTAACAAACATTCTTCTTATTCCTCTCAAATTCAAATTGACTCCACACTTTGACTTGCATTTTTGTCTCCATGCAAGAGACAAATTACAAGACACAATTTGATCAAAATTTCCTCTCCTCTCTCTCATACTACACGGCCATTATGGCAATTTTTGCACAAAATTTTCATTTCATTCTCATCAACACATTCTAATACTCAAAGCCTTCTCCTCCTTCTCTCTAAAAACTCCCAACATCTCTCTACTCTTCTTCTTACTTTCTTCTTCCATACTTAAAAAAAAATCAACATTTTCCTCCTCATACATCATAAAAATCGAACCACTATAATAAAAGGTAAGAAATTTTAGCTTCAATCCATTTTTGGATATCACATTGTTCATCTCTTCCACCTTCTTAACTTAAGTTTAAATTTGGTTTTGGAGGTACATTTAGAAGACTTGAAGGTTAGAGCTTGGCAATATTTTGAAGAAGGACCTCAAGCTTGAAGAAGAAAATAGTAGAGAAAATTTGACTACAAGGTAAGAATTGTGTACTAGACCCTTCTTTTCCTACTCTTCCTTTTTTTTTTTTTTCAAATTTTAACACCCCTTTTCATTTTTGAGAAATAGGGGCTGACCTTAGAGATTTTTGGAGTTGAACCAAATTTCCAAATTTTGAGCTTCAACTAGTCTCCAAACATCTACTACACAAGGTAAAGTGTAGTCCTTTTCATTTCCTTATTTCCTTCTTTTCTCCTTAATTTTTCTCTCATTTTTCTAACTCCAAATTTTGATATTTTCTTGACTTAGGGGCTGACCTAAGAAGCCTCATCCAAAAAATTGTGAAATTATCCTTTTATTTCACAATTTCCAAAATTAAGGTGGGTGGAAAATTATTTTTCCAACTTTTAGGTGTTTTATTAAAATGCATGTAGAAAATTTGATCATGAGCCTTGAGATATATATAATCCATGTATTGCATGTCAATTTTATATATCAAATCATAAAAATTCTCAAGAGTTGCTTAAAATTACTATTTATTGAATTTTAGGTGCATGCATGTACACTTTAATGCTTTAATTGATGAATTCTTGTATATATTGGACATGCATGTGTATGATCTTTAAAATCTATGTTTTGGATGACTTATAACCTGGAAAAGTCGAGCATAATTGATTAAATTTCAATTTTGGACTTAAAAATGCAAAAATGGAAAGTTGGTGGACTAAATTGCAAGAAAATAAAAGTTAAAGGACCCCTCTGCAAATTTCGAAATTTGGGACTGTACTCAGGTTCAAAATGACTTTTGGACATTTTAATAATGTTTTAATAGTTTTAAGATAAATAAAATCAACCTTTAAAAGCCCAAGGACTAGATTGTAAAATTTTGAAAGTTTAAGGGCTACTTTGCAATTTTAAAAACTGTACCAGACCTAAACTTTATAAATTGAAATTTTTACTTTTAAGTTACTGGGAATCCCATATTTTAAAAGTATTCCAAAAATCCAAGTGGTTAGGGCTTGGAAAACAATTTTACTAAAAATGAGGGACTAATGTGAAAATATTAAACTTGAGGACCCAAATGAAATTTCCAGGACTTATGCAACCCATGCACCTGGAAATACTAACTTAACTATAACTTAATTATATTTTGGACCCAAGGTTCAAATTTCATAACAATTGGACCCTAAAAGCCTTAAAGGCAACTATTTTAAAATGGGACAAAAATGATATTTTCTAAAGTTGAAGGACCTACACATATTGCTTTTAAAAACTGCTTTTGTCCCAATATCCTACCAACCTTAGTGACATTTTCCAACTGGAATCACATTAAAAGCCCATCCGGTTTGTGAGTTCCGAATTTTTAAAACTTAAGGTCCGAATTGACAATTTTTACAAATTTGGGGCCAATATGAGATTTTTATAAAAACTCGACCATAAAACTTTAAAACCTGAATCTCTGGACAATTTGGAGAATTTAGGAACTGACCTCATAATTTTTTAAGGTCGGGATATTTAATTATTCAATTTTTAACCCCAAAAGTGTTGGTTTTTACAAAACGGGGCTAAATTACAATTTTTCTTTTATAAAGGACCTAACTCAAATTATTTTCTCTTTTACTAAAATATCCCTGGACTCTCTGAAATTGAGATTTAATTTAAATATTTTACCTTCCCAAAACCCCTAACTTATCGGATCAATTTGACCGATTAATACCCGATCACGAGCGACTTCCTCGCCTTGCTAATTGATTCTATAACGGGACTTATGTTCCACCCAATCTTTCAAGATATCGAAGGTTGCTTATCCTTCCGATAATCATCTTCATCCAAAACTCCACCAACGCCATAATTGCCACTCGCGTTTTCCAAAAATTTTCCTAAACCGCTTCCCAAATCAATAATACTGATCGCCTAGTTGACTACCCGTAATTGTAATTACTTTCCCGCCTGAGTCAACTTGGTGTGTCGAGCTCACAATTTAAATGGATACGCTGGGATGGAACCGGCAGCTCGCCGCTATTCCACTCTTCCTACCCCATCGCCCTAATCCCGCAACCGAGGGACGAGTTTGTCCAAGGGAAGCGGTCGTAGTATCGAGGTATAATCATGATTATGACAGATCCGAGCCTCGCCAAATTTATCGGGATTTTGTCTTTGCCCTACGAGCGATAAGGTGCCGGTCTTGACCATACCGACCGGGAGTTACAAGGTAGAACGGCGAATCGCCGCCCGATCCACACGATTCTCGAGTTATCGTCCCGCTTTGGTTGGCGTTACATTCCCGCACGCAACCGCTTACCTCGCTTTTGCATTGGTTGGCGCTATGTCCGCACGCAACCATTAATTGCCTTGCGTAGATTGGCGTTACAATTCCGCACGCAATCCTACCGCTTGACCGATCACATAGTGCCGTGTGACCATGAATCAAGTTTTCTTAAATCGTATAAGTATATTATTTAAATATTTTATCACGACGCTAGAATCGTGTGAAACCATGCATCATACTCACGCGATTTCGTATAATCGTTTTCTCACATTAACTATATTACGCCACACTCGCATTACCCATCACCCCATCTACCGAGATTTTTGTCTCATCCCCGCTGCTTTTCTAACCTTAGATGAGATTTCGCCGGGGATGCCGAACCGCCTCGATTGAGACCTTGTACTACGCTTGTTGGATTTATCGCATCTTGTTGTTGATCGGACTCTTTTCTTATTATGTTGTTGTTGGACTTTTGTATCCTAATCAATTCGGGTTTGTAATTGAGGGGCGTATGACCCTTTGACGTTAAGTTACTACCTTGTTGAATTTCGGATTGTAATTTGGTGATGGAATGTAGACTTTAAGTGATAACTTGTATCCGTTATTTATTTCCGCCGCTATTTAGACTCGCTTTATCGGGTTCTCATTGGTATTGTCTAGATCATTAGTCCATTTGTATTTAAGTTGTGAATCGCTCGTCATGCGTCCCGTTTAGGGCGTGACAACATCAATTGTCATCATTACATATACATTCACACTTTCAAAATTTTACTTTTAACTTCTCAAAAAATTTATTTCACTATTTTCTAGCAAAATGAAAATTTTCAAAATGAAAGTACATCCAATCGCGCCCTAACTTTTTTGAAGTTTTTTTATAATGTCAAAAAAGGACACCCAGAATGGTGCAATTAATTCATATTTATTACAATTCATATTATTGAATTGTGTTTAAGATGTTAAGCATGTTCAACAAATGAGGAGGGAATGATTTGTAGGTAGAACTGTCCAAACAAATTGGTGGGGCAAGCCAGCCCATGAGCCAAAGAAACCCGCCATTTGGCGGGGCAGAACGGCCCACTATTTTGGTGGGTCGGGTTTGAGAATTTTCTGGTCTGATTCGACCCACCCAAAAATACAAAAAAAAAATTTAAAATTAAAATAAAATTATAATATGTATTATAATGATTCAATTTGAAAAATAATTTAACAATCAAATAATTAATTCAATGTGATAATGTGATAAAGACAATGAGAAAATTCTAAATCATAAAGCTCAAGTTGTTATAAAATCTAAATACTACATGAACAAATTTTATGAGTTAAAAAAATCATTTTCAACTTATATAAGTAACAATTTTAAGTATTGCTCTTTTTTGTTATTTTTTGGAACACAAATATGTATCTGTAACACAAATTTTTATTGTCTGCGAAATAACAAACAAGAAAAAGCGTACAAATTAAATATATGTGAATCAAAATAAAAATATATAGGTTACAATCCCTATTTCTCCTCTGATTCTTTTCTCCAAGAAAAATATCCGAGATTTGAGAGTTTGGAGTTGAACTCTTCAATTTGATCTTCTCCAAACTTGAATTTGAACTTCAATAACGTTAATTCGAGGGTTAGCAGCTTGATCTCGAATCAAACGTAATATATATGATGATTTTTGAGTTGAATATATGAACTTCTTGGTGAAATTGACCTTTGATCTTCCTCCAAGATGGTTCTCTTCAATAACGTTAATTCGAGGGCTTGGAAGCTTATTCCCGAATCAAACGCCGTATTTGAATGGACTCCGCGATGAACGCCTGACTTTCGCCTTGAACACCGTGATCTTCTTGAATATATTCTTCTTGCCTAGAGAAAATTTCCACCCACCGCCTTCTTGGATTTCTTTCTTTGAATTGTGATTTAATTCCTTGAGAATGACCCCTATTTATAGTTGCGGGAGAGGGGTTCTTGGATAACTCACATGGGCGACTCTAATTTGATTGGTCCTTCAAGATTTAATATTATTTCTTTAATCACAAATTGTGATAATTATCAAAAGAAATAATTAATTAATCAAGATAATCTTGATCAATAAGAATTTGACATTTGGCATTCTTTAATTGGCCAATAAATATATATTAAAAAATATCAATAAATTAACTATTTAAATTAGGAATCAAATTTGATTAAATCCCCAAATATAAATAGAAATTATAAAATTGATATTTAATATAGAATTTCACATGTGTCACCATTTGGTTGGTGCAAATTTAATTTATCTACAAATGCCCCCTCGAGACTTATTCACGGACGACGCGTTTTGGAGTGGATAAGTCGCGATAATAATTACGCCTGTAGACTTTGGAATTTAAACAAATGAACCATGGAATCTGACATATGATACATAAGAATTTGATATCCGGGTCTTGAGTTTTGAAAGTCGCATATATCAACATGAACCAATTTTTTTCAAGTGAACGCAGAAGAAGACTGGTCTTGCTCAAATTAACTTGGCCCACTAATTTATTTGGAATCCAATAAACTCATTTGGGCTCAAGAAGAATGGCCATGAAAAGTGTTTGCATTAGCCGTGTACTAAAGCCTTCAATAAACAATGTTCAATAACTCAACTGCAGTCTTCATTTTGAACTTCCAAATTTTAAGTTTTAACTTTCTGGGCCCACATGGGTCTTTAAAAATAATCAATTTCTTCTTAGTCCAAGAAAATAGCAGATTGTTAACAGATTTTAAACAACTTTGGATTGAGAGACCCACCATGACTTTATCTTCTTCTTTTTTTTCACAGCTTTTGCAAACGTTCAGATTTTTAGTTGCTACAGATCTTCTTTTCGGTGTAGAGTTCTCAAATTAATCGACTCGCTCAAATTCCGTGGCGCATTCGAATTCATCCAGAATAATGCTATGACTCACAATTCCTTTCCTGATTAAAATTTGTATTCTGATTTGAGTAGGAACTGACCTCCTCCTTTGTGTAGTATGGATTTACGCCGATTTCAGTCGAAAACCTGCTCCTAGTTGGAGTCTATTTCTTCTCAACAAGAATATCTATATAAAGGGCCTTAATGCTTTTCTTTTTCCCACAATCAAACGAAGCATCTGATCTATTGCTACCGATTACTCCTCATCCTGTGTTTCTTTCTTTTTGTTGCGAGTTCTGGTCGGGTAAGCCCCTTGAATCTTGATATATTTTACTTTCGCGTTATGCCTTTCAAAACTCAGTACCTTTATTCGATTTTTTTTTTCAGCGGCTCGACTAGGTTGACGGATTTCTAGATTCCAGCGGTGTTTTTCCGATTTTGTCTACGTTTGCAATTATCATCTTGAATCAGGTAGAATCAGGTAAGTTCAATCTTTGTATACGATGTAGCGAGTCTTTCACGGTTTTGCGCTCTATGTGTTTGACGAAATGACAGAAAGAAAAAAAAAAAATTGTTTGAGCGCTGAACTCAGGGAGAAGCTCCTCTCCTAGAAGACAAATTTCTGATGGATATATATTATTATACTGTTCTTGGTTCTCAGCAACAATTTGTGTGGATTTAAATATTCTCCAACCAACAAAAAGAACCCATTTTCCATATTGTCAAAGTATATATATATATATATATATATATAGTCAACAGAACCCATGTTCAATACACTGAAAGAATCGTGATTACAATATTGAGTGTTATGTGAGTTTTTTTTCATTTTTTTTTATCTCAAATTATTTACGAGACATAATCATGCCCTTTTTTTTCAGAATTTACAATGGTATTCTTCAAAGATATCTCTTCTTCGCCCGGCATACACAACTTGATTATTCTTGATGATGAGAGTCACGACATAGAACGAGGTACCACTTTGGCGGTTTATGATCCACTTGTTGGTCGATACGCAAAGCAATGGCCAAAGTTGATAAATCGACTTCATATAAGGGAATGGTCTCGTGAGATTCCACCACTCAAGGACTCCAAATCCAAGATGTGGGCCCTAGAAGCAACCCATCACCAACAATGAGAGCCAATTTCACTACCAACTTTGGGGACGGCGCATCATTGAAGGCGAAGCCAAATGGGAGATCCAATCCGGTTTGGCGGTGAATTCCATTATGTCAAAGGCTATCGGGAGTGGACCAAGACATCCTTAGTCGATGCAAGAACAAACTCCAGGCGCTCGTATATATGATTCGGTGTATGCTTTCTTCACATATGATTGCAATTCCAATATCGTTAAGGCGTTTTGCGAGGCGTGGTGTCCATCTACCAACACATTGCCGACTTCCCATGGCGAATTATCTATATCATTGTGGATCTCGCATACTCTAGCCGGCTTGCCTATGACTCAAGGTTTTTGTATGATGAAGTCGCTCCGAAAGTGCCAAGGAGCTTACTCGGTGTTGACGAAGCGACTTAGATTCCTCCCTCGCTCATGCAACCGCTTACTTCATGCGTATCATCTACTTCAAGGAGCAGCACTCATGGGGATCACTACTCGCAAGTTTCTATTGATGACCGGATCAACTTTTGGTTCGAAAGGCTACGAAGATGATCCACCTCCCATGCGCAAGGAGAGGGAAGGCCCCCCACGTAAGGAGAAGCAAAACCAACATCCTGAGTCGACTCATAATCCACTTGGTGACATCGGCGTACATGGTGAATGGTCCCCTCACGAAAAGCTTTATTTTCCAAACTTGGTGTCAAGGAGAGCTCGATGGAGGAAACATACTTGGCGGCATATTCGCTTGTTGGTTGTGCTTATTTGTTCTTCCAAACGATGATCTCAACTCAATACGCCCGCACTTTTAAGATGGCGAGTCTCATGGCGTATGGGCAAACGCGGGCCTTGGCTCCTGGTTTTAGCGAGTATCTTTGGATGTCCGAATAAGATTGCAAATTCTCCGAGGCCATCCAAGTGTATTCGACGTTCCCGTCCACTTTGTCTATGGGTGGTTGGCTTATTACTTCAAAACTCATAATCAAGTTTGGCAAGGACAAATGGCCCTAAGATGGCGGTCTTTTCGGGCGAGGGACACGCGAAATACTATGAACCCAAAGAAGCTCGTGAGACGAATCCACAAAGGAGATCGATTTCTTGGACTTGTACTATGATTACGAAGAACAAGGATTTTCACTATGTTGATAATGGCAATGCACAAAAGTTTGAGCAAGAATACTTCATCGCCATTCGCTCAAGTTATCTTTCCCCGCGACAAGGTGGGCGTTTTGTGATTGAGCCTTACACCTCATAGATTCAGCCGCCGCCTCGGATTTTATCAAATGGTGCCGGAGTTCTCAAAGAGGATGTGCGTGAGCTTTATTAGAAGAAGGAGTTTACCATCGGCGTGTCCGCACTTCATCTAAGACTTTTTCTAAAGCTTCGCTTCCTTGCATGCCCCCTGTGTGAAGACGTTTTCTTCCGTGAGGAATATAAACAATGGTGGGCTCGGGTTCATGGAAATTACTTTGAAGAAAACATAAAGAATTTGATTAACTCGAAGCCAAAGAAAGTTTTGCCGAGGGGCAAAAGGCCTAAACGTGGTCCGCTTGGTGAGACTATCCGAACCTCTCTACTTGTGCGTTTTTTTTTTTTTTAACAGGTGCGATGTCTTAGGTGTTGAAGTTTGCGAATCAAATAAGAGAAAAGTAGCCATCCCTTCTTTCGAAGAAAGTAGCAGCAGTGATGTGGATCATCATTGGAAGAGACTTAAAAAGACTGACAAATCTCTAGAGCAACAAGAAGTCAATGGTGTTGCGAGTAATCAACCGCTTACGAAGAATTTTGTTGAAGAGGTCAATAACTTTTTTTTCTTCTTTTTTTTTTTTTTTTCTTCTTTTTTTTTTTTTTTTTTCGTTTTTTTTTTCTTCTTTTTTTTTTTTTTTGTAATCCGTTTCTTGATGGTGTGATGTTTCACCGAGAAACAACTACTCGATAATGAGTGCGAGCATGGATCGCAAGATAGCCAGAGGTCAATTATGGGGCCCAACTTGCCAACCGTGAATCATCAAAAGGTTACATTTAGCTCCATTGAGGCCAAGACATCTCCTCAGGCGGTATTTTCAAAAGATTTCAAGGTGAGAAATTTATTCGTAACCACCAAAGAAGAATATCTTCAAAAGTTATGGGGCGATCTCCGTGAGAAGATATCCAACATTCCAATTGATTCCTTTCCTCTATTCAAGATGAAGTGATGATTGTGCTCGAATCTATGAAGAGTTTTAATATTATTGACATCTCTTTTGTGGAGGGATCTTTGAAAGATCTTTTTGCCAAAGCTGTTGCATATGATGAGGCAAGGTCGCATCTTCGTGAGATCGTGTCTAAAGAACTTCTTGCAAAACAATTGAGCGAAGTCGAAGATCGCTTGCATGATGCCAAGACTAAAGAAGCTAAAGAGTCCGCCTTGATTTCATCCACTAAGGAAGAGTTAGAGTCCATTAACAGAGCTTGACAATTTGAGGAAACGAAAGAAGAATTTGACCGCCTCATTAAAGCGACAAGAAGAACTTCTTCACATTGCTCATACCGAAGTTCAACAGATTGAAGACGAGATTGCCGCCATCCAGACTACTTCGCCTTCGAATGATAAAGTGCTGGAAAAGTTGGAGCTTTCGATGGTGCATCTAGAGGCTGCCAAGGAAGAATTGAAGAGCTTGCGTCCTTTTGATTAGATATTTTTTTTTTTGTTTCTTTCTTTTTTTTTTTTTTTTTTGCTTCATGTATGAGTACTTTTTTTTTTTTTTTGAAGATTACGTAATAGAAATTGATCATTTTCTATCTTGCAATCTATTAAGTACTTTTTTTTTTTTAATGAAGTCTTTTTTTTTCTTTTTTTTTTTTTTAATAACTATAATTCATCAACCAAACCATGACTATCACAAACTCATGACCAACTTAGAAAATTCTAAGTCGCCACGCATCTAAAAGGGATCAAGTCATAACGTAGTTCAAGGGATATTCTTTTTTTTTTTTAGGGGTGTCTTGTATACGCTTATACTGTGCGGCCAGGAGTATCTATTGCTTAACCACCCTAGACTAGGTGGGGAAGTTAGCGCTTAACCACGTCTTTGCCTTTGTGGTTACCGTTCACATTTTATACTCATGCGGGTCGAGTAACATGCGCTTTAGTGCTCATGCGTCATGGAGCTTTATTCCGCTCTCTAAGGATAGTATCGTTTTAAGAACTTGCCATTTATGGGGCCAATTCTTAAGCCGTCTTCAAAGAACCAATTTGTAAGCGCCATTGGTGTAGACTTTTTAATAACATAAGACCATCCCATTTTGATGTGAATTTATTTCGATTCGGTGAGTAATAATTATGGGTCTTCCGACAAAGAAGCACCCAAATACCAACTTGAAAAGAGCGTGATCACACTTTTTTATTAAAAGCCCTAGAAAGACGAGCTTGATAACATTCAAGTCTTTTGTTGTGCTTCCAATCGCTTTCTCATCAAGAGCCTCTAATTCCTCAAGGCGTAATCGTGCATTTTCTTCTTCTGTTAGTCCTTCTTGCAAGGCTATCCTTAGTGACGGAATTGGTTGTTCAAGAGGAACAACCGCTTCAACACTATATACAAGCGCATACGGAGTTGCTTGAGTGGGTGTTCTATATGTGGTTCGGTATGCCCATAAGGCTTCTCCGATCCTTTCGTGCTGCTCGCTTTGACTTTGAGACCACTTTCTTCAACAAGTTACACAAAGTTTTGTTAAAAGCTTCAAGAAGTCCATTAGCCGCAAAGATTATACATAGAGGACTTTCTTTGTTTGAATCCAAACTTTTGACAAAGTTTATCTATGAGGCTATTTGAGAAAGGCTTCTCGTTATCCGTTATTATATATCGAGGATCCCATAGCGATAAATAATGTTTATGCGGATAAAGTCAAGAACATTTTCTTTCTTCACTTCTTTGAGGGGTATAAATTTCCACCCATTTAGAAAAGTAGTCTCAAGCGGCCAAGATATACAAGTGTCATCCTGGATGACTTTGTCATAGTCCGACCACATGCAACCCCCTAAGCATCAAATGGCCATGAAGCAACAAAGAGGTGCAATGGCTCGTGGTTGATGAATAAAATTTGCATGAAATTGACAGCTTGACATCTTTGCGCGTAATCCATGCGCTCTCACCATTGTCGGCCAATAATAGCCCATTCTTTTAATTCGAAAGTGTAACTTTGGGCACGATTGATGGGCGCCACAAACCCCCGAGTGAGCTTCTTCCATGGGCTTGAATAGCTTCATCATCGTTTAGACATCGCAAGAAGATTCCATCAAATGATCGCCTATAAAGTGTGCCTTTGTAGTAAATGAAGCGAGCCGCACGGCATCGAACATCTACCCTTTGTCGTGGATCGCCAGGTAACTTCTCATACTTCAAATAATCCACAAGTTGGCCGACGCCAATCTTCTTTCTCAATTTCAAAGACCTCTACAACATGATTTTCTTCTTCTTCATTGCAAGATTCATCATCAAAGATTGGAGGTACTACCCAACTTCGCAAATTGGCACACGAGCTTCACTTTCGGGCATGGCGAGTGTAGAAGCAAGTTTTGCTAAAGCATCGGCTTGTTTATTATCCTTCCTTGAATATGCTCAATTGTTACATCTCCAAGCCATCCAATAAGCCTCTTCGCATAATTGACGTGATGGAGTAGCTCAAAGCTTCTTCACTTCATATACTCCAAGTAGTTGATTAACCACCAATTTAGAGTCTCCATAAACTTCAAGACGCAATTGCTTTATGTCAACCGCCATCTCCAACCCAAGGATGAGAGCTTGGTATTCAAAGAACGTTGTTTGAACAATTTTGAGTTAGAGTAAAGGAGTAAGGCAACACTTCTCATCGACGTCACGAAGATAACTCAGCTCAGCTCCTTCTCTATGAGAAGCTCCATCAAAGTACATTTTCCATGGAGGGGAAATCTCGATTACAAGCACATCTTCATCGTAATTCGGCCGATAACTCCCACTCAAATAGGATAGAATGATCCGCCAAGAAGTCCGCCAAGACTTGCCCTTTTACGCTTTTGAGGGACATGTGATTTCAAATCATTGCAATTGAAGGTACCACCTCGCAAGTCTATCGAAAGGATCGGGCTTTTGTCATAACATACTTTAGTGGATTTGCTTTCGAGACAAGACGAATTGTGTGAGCTTGAAAGTAGTGTTTCAACTTTTGATCGCGAAGATTAATGCCAAGCAAATCTTTTCAATTGGTGAATAATTCAACTCATTTGGTGTCATCATCCTACTCAAGTAGTATAAAGCGCTCTCTTTTCCACCATCATTTTCTTGCGCTAGTAGAGCTCCAACGAACGTTCTTGAGCAAAAATATAAAGGATCAACGGCGCCAGCACCGTGCAACCAACACAGAGACTTCATCAAATATGCTTTGATACTTTTGAAAGCATTTCGCAAGATTCGCCCCACTCAAATGGAACGCCTTTCTTCATAAGACGATCAATGGGCCGCATCGACCGCCAGATTTGAAATGAACCTTCAAGATAGGCGCTTTTCCTTGCAAACTTTTGAGTTCGTGAATATCACGAGGTTTCGTGCATCCTTGCTATCGCATCGATCTTTGCTTGCTCAATCTCAATACCTCGATGACGAACTACAAACCCCAAGAACTTTCCAGGCACGGACACCGAATGCACATTTCAAAGGGTTCATCTTAAGTTGATATCTCCTTAATCGCTCAAAACTTTCCTCGGATCAAGGAGGTGGTCTTCGCTTCTTAGACTTTACAACCACATCATCGACATAGCACTCAATATTCTTATGAAGCATGTCATCAAAGATTTTCTGCGGCTTTTTGATATGTAGCTCCAAAGATTCTTCAAACCGAATGGCATCACTTTGTAACAATATATACCTTTTGGCATTTAAAGGCCGTCAACTCTTCATCCTCCGAGCCATACGTATTTGATTATATCCGACGATCCATCCATGAAAGATAATGCTTCGTGGCCCGTAGTGGCATCAATCATGAGTTTAGTTATAGGTAATGGAAAATCGCTTTAGACACGCCTCATTTAAATCTCTAAAGTCAACACAAACTCGATTTGATCATTCTTCTTCCTTACAGGACAATGCTCGAGATCCATGTAGGGTACTTGACTTCGCGAATAAACCCGCTTCGATGAGCTTGTTTACTTCGCTTCAATCAATGGAACCATGTCGGGCCGAAATCGCCGTTGAGCTTGCTTAATCGGGCGAGTTCCTTTCTTAACGGACAAGTGATGTAATCGCTATTTTTTGGGTCTAATCCAGCATCTCTTTGTAGACCAAGCGAACACATCTTTATACTCTCGCAGCTTCAATATACGATTTTTCTTCATCGCTTGTTAACAATGCACTAATGTAGATTGGTCGTGGATTATCACTATCGCCCAAATTAATTTCTTTAAGCTCGTCGACCGTGGCTTTGATCTCTTCTTCGAGTTCGGGAGCATCTTTGCATCTTCTTCTTCCCCTTCTTCGCTTAAGGTGATATGATATGTCGACGCCACACTTTCTCTATCATCTTCATCATCTTGAGGTTGCGTGAAAACAACAGTTTGAAATTTGGCTTTCAACACCCTTTCACATGATATGAGCAAGGTAGTTTGTCGCTTCATACGAGATGGAACAAGACTTGAAGCTTTTCAAGAGTCCGTGGATGTCTAGATCTTTTCCAAAATTTTGATGATGTAGAGATGCCCAATCTCTCGATGGATGGTTCCTTTGCTCTTCAATTTTTGAATGGGTCCGAGTCTATCAAAGACTCGATATTCGCCGACCTTCTTTCCATTTTCGCAAAGGCATCCTCCGTCGATGAAAGTTCTCCTTCGCATACATAATTGATGTTGCTCTTCTAATGGCGTCTGAATGGGAGTTGGTGCCACAAACCCAAGACCTATCCGAGTATTTTTAGCCACATGTCCCCTTTCTTTTGACATCTTTTCTCAGATTCGTAGCTTGAGGAGGAGCTTCCCAAGTAGAGTTTTCTTGCGGATCATATCCAGGCTTTGACAAGAAGATCATAAGCTTTTGGATCAAAACATTTCGCATTTTGGAGCCCTTCTCCATGTTCGATCTTAGTCCTCACCGGGCGGACAAACTTTTCGAGTGGTTGCGGAGATGGTTTCTTATCATCGAGTTTTGTTAAAGGCAATACCAATCCCTCCAAAGGTCCATTGTCATCGTGATTTGCGTAAGATACTTCGATTTTGCCCTCTTTAACTTCATCATCTTGTGGCTTAGATGGATTTTCTTTAGCCTTCATTGCCTTAATGTCTTCAAGTAGTACTTGGCATCGCAAAATATGACTCGCCTCGAAAGGTTTATCATCTCCAAGAACTTTCTTTACCACACCGTCTCTACAATACTTGAAGCATTGATGCCAAGTAGAAGGAACCACCCCATTTTCATGTAGCCAAGGACGTCCCAGAAGCATATTGTAAGAAGTCTTAGCGTCTATGACATGGAATGGCGATTGAGGCCATTTCGCCCATCAACAATTTCAATCTTATGATGCCGGAGCCCTTTGCCCCCTCAGTTGAAGCCTCGATCATCAAACGACTATTTGCGAGTTCATCCATGGGGATTTCTAACTCTTTCAATGTGCGCAGTGATAAGATATTTACTGCTGAGCCTCCATCAATCAAAATCCTATTCACCTTTTGCTCGCGAGTATAGCCGGTCACGAACAATGGCCTGTTATGGGGTTTGGAACCAAGCGAGCAAGTCTTCGTCATGAAAGTCGTTTTGAAACACAATCTTCGATAATATTGTCAACTTCCTTTTCAAACAAACACGCTTCACCAGGTGAAATATGTTGCTCATTCGCCACGCGCATGCAACATTGCCATCATCCATGGATCCGCATGTGATGGTAATAACATTGCTAGTTGCGCTATCTTCCTCGAGCGATATCTTTCCTCGGCGAGCTAATCGCATGACTTTGTCTTTTAAATACAAAACAATCGTGAATCGATGTCCTACCAAACGATGGTACTTGCAAAGATTTCTCGAGTCATCAACTCGCCAGCCTTCGCGGACGCTTCATTTCGGGCAACTCAATGAGGTTTGCTTTAAGTAGATCATCAAATATTCCGCAGACATCGAGTCGAGGAACGTGTATTGTTTTGCTTGCATTTCCCTCGTAGTCAACTTTCTTTGCTCTCTCTTGAGGAGTGTCTTTCTTCTCATTAGTCTTCACATTTGACCGCCTGAACTTGATAGGTGTTGTGTTAATCGCCATGGATTCTTTGCTTGGAGATTTAGAAGAGAACTTTCCCCCTTTCTCGCTTCATATCGCTTTCTTTGGGTTTTTGAGGCTCTTGACGGGTGGTCCTTCAACTCCACTTGCGCCATGCTTAACTCCATATCATGAGCCCGAGTAGCCAACTCTTCAAATGTCCTTGGTCGATCCCCCAAGGATGTATCGGAGGCCCCAATGCATTCCTTGATGCACATCTCAATAGCCGAAGCTTCCGACAACCGGTCTTTACAATTGAGGCTCAAATTCCTCCAAATGCTTGATGTAGTCAATGACAGTTCTTCCTTCCACCGACGAGTATTCGTAAGCTCGATCATGCTAATCGTCCGCCGAGTCTTTGAAAATCGGTTGAGAAACTCCCGCTCTAATTGCTCCCAACTATCAATCGAGTTTGCTTCCAAGTCAATATACCAATTGAATGCGTTGCCCTTCAAGGATCGGACAAACTGCTTTTACGAGGCGATCTCCATAAGTCCCAAAGATCATTGCACGTTTCAACAAAGTGAGCCACATGTTGTTTTGGGTTGCCCTTGCCAAAATTGTTGGAACTTCTGGAGGTTGGTAACCACGGGCATCTTCAAGTTGTCAATCCTTTGCGATATGGCTTGGCATAAGTCATAGACGACTTGGAACTTCCATCGAACTTGTCCTTAATAGTCCCCATAATGAACTCCTTAAGTTGTTCGATCGAATCACCCATCGACATTTGCTTTGCAACTCATTTTCCGGAGACTTCTCTTTTTCATTTGGTCGCTTTTCATGGATGTCTCGACCTCCTCATGTGTTTCAACTTGCTTGCCCATCGCACGCTTGTATCAACACCATCTATTTTGTTCATCACCTTTGCAATTTATGCAGTCTTGTTCTTTGACATGATTGACGAGTCCATCAATGGCCCTCACAAACTTGCGATTTGTTCTTCAAGTGATGTAGCATTCGCATCATCATAGCGGGTGCTATGTTTGAGCAACTTGATGTCGAAAGCGAGATTGGGGATGAAGCATCATCTCTACGCTCCATCATCTTCGAGATGAGTTAGATTTGCTTTAGCTCGACCGAGTCTTCTCAAAGGATGTACTCGCTTTCTTGGACATACTCCTTGTAGTGATGCCAATACTTTTACTTGTGTCACCCGAAGAGTTTGAAGAAACAACTTTTGTTGATGTGGTTTTGCGAGTAGCCATCGCGATACTTCAAGATTTGTTGAGGAAAAGAGATGAGAGGTAGAGATTGTCCCACCGGGCGTGCCAAAAATTTGTAACACAAATTTTTATTGTCTGCGAAATAACAAACAAGAAAAAGCGTACAAATTAAATATATGTGAATCAAAATAAAAATATATAGGTTACAATCCCTATTTCTCCTCTGATTCTTTTCTCCAAGAAAAATATCCGAGATTTGAGAGTTTGGAGTTGAACTCTTCAATTTGATCTTCTCCAAACTTGAATTTGAACTTCAATAACGTTAATTCGAGGGCTTAGCAGCTTGATCTCGAATCAAACGTAATATATATGATGATTTTTGAGTTGAATATATGAACTTCTTGGTGAAATTGACCTTTTGATCTTCCTCCAAGATGGTTCTGACTTCAATAACGTTAATTCGAGGGCTTGGAAGCTTATTCCCGAATCAAACGCCGTATTTGAATGGACTCCGCGATGAACGCCTTGACTTTCGCCTTGAACACCGTGGATCTTCTTGAATATATTCTTCTTGCCTAGAGAAAATTTCCTCCACCGCCTTCTTGGTTGGATTTTTTCTCTTTGAATTGTGATTTAATTCCTTGAGAATGACCCCTATTTATAGTTGTAGGAGAGGGGTTCTTGGATAACTCACATGGCGAGGACATTGGTCCTTCAAGATTTAATATTATTTCTTTAATCACAAATTGTGATAATTATCAAAAGAAATAATTAATTAATCAAGATAATCTTGATCAATAAGAATTTGACATTTGGCATTCTTTAATTGGCCAATAAATATATATTAAAAAATATCAATAAATTAACTATTTAAATTAGGAATCAAATTTGATTAAATCCCCAAATATAAATAGAAATTATAAAATTGATATTTAATATAGAATTTCACATGTGTTACCATTTGGTTGGTGCAAATTTAATTTATCTACAGTATCATTTTAGTTAAATATTTAATTAATTGTAACGTTCTTTTGACTATATTTTGGTAACACAAAATTATGCTGCTTTCATTAAATAATGTCAATTATTTATTTAATTAATTGATATCAGAAAATAGGAGAAGACAAAAGCAGTCATTAAACATAAAAATTCTAGTTGTCATCACGTACTCTTTTTTATGGAGATTTTTGTTTTCTTTTTATAAGTCCTTTTATTTTTATTTTGTTTTTAATTTTAATCTAGTAATTGATTCCTTAATAATACCGACAAAAATCCTAAGGTAAGTCTTTTATTATTATTGTTTTTAAGTTTTTTTATTTTTATCGACGAAACCAATGTCATCTGTAATCTTTGATCATTATTTTATTTTATAAAAAAATAATTACCAACAAAAATTGATGTCTTTGGTAATTATTTAAGGACGTTTTTCATTGTTGAATTACTTTATATTATTTATTTATTTTTAGTTTTACTTGTAGAAAAATTTTAATCATTCAGAATTTAATTTTATAGTTTATCTTTTTTTACCAATGGAATATTAATCCGTTACTAATTTGATTAAATATTTTTTTTATTTTTATTTTTATTATGTCTTTTAATATATAATATATAAGATTTTTAACATATATATAATATATAGCATAAATTTTAAAATATATATTGTACAATATGATTTTTAATACATACAATATATAATGTAAGCTTTAATATATAAAGTATATAAGATAGTCTTTAATACATAAAGTATCTGATATAATTTTTAATATATATATATATGATGATTTTAATATATATGTGTGTGTATGTATATATAAAGCAAAATATGTAATGAGAATCACACAAATTGCCACCTCCATATAGGGGTGGCCAAATAGAATCAAAATCAGGCTCCAAACTAAAACTGGAATTGTGGTCAATAGTTCCAAGAACCATTGACCAATCAACGATCCAAAACCAGAACCGTGTAGGTCGGTTCTGATTTCTTGGTCTCAAAAATCGTGGAACCGGCGGTTTTAAACGTCGGTGGAATTTCAAAGTTAAAACCAACGATTGTTTTTAGTAAACATATACTAGAAGAAATGTTAAATATTTATTATGATTTTTATATTCGTAATTATATGATACATGTTTTAAATCAAATGTTGTAAGCGAACTGTAAGAACTTTGATTCCTCTATACTCTAATATAATATTTATAGACAATTTAATATTATTCATTATTAATATTAAGTATAAAACACCAACTGAATATTAAGTCCAAGTATTTTTCCTTTTTTTCTTTTCTTTTTTTTTTAAACTGAAACTGATAAACTATTTTTAAAAATCAAAAAAATTATCAAAAGATAAACAAACAGATCTGGTAAAAACCGGAACTAAAACCGTTAGTTCCGATTTTAGAACTAGAATCATGAGGCAACGGTCCGAGAAACCGGAACCGTAGCCACCCCTACCTCGCACAAAACAGGTCTCGGGTGCAATGTTCTTTTCGAGCAAAAAGACAATTTTCTTGTGTGAGCCATGTTGTGCTCGCCTGATGCAATGCAGTGTGATTCCCCGCATAGCGATAGAGTTGATAATTTCTAGCTCGACTCGCGGGCTCATCCAACCAGCCTGAGGATAGGGATAGAATGGGGGGATAACATTTTTAATCAACCTAAACTATACGGGTTTTTACACTTTGCAACCCGAACTTTGAAAAGTTACTGATTGCAACCTAAACTTTACAAAATTTTACACTTTGCATAAAATTCCGGTTTTACCCCTGGTTTCAGGAAAGTTGGTTTGTAGTTTACACTCTAAACTTTAAAGTTGTTACACTTTGCAACCTGGACGATAAATTTCATTGCATTTTCTTTGATTACTCCCAAAGGTCTTGCGATCCTCGAAAATGGTATCGAGCCTGTGTTTATTAAGAACTTTTAGTTAAATTTATTATATTTATGTAATTAACAATTGGTGAGGAGAAATTACTCCAAGATTATGGATCCTGACCGATGTCCGAGATGTACCCCTTTACAGAAATATCGTCAAATATTGACGATGTATGCACAAAGAACACTTTGACTTGACCAGTCTCATATCGGGAATACCAACATGAAGAAAAAGAATGTGCAGGAGCCGACGGGAAACCTTAAGGCAATGCAAAATGCGAGCGAGAATATTATAGCGCTTCGATGCTTAACTGCACTTATATGTTCACTTGATGAACCTTCAAGAAATGGTACATGAAAATTCCCATCGAACAATGATTCCCCGATGGAGTACCCGAGTGGAACGAGATAATTCCCGCATAAATCTAAGTTCTCCGAAGATCTTAGAGAAGTCCGTAAGATGGTGCGTAATTATGGCAACCGCCATATTCATCTACCATCACAAGTGCATCGATCCAAACTGTATGGAGACGATGGTAAAATATAAGAAGGAAACTCTTGAACTCCTTCATGATATTCGAAACGAGTCAAGAACCTGGAGGACAGCCGAGTTCATCCTGAGGAAAGAAACGTATTGATTTTGGGACGGACTTTATTTACACCAAAAAGGAAACCAACCGAAGTTATACGAAAGATGACAGATGCGGAAAAGCTTATTGCTCTAATCAAAGGAAAATCCATCAAAAATTAAAAAGGATGGATATTGAAAAGATGAATCTTAAAGATCTACATGACCGACTGCGAATCCTTCATGATTAGGTATTGTAGATTTAAAGATGAATGCGCAGAGAAATCGCTTTGGTTACCTATGACCGACAAGGTAGACCAATTCCACCACCACCGCCACCGCTAATCCTAACGTCGAAGAAAGTACGGGTTCGCATCATGGAGCTCGGGATGAGAGGATGCCACATGTCCGGGATTTCACGACCGGGAGTGATCCACTTTCGAGAACAGGAGGTCGAAACCCTCTTTGCAGAACTGACAACCTCTTTGGAAGGCCGAATGTTTATCGACGCCTTATGGAAGATCGCACTCGACCCAATACATCCATATGGGTTGATGTTAAATCTAGACATCCCGCATTTTAAAAATAGAGAAGTTCTCAAATGATGAATGGGCTTCACTTATGAGAATTTCAAACAGAACCCGATCTTACAAAGGATTCATTCATCTTACTCCTTGAAATGAGTCTTCAAGGATCGGTGAAGATTGCTCGGGATATGACCGATGCTAGTACGAAAAGTTCGGTCACATCGGGGAATCACTTAAAGGAATTGTCGATGGTATGGCCAAACTATTCAAAATCCAACATCGGCACAGAAAAGTTATTTCGAGGATTAGAGGATGAAAAAGAAATAGATATAAACAAGCCCTCTATAGCCTGGAAGTTCTCGGATATTTGTCATATTGACGAATATATCAAGTTGTTCACCGAATACCGGTGGAAATCCAAGATTGAGGAAAAAGAAGTCGCATGCCTATTCTTTGTCAAGATTCCGAGTCCCCTGAGAGAAATGCTTATCAAGAATATAAGGGTGGAGTCAAGTAGAAACCGTGGGGCTTAAAAATGTCTTTCCTAAAGGCCAAGTTATCTCAATTGTGTTACCAAGCACTTATACAAGAATTACAAAAGATTAAGAGGAATTAACAAAACAGCTTCCTCTATGTTGCGTGGATAATGATATCCCAACATTTGTGGGAGGTCAACCAAGGCATAAGAAAAGAAGAAGGATAGAAGCCATCCATACCGCCGAGGAAGCAAAGAATAAAAAAGCGGTCTTCATGGAGACCTAGAAGGTTCGTCAAAACAAAAAGCCCGGTTATAAATCGTGGCAAAGACCAAGATCTGCAGTAAGAGAGCCTCATCATCGTGTTCTAATCAAGCAAGTACTAGCAAAAATCCAGGAGAAGAACTTTCAGCGTGCTCACACCGTAGCTAATGAAAGTTTCAAAGATCTGTAATTGTTGGACATGCGAGCAAGAGGGCACATCTCAAATGTGATTGCCCTGCATAATCAAAAAAATCAAAACGAGGAGTCGACAGTTCGAGGCCACACCGAAATTGAAGAAGTTGTCTATTATCGTGATTTAATACAGTGTGTATCAATTTGAGGATATTCCCTCGATGAAAGCATCTATGAAGAAGAGATCTATTCTCGATGATGGAAGTGAATCCATTGAGAATCGAGTGAAGAAGAAATTCTTCAAATGATGGTCGGAGGATATGTCGATTTCTCTCTCACACTACGGTGTCTCATAAGACTCTTATGAGAATTATGAAGGAAGATCCAAAGCTTCAAATCTATGATGGATTTACAATTGAGCGATGGAAAAGGCTTTGATAAGATTGGTTTTCATAATAGAAAACACCAAATTATCCACAGGGTAACAATCGTGAGAATTTGCCATTCCAACGGAGTTTATCGAACTCGATCGAGATGCGCTTGGTCCCTATTAGAGAAATCCAGGAGATCAAAAGCAGAGTTAAAAGAGAAGTTGCAAATACACTCTCATGGATTCATATCGAGCCATAAGAGTTATTATTAAAGCAACATTCAAAGAAGGGATAGATTCGCCACTCAATTTGGCTATCTTTGATAAACGGATGTCAAATCTCAAGGATTCATGCCTTGGAGCAGTAACATGGAATTTTTATGCTGGGAAATTAGCATTTAATGTCTATCCTAGAATTGCATACAATGTGGGAGATCGAGATTTCAATAGAGTCCTAACTCTTCATCAAGATTTCAAAAGAGTCGAATTGATGAAAGAAGTGAATGCACCTACTCGATCACATACAAGATATCATATGCTCTCTCGAATACACATCATTCAGAAGTATTCTTGAGAAAGGAATTTATTGAAGTCCCAAGAATCTTCGAGGACTTTGCCAGGTGGTTTTACCGTAAATTATCAGTGTCTCCAACCATTAAGGAGATTGATATGAAAATACAAGATCAACCAGTCTTCAACAAAAGTCGAAGTCTCGAGTTGAGCCTGTAAGGATGTCTTTCCAACAGACGAAATGACGAGTAGCAGCCGTGGGAAGAAAGGAGACCAAGTACGATTCAGCGTATCCCGTATGTTTTCAAAACAAACAGAGAGCCGAAAATGTCCGTATGATGGCGAGAAGTGGAAGTAATATTCGACATCACTCAAAAGGATAATATTTTTCCTTGTGATGTTCTATATTATCTCCAACAACCAATAGTTGACGGTATCGGAAGCCCAAGATAGGAGAAATTGAGCTTACTATCACAGAGTTGCGGGAAAATCCCGAGAACAATTAATACCGGGAATTGAATTTCTTGAGGATCATAAACCTCGGGAAAGATTACAAGACGGAATGGAGTTCACAGCCAATAAAGAGATACTGAGAATCGATGACCACTAGTCCATTCTCCATATACATTTCTATCGGAATGTTATATGTCAATACAAGGCCGAGTATTTCGCCGCCTATATTGATTCAAAGTCTTAATATGTACTTTGCAGTTTCTGATGTTTTTCCCCAAGAAATTGGAGAAGATTTACCAAATTGCAGAAGAGATTTCTCTAAGAGGATTCTTATCCTTAATAAGGGAATTAAACAAGCGTAAATCATGATCGGAGAGGCGCAGTGCCCATGGTACAAAGTGAAAACGCCACCAATATATTTCCATGATACAGGTGCAGATGTTTTGCTAGGAAACAACTTCCTACAAACGTTCAAGCGATTTACACAGGAGAACGAGACAAGAAGACTTATTTTCACAACCTTATGTGATCATAAGATTATTGTCCGTAGATCGCGGGAAGCATTTTACGTAAAAATGCCTATTAATTTCCGCAGCAAGCGTGGTGATGAAGCCAAACTTCGCAATCCAAAAATGGTGGATCGAAGAAAATTTGGTGAAGCGTTATTATCCTATAGACAATTTGGAAGCCGAAAGGATAAGAAAATATGGGATAATAACTTGTATTCATTCAGAGTACAAGGAGAAGAACGAGTTACTCCAGAAGCCATTGCAGAATTATGGATGAGTCTAATGGAGAGTCCGCAGAGTGACGTGACCCTAGAAGAACAAATATCACTCGAGGATATCAAGAAGAAGATCCAAAGGAATTACAATGAAGATCCTTTGGCTTGGTGGGATAAGAACGAGTTGAAAGCTTCCTTAAAGGTTAAACCTGGAAAGGAGTACGAGTTCGTAAGATTCAAACCAATCCTTATGAACCAGTAGGATCGTGAGGATATGCGTAAGATACTTAAGGAACATCTTGACCTTAAGTTAATTTCACCAGAGTTTCTCCATACAAAGAATGATCCGTGTTCTTAGTCAGAAACCATGGAGAAATCAAAAGAGGAAAGCCAAGACTTGTTATTAATTACAAAGGGATTAATAACATTTTGGAGTTCGACGGATATTATATCCCAAGTAGAGAACATTTGGTTAACTGCATCAAAGGTGCCAAGATATTCTCAAAGTTCGATTGCAAGTCTGGATTCTACCAGATTAAGATGGAGGAAGAAAGTAAGAAGTTTACACCTTTCTCTACACCACAGGGAACTATATTTGGAACGTGATGCCTATGGGATTGGCTAACACACCCCAAATATATCAAAGAAAGATGGATAATCTTTTCAAGGATTATTTCAGCTTCATGTTCGTATACATTGATGATATTTTTATCGCTTCAAAGAACATGAATAGCATCTCAAACATTTGGAAATATTTTCGATGTTTGTCACAAAGAAGGATTAGTGCTTTCGAAAAAGAAGCGGTAATTGCAACAAGACATTGAATTCCTCGAATTGAAATCGATGAATCTGGAATTATTCTACGAATCATATTGTGGAAAAGATACAGGGATTTCCAGATACACCGAAAGACAAGAAGCGACTTGAGTTTTCTTGGAGTTGTTAATTTTGGCGGGATGTTCATTAACAATCCGCATACTACGGAAGGTGTTTAGCCCATTGCTCAAAAAAGATGCGATTCAAATGGGAAGATGAACATCAAGAAAGAATTAAGCAACTTAAAGAAGTTTGTAAAAGCTTCCAAAGATTGCAATTCCCAAGACGAAGACGAATTGGTTCTTTACGCAGATGCCGTGATGATTGGTGGGCGCAGCTTCTTCGAAAGTCACACCAAACGAGGAAGTGCCATGCAGATATCTTTGCAGCGGTTTATTCACCCCCTAGTGAAGCAACTCCGGTAGATATTAACGAGAAAGAATTCTTTGCGAAAAAAGGCTTTTAAAAAATGGCCTCTATTTTTACTCAAGCTAAAAGTTTACTTTAAAAATTGATAATTCAAGTGTCAAAGCTTTTCTAAAAAACAAAATTGAATCAAAACCGAAAAGGCTCGATTACTTAGATGACAAGTCAATGTCAATATTATGATTATGATATTGTCATTATAAAATCTCATGAAAATATTCTTGCGATTTCTTGACACGAGATGGAAGGACGCGCGTTGCTAACGAGGTCCTTAAACGAGTAAGACATCTCGGGAAAACCCGGAGAGTCTAGAACAAGATTTTGGGGCGTTATGTCTCAATGCGTGTTTGCTAGACGACTTCAACAGTGACCCGTAACTGCTTTCTAGTTAAATACGAGCATGTCGGTTCGCTCAAGGACAATTGTTCTTAGCGCAGCAAGGCCTCTCTTCCAGCCGCATCTCCTACGGTGCAAAAGGGGCCGAAAGAGTACGGGGCTCTAACCCGAGGTTATGGATTCAAGTACTATAATCACAAGTGTTGCAGGTGATGCATCCCCCGATGGTGTACAAATCAGAACGAATGTTGAAGCTCCTGTCACAACCCGAGTCTTCAAGTCAACCCAAAGACCTGGGGGGTAAAAGAGGGAGAGTTGAATCTTAGGCCACGACATGCAAATCTAAGGTTCAAACTGACGAGAATAAGATTTCTCCTATGCGGTATATCAACGGCAATGGGAGAAACTAGTTACAAGACAAGGTATTAACCCGAGAAAACAATGGTTGATATCTCGTGCAAGTATCCCGAGTTTGATGAAACCAGTGAAGTCATCCAAATGAAGTACATGAATGGTATACTTTTGGAGCTATAGCTTCAATCTATACCGTGTCACCAGGATTCCCGAAATTTCAAAATTACCTAAATGGATTGGGAAGCGATTTTTAGACTGGGCCAATAATGCACACTTGGCCGATGAGATATTTTGAACTCGTATTTTATTAGTGCAGCTCCCGAACCAAATAAGAAAAAGCTTTAATGAAGCTTTTCATTTCATCAAGCTAAGAAGACCGGATGGAAATGCTTTAAAATACATTAAGGCAACTTCACCTAGGAAGGACCAAAGATGTTAGTAGGAGCATTTTCTCAAGACGAAGCTTCTACTGCATTTGCACATGGGGTCTTTGGGTTTGTCTAACTGGAAATGGACAAGGTCAAATATCCATTCAAGTTCTTCCAAAATTCGACAAATGGATCTTTCCTTTTAAATTCGATGACTGGATCAACCACAGGATTTGCGGAGAACTCTTCGAGACAAAAAGAAGAATTCTGGGGAGAACAAGATTCCTAAGCAAGCAAAGAAACTTACTTTGAAATTCTCGTAACATGGCGCATGTTGGCCGTTGGATAGATCGGATCTGTCAAGCATGCCCCGAACAGAAGGAACCCGAGTTTGGGAAAGGATTCCGACCCAAACCCGACCGACAAGATCATGCAGCTGGAAAGGATAAGGGCCCAGCTCACAAGACGCTGCGTTATCCCGGGGACCACGTAAACCAAATTTTTAAAAGATTCCCCAACAAACATCACATGGGCCGAGTCACGCGGAAAAAGAAAACCACCAAGTGGCGAGGCAATAATGTGGGATATGACGTAAGATGGACGCCATATATATCGCCAAGATTTGAAGTCCGCCTTTGAAGTCCTGGACTTACCTCTATAAAATGCAGGATTTGAAGGAAGCTGAGGACATCTAAGAAAAATTTGTAATATTTGAGTGTTTTAGTTTTCAAGTTTTTATGTATTTTCGAGTGCAAGCCTCATACATGAGAGGCTAAACAAGTATTCTCCTCCCAAAAGGAGATTACTAATGTAATAAATTTTTCTTTAAGTTCTTAATAAAATAAAGGTTTTTTGTTCAACATGTGTTCATAATGTACTATTGATTAATCCCCTTTGAAGAATTACTTTTACGCCTTGGAGTAGGAAACGAACCAAGGCTGTGCTGAGCGGTTTCTGAAGGAGTCGGATAACTTGCAGATCATCTTCCCTGAGGGTGAGGTTGAACAAAGAGGAGTTGTTCGTCAAACGATCCGGGGGCGAAATTTTCCGACTGTGGCGTTGCGAAACCACTTAAACCGGTCTTTCGGTCAAAAGAGGTATGAATTTTAAGGGATTTATTAATTTTACTAAGCATGTCAGCTGATATGGTCATAATGGATTTTTTTCATTTTCAGTCTAAAGACCCAATTTGTATACGGATAAATACTTGAAATAAGATCTTGATAGAAGTATGTCTTGTTGAGTTTATAGGCCGAAACCCGACATGATCCATTTAAAACCTGTGAATAGAGACCTGGATCTAAGTAGGTGTAACAATGCCACGAACAAAACAAGTTACGAAAAAAAATCGGGTTCTTATTTCTAAAAATCCGAAAAACAAATTGATTAGGAGTGAAAACTTTTTGATTATTGTATAATGCAATATATTTATCCTTATGGAGCAATCACAAATTAGAGTTTAAAGGGATAACTAGAACTATTGTTATTAAAGAATAAAATTCTAGGGGCAAAATGGTCCAAAAGTTGCAAAGAGTAATTATTTTCGTAGTTCAGGATGCAAAAGGTTAAAAATAAAAGTCTAGGTTGTGAAGTGTAAAAAGGGGTAAAGTTGAGGTGGTTAAAAATAATTATCTCTAGAATGGGCCACATTTTTGTAGTCCCAAAATGGGTCAGACCTATTTTGGCCCGACCCAAGTGGCCCGAAGGCCGACACATTTTATGAATGAAAAATGAGTTTTGGACTGGGTTGGGCCAAAGAAAATAGCAACCTGGGTGATTTTTGTTATGGCCCGATCTAGCCCGATTTTGTACGTTGGCTAGATTAGCTTGGGCCAGACTGGCCTGACCTGAACCTTTGCCAGCTCTACATAAAGGTATTGTGCCTGCTTGGGGTCTGCCAATATATTTTTACATATATATTTTGGAATTATCGACAGAGTGAATCACTTGTTAAATGCGAAATAAAGCGCTACAAAAAAGTGCTACTTAAGATTTATATGTAACATTTCAAGTGTTTTTCGAAATATTACGATAGAAGATTTAATGTAACACTTAGAAAAAAAGTGTCACTAAAAGTTATTAAAAATGATACCATAGACTATAAGTAGCACAGGCAAGTGCATCACCATAAAAAGTGTTACATATTGTCTATAATACTATTTTATGGCTATAATGTAATATTTTTTGGGTGTTACCCTTGTGTTACTTATGTTGTAGTGTTGTTGCTTTTTCTACTTCTGCTTCAGTTGTTGCTTTTTCTTCTCATCCTCCTTTGTTGTTGTTGCTGCTTCTTCTTCTTCTTCTTCTTCTTCTTCTTCTTCTTCTTCTTCTTCTCCTCTATTGTTGTTTCTCCTCATCTGTTGTTGCTTCTACTTGTGCTTCGTGTAGGCTAGCCCACTAGCCCACCCTGGCAAAGTCGTGGGGTAGCCCATTTTGGTCCCCATCCAGACACAAAATACCCAACCCACCTCTACTTTTGGCGGGTCGTTGTCGGACTGCTCTATTTTGACAGCTCTATTAGTGGGTAGTAGGAGAGAAATTGTGGGCCCGCTATGAATCATGAACTTAAGCTAGCAAATCATTGTGACTAATGGGAGAGGGTTTGTTCATAGTTGATGTGATATTGTTAGGCCCACAAACAAACATGAACTTGGCCATACTGTGAGGCCCCAACTTTTTATAATTTCTAATGAATAAACAAAGTGCTTCGGTACGTACCTCCCATATAGCAATCAAGCAAACATGGAACACCCAAACGGTCCCACCATCCATCCCACATTTGTTCAATACTTAACCACAGGAGATATGCATGAAAGTGAGACAGAGAGCTTTTAATCCAAATGTATGAGCATGTGACTACTATAGTGCTTTCATTAAATAACAATCACTCAGCATCACTTTCTAAATTCTAATGTAATTTTGTCATATTCAAGCTTATTTAAATATTCACCTTTTACATCTACAATGCACGAAGGTGCAACATTACCTAAGTTAGACATATTTAACAGTCCCATCTCCTAGGGTTCATGATTTTTTTTTGCCACTGTGAGGCCTTGATCTTTTTAAACGTGTTCTACCATGATTTATAGAGATAAAAACTTAGCTAAGTGTCACAATATCTATTATAGATGAGATATGATACTCAATTATTTATTTGTTCCAATGATGATTACTCTTTCCCTATTTCGAGCATACCGGTTATATTCTTCCTCAAGTATTAATTCTTGATCGACTATAGATGACTTTAGCAATATTGGACCGTCGATAAGTTAGGATTCATTTTAATCCTTATTCAAATATTTCACCTTATTCTATAATACATTTTCAAACAACTTCCAGTTTATTTTGAGAAAATACTCATTATTGTTATTACACATCCTTATTTTATCCTTCTACATATATATATATATATACACAACAACAATAATATAATTAATACATTTTTTTTATTCAAGTCTTTTTTATCATCATCCTACAATATGTCAATTTGGCCATAGGATACCTAAAACAATAATTAAGTACCCTTCTAATCCTACAACATTTAAAATTACACCTAAGAAACATATTGTCATTATTAAACACCAAAAAAACAAAAGCTAATCCTCCTACACTTGAAACTTTCGGCCATAATGGTTCTAGGAGGGAATCAAATCTATTTTTTTTTACCTTATCACACAATTTACCTCCCTACAACCATCATTCCAAGCTTAACCATCAAACACAAAAAAAGAAAATAATAATAATAACAATCCTACCCTAAAATCGGTCATTAAGGTTCTAAGGGGAACCAAATTTTATTTTCATCCTATCATTCCCCTAATTCTCTCATACTAACACTTAAATACAAAACACACAAAAGAAAATCCCTTCCTCCTCTCTCATTTGGCCAAAAACACAATTTTTTTCTTTCATCCTTCAATACTTCTTGCGGAAAAAAAAAAAACTCGAAACGTAGCCCTTCACCCTCTAACCTTATTGAATCCTTCTCATTGAGGTACTCCTAGAGAAATTTCTTGAAGAATTAAGAGTCTTAGACTTGACTACAAGCTTGAAGAGGAAATTCAAGACTACACATTTTTAAGGTGAGAAAATTGTGGTTTAGTATTTTTCCTCTTGACAACTTGAGGAATTAATTTTTGACTCAAGTATATGAATTTTTGGAGCATAGGACATACACCATCTCAAGTTGAAGTTACAAGCTTGAAGGAAAAATTCCATTTTTGAGACTACTTGAAGACATTAAGGTGAGTAGTAACCATTTGGTCCTAGTATATTTTTTTTTAGACTTGAGACTTTAATTTTAATACCAAAATATTGTTTGGATACCATTTAGGGGCTGACCTTCTAGAGCTTAAGTCAAGAAGTTGAAACAAGGATGAAGACTCCATTGTAGATCAACCCGAGAAAAACTACTTCGAGGTGGGTGAAAAATCTTTCAAAAATAAGCAAATAATATTCATAAAATACATGTAGTACATGAAAATATTTTAAATTGCTATATATATTACATTTATTTTTTTGATATGTCTCAAGTTCAAGAAGATTCACAAAAACGAGCATGATTTTGATTTCTTGCACAATAGGGACATATTTGCATATATATCTTAATTTCTTGTTCAACTCTTGATTATTGTGTAAACGAATATGTTATATGCTCAAAATCATATTCTATACTTGATATATATTCTAAAATATATGACCTTATGCTCGAATTTGAACAAATATTCCATTTATGTATTTTTTATAAAGTTGAGGACTAAACCATAATTTCAAAAACTGTCCAAGGACCAATCTGTAAATTTTGAAATTTTGGACTATATTAATTGTAAAATAATAATATTTTAAAAGTTTTGAGAGAAGAAAACCCATCCTTGGAATTTTAGAGACTCAAATGTGGAAACTTGAAAGTTTAAGGGGCAAAAATGAATTTTTAAAACCTGTTCAGGGACCCCTCTGAAAAATTTCGAAATTTTGAATTTCTCAAACTGAAAAACTTATATTTTTATAATTTTTAAAAAGGATAAAGTGGTTTGGGTTGAGAAAACCTATTTTTGAAACTTTAAGTACTAAAGTGTAAAATCCAATCTCTAAGGACTAAAATGCAATTTCTGGAAGATAAACGTCTGACACCTGGAAACTTCCATAACCTAAATTTAACAACATTTTGAACTCATAGTTCAAGTTTCATAACAAACGAACACCAAATAAACCCTTAAGGGCAAAAAATCAAAATTTTGGACTAGAAATCGAATTTGTAAAAGTTAAGGGACTTAATCCAACCCTATTTTAAAACTGATTTTGTCCCAACATCCTACTGTTATGCATGATATTTTAAAATTAGAATCACATCAAAAGTCCTCTCGTTTTGTGAGATCCAAAATTTTTAAGTTCGGGACAGAAAATGACGTTTTTGACAAAAGAAGGGACCAAACTGAAATTTTCCAAAACCTCAACCCAAACCCTTTGAAAAACTGAATCTTTGAACAATTTTAAGAATTTAGAAACTGACCTTATATTTTTCCGAGGTCGAGACTAGGACTTATTCAATTTTTGACTCGATAAGTATTTTTTCCAAGAAATGGGACTATTTACAAAAAAAATCTTTATCAAGGACCCCAAAATAAAATATTTTCTTCTCTACAGTCCTAAAACAGATTTAATTAAGATTTAATTATAATTCCATATTTTTCTTGAAAATCCCCGGACTATACGCACTACGCGTGGCGACTTCCTCGCCTTTGAACAAAATTTAAATTTAACTTGTTGCACTGCTTTTTATATGTATCGTCATGTTTCTTTTTACTCGACTACCTTGTTGACTGATATGAACTTCGTGAATCTAATTGCGCTTGGGTTAACTTGGTGTGTCGAGCTCACAGTCGGAATGGATACGTCGGGGATAGAACCGAGCTCGGCTGCTATTCCACTCTCCGGCCCTATCGTCCTAATCCCGCAACTGAGGACGGATTGTCCAAGGGAACCGGGTCGTAGTTTGGGTATAATCATGATTATGACACTCTGGGCCTTGCAAGCCGAATCGTTGGAGTAGTCTCGCCCGGGTAGTAATAAGGTAGACATGGGCTTTGTGCAAACTTGCTTGGGGAGTCATAAGGTAGAACGGGCGAATCGTTGTCCGATCCACACCTGCCCAATGTTACTTGCTTGGGTTGGCGTCACACTTCGTGCGCAGCCACTACTTGCTTTAGTTGGCGTTGCACTCCGTGCGCAACCACTACTTGCTTAGATTGGCGTTACACTCCGTACGCAACCACTACTTGAACTATTTGCGACGCATTCATAGTGCTTGAATGATCATGAACTATTTTCATCAAACTATATAAAGCTATATTATTTTGAATACCATGTTGCTTGTGAATCGCGTGTGACGCACGCATCATGAATCATGCATTCTTCATATATATGTTTTCCTGCATCAATATAAGCCACACTTACACACGATCACCCATCCACTGAGAATTTTTGTCTCACCCCCACCTTTTTCAACGGCCAGTTGATGATCCACCATATTATGAAGACGTCAATGAAGACGACCAAATGATGGATTAATGTTTAGACTTAGTTCGTCGGTCTAGCCTTAAATTTGATTTATGAACAATTTTTATGTTGGATGTAATAGAGGGGTGTAATCTTTCACTTACACAAATGGATTGTAATAATATTTTCGCTGCGACTATTGACTCTGTTTCCGAGAGGTTTGAAAAACTATGTATATTCGAGAATTAATATTGCTCAAATATTTGGTGGATTATATTCTCAAATGGGAGAACTGGCGTGAGTTACCGTTGGGTAGCGGCTCCAAATTTCTGGGGCATTACACATACCATTGTGGGTGCTCTAACTTCGTTGATATATTAACAAAATATTATAATTTATAGGTATAATTACAAAAACTCCCCTAGGTTAGTGCTAATTACAAAAAATCCCAGAAATTTTTGACAATTGCAAACAACCTCTTGAAGTGATTGACTATATCTTGTATTTTCCCTCTTCATAAAACAAATAACATTTCAAAAACCTCATAGTTACCCCTTATTTAAAATTTACTTATTAAATTTGAGGTTTTTTTTTTGTAATTTTGAAATATTTTCGGTTTTTTTTTTGTAATTAGTACAAACTCATGGAGGTTTTTATAATTATCCCTAATTTATATTAGTTGGGAAGTTTTGAAATCCATCAAAATTGTCAAAAAAAGAAAAAAAAAAAGGAGAAATATGATATAGTCAAAAGATAAATTTGATATTGTATTACAAGCTCTGTTGTAAAAATCCCCGCCTAGCCCCGATTAATCCCCGCTTAGGCGCTAGGCCCCCATCGTCCGCCTACGATTTTTTTCTGATTAGGCCCCACCTAACCCCGCTCAGGTCTTGCCTTAACCCCGATTAATCCTCGCCTAGGCGCTAGGCCCCAGCCTGCCGCCTAGCCAGCGTCTAGTGCTTTTTACAACATTGATTACAAGTATTCGATACATTCGAATGGTGAATGCTAATAATCTTGAAAAAGAAGTAGGATGATTTTCAATCTTCATCGGTGCCTTTTTGACATTTGCTAAATCTGGGTTTGGTGGTCTTATTGTTGATCACGAAGGAAGAGTGTGCAAAGCATGGGCAATTTCGAGGAACTTTTCTACAAGTTCAATGAAGTGTATCTCCAAGCTGTTCCATGTAACCAAGAAGGCCCAATGCTAGTTAGACTCAGATTATATTTTCTTTTGAGTTTTTAATAAATTCGATTTAAGTGAAAGAATTCGAAATTCAACTCGATGAACACTCCTATAGGCTATAATACGACCATTTTGGAAATGCACGTATTGCCGGTATTGGTATTTTTATTTTCATATATTTGTTGTGCTTGGCTTTGTACCATAGTGATGATTATCAACCCGATTCAAGATTTTACCATATTTGAAAACTGATGAGGTTTTATGTATTTATCAATAATCAAAATGAAAGCACAAAATGACCAGCCAGAAACAAATATTTAATAGTTTTCGAAGTAAGCCACCAACTAATTGCTAAGGTAGAAAGTGGAGATCCAATATGTAGAACTTGTACAGATAATAGAGTTTTATGGACCGGGTCGGTTTATTAGACTGGTCAAAATGAGCTGGAATCATTTCACAACTGTCAACTGGTTTCTCATTTAAAAAATTAATACACGGTCATAATATATGAATTATTCACAATTAATCGTCCACTTATTCATGTGGTGAGATCTACATGAATTATTTTTATATACAAGTGGTTGTAATATACAGGTTCAAATTATTTTCATAAGAGGAACTAAATTCTCCTTGAATTTATGTCCTATACTTGTTGCATTAGTGTTGTAAAAAGCAACCAAACCAATGACCCAAAAACAAAGATTTAAAAAAAAATCATAAGAAGCTAATAATCAAATTATCAATAGATAGATCAATCCCCATAGAAAAACCTGAACTAACCAACAAATGAAACACAAAAAAAGGCATGTCTATAAAGAGATGAAATATTTCATTATGCTGAGAAGTGAGAACTGAGAAATCCGAAACTAAATACAACATAGTACTTTCAAAAAAATATAAATGCATCAAACGCAAACAACGATAAACATTAGGTAATTCAAATCTTTTGTGTCATTTCTCAAAACATAGAAGCACGGTAACAAAAGCCGCTTAGTTATATGCCATATCTAAATGCAAATCATCTACCCTCAGACTTTACCAGCTGCGAGAAAACTCTGCTCATCGAAACGCCCGAAAGATCATCCACGCCGATGTTTCGAATTGGGCGACCGGTTGTAGTGTCGACATGATTGAACTCGCCGACTTGAGGCGACAGCTGGCCAATAGCATTCGTACTGTTTTCCTCGGGATCGTTATGAACCACGGCCTCTTGAAGCTGAAGAGCATATTCCAAATTCCACAAGACATCTCCCATAGATGGTCTATCTACGCCGAAATCAGCCAAGCATTTCTCTGCTGTTTCTCCAAACTTCCTTAGGGAATCGGGTTTTATGTCCACTAGATTCGGATCGATGATTTGATCGAGCTGACCTTTCTTCTGCCACTTCATCGCCCATTCAGCTAAGTTAACCATTTCTCTAGGAAGAGACGGGTCGATTACGGGTCTCGCGCAAAGAACTTCAAACAAAACAACACCGAATGAGTAAACGCCCCGATTTTTCCGTCAGCTGCTGTCTCCTGAAGTACTCTGGATCTAAGTAAATCAAACTCCCTTCACGGCTGTACTGACGTGGGTTTGATCAATTTCAGGTCCCGTCTTAGAAAGTCCAAAGTCGGCAACTTTCGCCATAAGATTCTCATCGAGCAATATGTTTGCGGATTTTACGTCACGATGAATAACCGCTTTGGCGTAGCCGGTGTGGAGATAGTGCAGTCCTCTCGCCGATCCAATGCATATCTCGAGCCTCTCCTTCCAACCCAAGGTCCGATGATCTGAACCGTAGAGATGACTCTTGAGGGTCCCATTTTCCATGTACTCGTAAACGAGAATCATCTCGTTCTTTTCGTCACAGTACCCGATTAAAGAAACCAGATGGCGATGGCGGAATTGAGAAAGCATCTCGATTTCAGTTCGGAATTCTGCTAACCCTTGTTGCGATTTGGGATTGCCTCTTTTAACGGCTACCTTTGTACCGTCGCATAAAACGCCCTTGTAAACCTTTCCGAACCCACCGACTCCAATCACTCGACTCTCGTCAAAGTTGTTGGTTGCTTCTTGTACCGCTACAAAAGGTATGCGATAGCTCAAGTTCGAACCGACGCTAACAGTCGTGCCAGTCGAATATTTACTTCCCATAGTGTGAGACATTCCACCGTTAACCGATACAGGAACCCATGATTTTAAGTATCTGAGACGTTCTTGTTTTCTTCTCCGCTGCACGAAAAATAGTATCCCAATCATTATCAAAGCTACCAGCACACCAACACTAATACCCACAATCATTCCCGTTTTCTTCTTTGAGCCTGGAAATGAAGGCAATATAGACGCCCCGGCAAGGCTTCCCTTGGAATTGTTCATTTTCATAATCTCCAATCCATTGAGAAAGGCATCAGGGTAAGAACTCCGAGGAGATGGACCGATACTTATACTAAGGTTATTTTTATCAATCGATGGGGTAACAAAATCCATAAAATACGCAGTTGCCAACTGCCCAAGAGTTTTCGTGGTAAGTTCCAAATCCGGAGCAACAAGGAACGTATCGATATAGACATTAAACACGAGCTGGTTAGCGGACGTGCTCACTACATCACAAAAATGAAACCGAATCAGGTACTGAAAACCAGGATCCACTTTAAATTCCCATGTCACATTGAAATTGCTACCCGGGTCACCATCAGAGTTCATCTTCGTGCAAGTCCCGTAAACAGTTTGTGGAGCAGTATCAGACGTTGCACCACCTTGAGGATATCGAACAGCTCCAATGTTGGATACATTAGTGGCAAGATTTCGTTGCAACAAGAAATTGCTATCGGGAAGCCACGTACGTCCCAATGTATCGTTCACTAATGAGACCAACGGTCCGCCCATATTTAGCCGGGCAACGGTCTCAAGAGACTGAGTCATAAGTCCGTTATACGGACCCAACGGATTGTAAAGGGACGCATCGTCTGTGATGAGGCTATCAGGAACTGAGACGACCTCAAGAGCATTGATGTACGCGAACGAATTACTCGGCGAAAACGTGATCACAAGGTCTCCGGACGTTACATTAACGGAATATTCTTTAACAGAAGCATTTTTAGGGGTGAAATCGGTAAGTAGTGCAGTCTTTTGTGAGAAAACAGAGAAACTCGCAGAGTTCATATCGTAATTCTTGAAAACAAACGGATAAAAGTGGAGGCGGATCCAATGCCTACCGCCCCGCCTAATCGAAAACGTATACCGAGACGGCCCGGTAAAAATTCGGGCAGTACGAAACAGCTGAGAGTCATCAGATGGTGTTATGGAATTCAAATTGCTATCTGCCAAAATATCTTGAGGAGTTGACAGAAATCTTGAACCAGATTTATCAGAAACATAAGTGATATTACCAACAATAACATCAGTAGATGATCCACAAGTTATATAGTACTGGTCAACAGGATCAAATCCTCTAGAACAACATCCCAGATTCAATAGCAACAAAACCCAGATTGAAAACCTTAAAACCCCACAGCCCATCATTACAGAACACATAAAGGCTTCGAACTCAAACAATAATACAGAAATCAAGAATTAATGTGTATTCGCAAGGAATATTACATCCCCATTACAGAAAACTAAGAACAAAAAAGGAAAAATATTGCACCTTTGAGATCAAATGAGCTCCAAATTGAAGCAGAGGAGAGGAGCCCAGATTTGCCTCAGGCAAGAAATTATATTTTTTTTTGGGTGAAAATGGCAGCACAACAAAGAAACAAAAGTTTGTGCTGTCCAAAAAAGAATATAGCAAAGCACAAACCTGGCGTAAATAGCCACCCAGACAGTGACACAAGTCGACGATTTTTTCTTGATTTTTTCTCTCTAAAACGACATATTTACAGTCAGGAGTAATACTTATATTGCTATTGTTAGATATATGGGGCAAAAAGTTGAAGGTGAAACCGAGTCAAAAGAAAATATACATATGAATTAGAAAAAGTAAAGGTATAAGATTGGAGATAGTTGACCTTTTGGCGAAGGGAGCTGGGTAACTCAACAATGGCGGAGAGGGGGTTTTAGGTTTGATGTGGAGACTGGGGATATGTGTTGCAACAGACAACATTTACTCTTACAAGAGTTATGGGTGAGAAAAAGGAGGAGGATTAATTGCAAAATGTGTAAACAATTAAAGGCAAGGCAATATTGTTTTTACTGCTTCGGTGTTATACAAACGCACGCATTTTTAGATTTATCTTTTTGTCTCAAAAGAAAAATATATTCGAATTGATATAAATTTCGAAGAAAAATATTTTTTGAATATAATTTTATTTTCAAATATAGCTACAGCCATTTCACAAAAAAAAAAAAAAACTCTTTACTTTACAATTTAAATTAAATCTAAATATATTTTTCTAGAAATGAAATGATAAATTAGCTTAGTAATTTTTTTTAATAATTTGGGAGTACTGGTTGGAGGAGAGGGGATAAATTTCAAATAAACAGCTACAAACTAGTAGTGATTAACTTAGTAATTTAATTGGTCAAAATTTTCCAACTCACTTATATAATAAATATTTTTAGTTTACACACATTCCAATGATTTAATCATGTTTTTTTTAATAAATTAGGAGTACTAGTTGGAGGGAGGAGATAAATTCCAAAGAAACTGAAAGATACAAGGTTCGAACCCTGGTGGTCGATTTAATCAAACTGTAATAATAGTTTATATTTTATGTTTCTATTACCACGTTTCTATTACCAAATTCTTGTTAATAATATTTTGTAATTTGCTTGTGGTAGAAGAAAAATAAAGAAAAATGAAATATAGCAGACTAGATGTGGTCTCCAAACACTTAAAAATTAATTACTTCAAATTTTTTTTTTTTTTTGAGAAAAAAATTAATGACTTCTAAATTCATATATGAATAAGTTTCAAGTAAACCTTTTTTTTAAACAAAAGTTTCCCGTAAACACAAAAAATTAGTAAACTCAATTTCAATTAAGAAACTAGGGTTAATTCAAAAAGTACCTTGAGATTTGGGGTAATTACAATAGAATATAGTTGAGGTTTAAAATTACATAAAGTACCTGAGCTTAATGAATTTAAAGTCAATGATTTCAAATCCATAATAATAAATCCATTAAACGTGTTTGGTTACAACGGATTTCAAATGCTTACGCTCCCATTTTGAGCTCTTTTTTAAGTCATTGTGGTGGATTTCAAATACATTTTATATGAAGTCATTTGAAATTTTGTCTACAAATTATCCCATCAAATACAAATCATTACATCCAAATGCGACTTATGATTTATTTCGTCTAATATTTCACTCAAACCTTTAGTTGACCTAATGAGATTAACCTAGAATTTCCAAAAATATCAATGCAGTATTGTTCACAATTATGAGTAGACATATATGTCATTTATCTATTCACAAAAATATTGTAAAAAACACCTGCCAAATATTATAACTAACAAAAACATCATTCAATTTTAACATAAATTACAATATTCCTCATGAATTATCTATCATAAACTATCTACAACGAAAAATTGAATTTGAATAAATTAAAAAAACACTAAAATAAATGAAAACTACTTTAATTTCCACAAATTACACAATATTAAAACTCCTCCCTGAAAAATATGGAAATACCCCTTTTGGTTACAAATAAGAAATAATTCTCACCCCTCTATTTTCCCATAAAACTATAGAAAATTTTCAGATTTTGGGGATAATTTGGTCCATCCCTTTTTTTCCTTTTTTTTTATCTTGGAATTCTGTCAAGGGCATTATCAAGATTACACAAACTTCGTTAGTTTTATTGCAGCCCCTTCAATAGTAGGGATAATTTTTATAATTTTAAAATTTTGCTAGGTATTTTTATAATAACCCCTAACCTAATGAGTACTTTTTGTAAATAACCCAAAGAACTATTGAGAAAGTAAGGGATTTTCTGTAAATTGGAGTTTTCTTACAAAAGCCCGCATATGAGGACAATGTTATTTTCATTAAACAAAAGTCACATATTGATCATGAGGACAAACAAAAGCTACCCATGGGAACAAACTTATTCATAAAAGCTGGAGACTAAAACATTGAAAATCACTTCAGTCATCCTAGATGGAGGATGAAAGAAGAAAGGGAGAAAGAAGACACCTACAATTTTTATAGAGTTTCACCATGTCTTCTTCTAAATAATATGCAATTTTGACATTCTATTTTATATAGTGTTTTTTTCAATTCCGTTAAATCATATCATATGTGCATTAATAACGCTAACTGTTATATTTATTACGTAATAATAATATTAAAATATATGATAAATTATCACATAAATAGAGGATTCTACTTTAATAATATGATATTTGAAAATTGAGCAAGTGGTGGGAACTACCCACTTAGGATAGAACGAAAACTTTTATGACATATGAGATAAAAAACTAAGTTTTCTACCCACTTTTGTGGTTCTTTTACCCAAATACCATTGATACTTTATCTCTCACATATTTCTCTCTCACATTAATATACTTTCTTTATTTTTAGATTTTTAACACAAGTTTTAGTTTTTTTAAAACAAAATCAGATTTTTGTAAAATCGTTTATTATAAAAAAATTGAAAATAATTTTGAGTTTTTATTATTTTATAATTTCAAGATACTTTAAAAAAATGGAAAATATTCTCGAAAAAATGGAAAATATTTTCGAAAAAGTGTGTAGTTTTTTTTAAAAAAAAACCATTTTCATATTTTCTATTCTTTTTTTGTTTTTTAAACAAATTATCATGTTTTTTTTTATATTTTAATATTTAGAATTGAAAATTTCTGAATCTAAGATGCACTGTGCACGATATATCGTGCCTATATTGAACACGAGCACAATATCGTGCCTCAGTAAAAATTAGGCACGATATCGTGCCTCAGTAAAAATTAGGCACGATATCGCGCCTCAGTAAAAATTGGGCACGATATCGTGCCCAATATTCGTGCCCAATTTCAAATAAGGCATGATATATCGTGGCTCAGTTAAAATTAGGCACGATATCATGCCCAATATTCGTGCCCAATTTTAAATAAGGTACGATATGAACACGATATGGGTATACGATTTTATACATAGGTGTGTGTGTGTATTTGGGGGAAAGTGTACACAATTTTCAAGAAAAGCATTAATTGCATCAGTTTTAAAATTCAAAATTCAAAAGACACCAACTTAAAGAAGGGGCAATTTCGCCAATTTGGGTAGAAAAGAGTTTTGTTATCTTGGTGGGTAGAAAAGAGTACCCACTATCCATAGTGGGTACTTAAAAAATTGCCCCTTGAAAATTTCTCATTCTATAAATTAGACGCAAGTTCCAATTACCCCTAAACTGGTTCCCAAATGGTGCATTTTGTATCTGTCCACATGATGCCTAAATTTTATTTATTTGTCTACCAATACTAGGAACATGAAGGATTCATGCTTGCCATCTCCTATATTATATGTATGAATCATTAAAACATATAAGATTACCATAAATCATGCCATTATTGGTGATGCCAAGCTGGAATTCCACTTGCCAGACCAATAAATCAAATTAGCCTCTGGACTCATCGACATTAGATTTAAATAATATTTTGTCCGAAAAGTTGGATACACACTTGTGGTTGACCTAAAGTTAGGGTATGCACGGGATGGGACGGTTCGGAGATTTAAAAATTTTCAGAACCGTCCCGATGTTCGAAGATTCTAAAAATAAATCTCCAGAATAGAACCATAGAAAAAAATCTCTGTCTCGAATCGTACCGAAATTTCAGTATGGTTCGGGTCGGAGATTCAGTTCTAATGAGACGGTACAATTCTGGATGGAGATTCGGATATTAGTCATAAATAAAACATACAAATTTGAAAGGAAAAAAAAAGAAATCAATATAAAAATCACCAAACAGATATACTTCTAGTCTCTTTTTAGTGTGTAGTTCAAAATAAAAACTAAAACCATAATGGGTAACACAATCCTAAAATACTCTAAACTTAATAATCTCTATAAAACAATAATATTCTATTAGTTGGGCAATTGTCCTCCTATTGACTTAAAACAATTATAATTAACTAATAATTTTGATAAATTAATATGAAACAAAAACTTGTATAAATTTATAACCTCAATATCTCCTACTTATCAACTTAACATAATCAATAAAATTATATTTATAATTTATGTGATGTGGTAAAAAAATTAAAATATAATTTTTTTATATTGCTATAATATGGTATTATTACTTGTTTAGAGTATGTTTCACTTTTAAGTACAATTTAGTAATTATTTAAATAAATTTAATTTTAAATGATTTATTCTATTATTAATATTAAAAAATTTAAAATTCATAATAGTTGCAGTATTATGGTTTTTTTTATAAATATGTTTTATATTCAATTTAATTTCAAATAATTTGTAGTTAATTCAATAACAAAATATAAATAAAATAAAAATAATGCATATGTATTTATATAAAATATTTTAAATCGGTTCTAGTTTCAGGTTCTCGGTTCGGAGTAGTTTGGTAGGTTCTCAAGATTGTATTTGAAAAATCTCGATCGTGCAAAATATTTTCGGGACGATACGGTTCGGGGAAAGTCAAAAAGTCAACGAATATTTTCGGTTCGGAGATTTTTCGGTACGGATATCGATTCGATTTCGGTAATCTGCAAGTCCCGTGCACAGCCCTACCTAAAATCTAAAACATGTTAAATTTATTTCAGAGGTTTTTGGTGCAATCTATAAGCTCTTAAAATTTTAATAAACTATTTAAAAATTAATAAATTTTAAAGAGTATTTGGTAGTTTTTTTTAAAAAGAGTTTATAAATTTAAAAATGAAAAAGAAGAATTGTTTGAAAGCTTATTAGTCCTTCAAAAGAAAAAAACCATTTCCAACTTATTTTCAAACAAGTATCCTCTTAACAGACTATTTCAATTATGATAATTTTATAATTTGGACTTGGAAGCCATCGGCCAAATGGGTATTCATACTAACATTTTAAAAGCTCAAATCATTTATTTTATTTAAGTATTTCAATAATTTATTTTTTGTATAAGATTTATTATCTTTTAAACACTAAAGCATGCATGTTATAAAAGATAGAAAGTTCTCATGATTTTTTAAATAAATTTAACCAACACCTTGAATGGCTTTTGATAAAGGCCATACATAATGTTCTATAGTTGCACTCTACAAAATTTTTGACAAACTCCAATTGCATAAAGTGGAGCACTTTCAAATATATGGGGCCAACAACTCGTTGTGACCATTTGTTAGACAAATGATAACAAATGGTTATGAAATATTTTATATCATTTACACAACAAAAAGTTACAAAACATTTTAAATCATTTATATATACAGATTTTGTAGAATATGCCGTTTTTTCAATTTTCATTTTAGATTTGTTGAAGGGCTTTTAGCCATCTCTTGAAGATCCATAAAAAAAGATACAATTGGTTTTCCACTTATGAGGAAATTAAAATTCAAGGGATAAAGAAGAAATTCTACTAATCACCTGAAAACATGTTGATTTTCAAGGATTTTAATTTCGTTGTTGCTTTGACAGCTCAAATAAGGGACAAAATGCGACTTTAAAATAAAAATATAACAAAAGGTAGGAAGTGGGTATGATTAAAATGGTGTCACTGTTTCTAAATAGATATTACAGGATACTAGGATTTCTCACATGGAAACAATTCATAAGATAATTAATGAGAGGAGGAGAGTGTAATTCGAATGTATATAAAAAGAATTTCTTTTTTTAGATTTTTAAGTGTGCAATTATTGAACATTACTTTAATTTATTTAGATCACGAAAATAGTTAAGGTTGAAGTTATTTTAAACTAACAATTTGTAAGTTGGTACAATTGAGCACTATATTCATATGATAAAGTTATATTAATTGATAACTGCTAAAGTTAAAAAAATTGTAATCATTTTGTTCAATGCAAACTTAATACTGTATATACTCTTGTGTTCCCATTTCCAAACATAATTTTCTCCATTTATACTATTTTAAAATACAAAATCATATTTATTTGATTTATTTCCAATGAAAATGCGCATTTTAACTGCTTTTTATCTCACAAAAATTAATATGGGTGATTGCATTACGGTTTTGCGGCTTTTTGAGTTATATCCAAACTGAATTGTTATATGCATTGGTTAAATAATATCTTCAAATCCCCGATTTTATGAAGTAAAATCAAATGTGCAGTTTTGAGCGGTGATGGGTGGTTTTGCGGTTTAAATAAATAAAAAAATTATATAATTGATAAATTAATATAATTTTGTTATGATATTTTAACGAAAAAGCCAAAGAAAAATATTGTAATTGAAAAGTGTTTCTTTTTAAGCAAGATGTATTTTTGCAAATAAAATGCACATTGCAATATCTTTTATTTCACTTACATTGAATATGTAATGCAATGGAATGTTATTTTGTTTTGATGCAAAATATAATGCATTATAACAACATTGAAAGAATATAAAATGTATTATATTTAGTATGCGAAGTGTGATCTAGTTATATTATTCATAAAATTAGTTTTTAATATATTTATTGTCAAACTATTTAACTAAAGACTAAAGTAAAATATTTTATTTTACCTTAATTAAATTATAGAGATGCGGTGCGGTGTGATTTTTGTGTTTTTTTAAAATCTAAAACCATAACCGCACCAACAAAGTGGTGCGGTTTCTAGTTAATATTTTAAATCACGGTTTTGGTCATAAATTAACACGAACTGTGCGGTTTGGTGCGGTTCGGGCGATCTTTTAAACTTTATGATCACCCCTAAGAAATAATATACCTCATAATATGGCCAAAAGGATTGAACTAGTTCATGGATTGAGGGGAAAAAAGGACAATTGATAAATGCATATAAACAGGAACTGGTGAATCAAGAAAATGAATATTGGAAAAATGCTGTATTTAGGATTATAGCTATGGTTAAACATCCTTTAAACAATAATCTTGCTTTTTGTAGGACAAATGAAAAGATATAAGAAAAAACAATGGCAACTTTTTTTGCTTGATTAAGATGCTTGGGAACCTTTTTTTTCGATAAAAAAAAATTTAAGATGCTTGGGAAATTTGATCCGTTTTTTCAAGAGCATGTTAGCCGCGTAAAATATAGTGAACTTTATGCTTATTATCTAAACAATTTTATACAAAACGAACTTATGGAATTGTTATATAGCTTCTCAATAAAAAAATTAATATCGAAAAAAAAGTTAAAAATATAAAATAAATTAGTATTCTTGATTGTATACCTGACATAAGCCACCAAGAATAAGTGACTCATATTGAGATACGTTGATACTTAAAATTCTCCAGTTAAATCAGAAGAGTACTTCATAGATTTTTATTAGTTGATGACACATCGAGAAAATTACTTTTTGAATAATAGGTCTAACATAAAAAATAAAATCAAGGAGCGCAAAAAACATTATTGGACATAAATCCTAGAGCGCTTTTATACACCTTGAGTTGCCATATTTGAATTTAGTGACCACGATGTCACGGGCCTAGCCATTTCGGCCACCACACGATGCCAGCGCTTGGCGCCCGGTCCACCTTGGCGGCTATCCCACAAGACAACCACCTTCGCCGCCTGGGCTCATCGAATGCGGCTCCACAGATCCACCCGGTTTGGGTAGGGATGGCCAATTCCTTCTTCACCGTCAAGTCCACGACTAGCGACAAGCTCCCGAACTTAACCGGTAGGCTGCTGAACATCCGAAGGGTCATGTACACGTACCCACAAACCACCGATCAAGCCACATACGATCATTCACAAGACAATCCACGATGAGTTATAGCGAAAGACACCCCAATGTCACGGGCGTGACATCCTCCCCACCCAAGATGGTGTACGCCTCGTACACGGTCTACTCCACCGAAGTGCATCAACGGCGCCCCTTGGCGGCCCACACGTGTGCCCCTCGCACACCAATCGCACTCGGAGACCGGAGAGGATTCTCCCGGATGATCGCCACCCAACATGTTCCGCTCCCCGCTTACTCCACCACCCTCTTGGTAAGAGCGCTTGGCGCAACCACGGAATACAAATGCCGGACGGCTCGATACCACTTGTCACGGGCCAGCCATTTCGGCCACCACACGATGCCACGCGCGCTCCCAGTCCCACCCGGGCCACTATCCCACAAGACAACCACCTGGTTTCGCCTGCTTGGGCTCATCGAGAATGCGGCTCCGCATCCGACCGGTTTGGTAGGGATGGCCAATTCCCTTCTTCACCGTCAAGTCCACGACTAGCGACAAGCTCCCGAACTTAACCGGGTAGGCCGCTGAACATCCGAAGGGTCATGTACACGTACCCACAAACCAGCCGACTGAAGCCACATACAGTCATTCATAGCACAATCCACCAGTAGTCATAGCGAAAGACACCCCAATGTCACGGGGCGTGACAACGAGCTTGTAACTCCCAACTTAATTAAAAAAAAAAATTTGAATTTAGTTTTATGTGACACGGCCAATTTATGTCGTGGAGTTGTATAATTCTTTTTGAGTTTTACAACATCTTTATCTTTTTTTGCTTCTTCCACCGAATGATGAAAATTCATGCAAGATAAGGTAAATAAGTTTTCTATTACATAACTACCTTAAACTCGATGGGGAAGTAGAATTGGAAACTTTAAAGCAATACCATTTCGAGAGTCAAAAACAAAAGATGCTTTAATTCAGTTATCAAAAAGTAGTGAATTAGAATTTTGAATTTTCATTAGGAATTATTATTTGGTATGCTATAATGTTTGTTGTTAGTCCTGTTAGTAAGATTCTATGTACAGTCTAAAGATATGCAGGTTGATGTTGCTATAAATCATTTAAGAGGCCTTATTGTTTATTTAAAAAATTATATTGAAAATGGTTGTATCTCTATTAATATTGGACCTGCACGAAGCCAACGAAGAAAATAGTTATTAAAATTGATATAGAGCCAGCTCAATTTTATGAAAAACATGGGATCCACGCGAAATGACATTTTGAAGAAAATGTGATGAAGATATCTGACGTTGAGTTGAAATTTCTTTTCGTATTGATTATTTTCTATATATACTAGGTCAATCTATATATAGTTTGGTAAAGTCTAATACTCGATCAAATAATGAAACTATATATAATACTATCCAATATATGTCCCGTTAAAAAAAAAACATAATACTACCCAATACATGACCCAAAAGTTAAAATTATTTGAAACTCAATTTTTTTGGGCCCGGACACAAAATTTTAAATTTCGACCCGAACACCCACCCCTACCCTCGTCACTTTGGCAATTATCAGAAGATTATGCCAAAATATATCAAGTGGAGACTTAAACCACTTGCAATACAAAAATGTACCTCAAGTCTCATCAATAAAACCATATTATTTATTTTAACTCTTAATTTTCAATTAGGGCCCATTTGGATGGAGGGATTTGAAATTCCAAGGGATTTCAAATGAATGGATTTCAAAGTCATTGGATTTGAAATCCACCGCTTGTTTGGATGATGTAGATTTGTGTAAGGATTTCAAATTCATCGTAAGTTTTGATAATAAAAAATTAGAAGCTCTATTTATTTTCTTAATTGATATGAAATAAATAAAAATAAAAGATATAATCTTATTATTTTGTGTGTAGTGTCTGTAAATGTGTGCAGTGTGTGCAATGTGTGTAAATGTGTGCGATGTATGTAAATGTGTGTGAATATGCAAGTGAGCATAAAGGAAAAAAAAGAATGGATTTCAAATTACTAGGTTTTGGTAGGGATTTGAAATCATTTAAAATTTAAAAGTTAAAGAGGATTGAAATCCATTGATTTGGATTTATATCTTGAAAAAAAAAGGTGTGTATTTAGTAAGGATTTCAAATCCCCTCCCAAATCCTCCCCAAATCCCCCATCCAAATGCACCCTTAGGTAATTAAGAAAAAAAACCCTGAACGAAGAGTGGGACTTGTTTAGAAACATCGCAATTATAAAGATTTGGTCATCATAAAAATAGTTTGTAACACATGAGTTATCAGAAAATGACAGCAAACATAAAAATTGAAACAATCAACATCATCAAAACCTTAGTCAATTAACGATTTCTTGTTTGGAAAACTGCGGATGAGCTGTCGTCACAAAAATGCAGTGGTCCAATTAAGTCTATCAGCATCAAAGCCCAAAGAAGTTGGTCAAAATTCAAATCAATTAAAACAGGCCACCGTTTTGTCACCTCATTCATGCCTACCCAAAACCAAATGGGCTCCAACCTAGTTGTATAACGAAGTAGCTTTTATGGAAGAAGCTTTAATTGAAAATGAGATACAAAAAAATGCGCTTTCTATTGTTTTGTATGTATTCTAGTAACATATCAATAGAAACTATACATTAACATCTTTTAAACCTTTTCCTCAAAAAAAAAAAAAAACATCTTTTAAACCATAACATTAATATTTACACATTTTAATCACTATATTAATATAAATCTTTGTTGTATATTTACATATAATATATTGTTTTGTGTTTATTGCATTTCATGTCATAGCATCATTTAACTAGACATTCATTTTACGCATATATAATATATTATATGAAAGGAGGAAATAAAGAAATAAATATGGAAAATATGTAAAAAGGTATGTACCTTTTCATGTGAAGACATCCATTGGGAAGGATTGCAATGAAGAGATGCAACTAGGGATGGCCAAATGGAACCGAAATCGGGTTCTAAACCAGAACCGGAACCGTGGTCAACGATTCCTATACCGTAACCATGGTCAATGGTTCCAAAACCGTAACCGGAACCGTGTAGGCCAATTCCTGTTCCCGTTCCTAGGTCTAAAAAATCGTGGAGCCGACAGTTTTAACCGTTGGTGGAACCGTGATAGAAATGGAACCGTTGATGGAACCGTTTTTTTAAGGTTAAAACCAACAATTTTTATTTTGGTAAATACATGCCAGAATAAATGTTAAATGTTTATTATGATATTTTATTTTCGTAACTACACGAGACACGTTTTAGACCAAATGTTATAAGCGAACTACGTGAACTTTGATTCTTCTATACTCTAATAGTATATATAGATAGTTTCATATTATTCTTAATATTAAGTATAAAACTTTATTGAATATTAAGTCCAAGTATTTTTCTTTATTTTCCTTCTTTTTTTAACTGAAATTGATAAACTATTTTAAGAAATAAAAAAATTATCAAAAGATAAACAAACGGTTCTGGTTAAAAATCGAAAGCGGAACCGTGGAGGAACCAGGTTTATAACCGGACCGGAACCATCGGTTTCGGTTCTGGAACCAGAACTGTCGGTTTCGGTTCTAGAACCGGAACCGTAAGGCAACGGTTCCGGTTCTAGTTCCTCGAAAATGAGGAACTGGTTCCAAAACTGCCCCTAGATGCAACATTTGGAATATTTATAACTTCCATTATTTGAGAAGGGATGCAACTTTTGATTGCAACCTTTTGGAAGTTTATAAATACTACTAAAAATGATGAGATGAAAAAAAGGATGAAAAGAGATGGAAAATTTATTCCATAAAATTACTACGAGTTTTATTTCTTTCCAACTTTCTACTGTTGTTATTTTAACTACAACTCCTGATGAGAAAATTGCACTTTTGGTCCCATAAGAAAAGGGGTCAAGCACTTTTCGTCCCACAATTTGCATTTTTGGTCCCAACTAATTTTTTTAAGCATATTTAGTACCATATGATTCAAAAGTTGCAATAGTAGTCCCAAAACTAACGGAAAACTTAATTGGCCGTTAACTCTATTCTTACGGGACCAAAAGTGCATTTATCCAGAAATTAATAAAAAAATAGAAAAATTATTTGAAAATTCTGAAAAATGTCTAACAATTTTGGAAAATGTTTCAATAAAATTTAAAATTATTTGCAATTTATTTAAAAAGTTATAAAAAAATTCAAAAATATTTTAAAATCTAAAAACATGATAATTTGTTTAAAAAACGAAAAATAGTAAAAAATGGAAATTGTTTTAAAATTTTAAAAATATTTTAAATTCCAAAAAAAATCAAAACACTTTTTAAAACTTCGAAAAATGTTTTAAAAAAATCTGGAAGTTTTTTTTAAAAGTTATCAGATTTTAATATCCCGATTTTGAAATAATGTTAAGACTTTTAACTTTTTGAAAATAATATTGAGTTTTTTTTAGTTTAGAATTTAAAATATTTTAAATAAATTTCAGATGTTTAAAATAGTGTGTAGTTTCTTTTAACAAATTTCACATTTCTTGTTTTTGTAATTTTCGGGATTTGAAAATAACTTCAATTTTTTTGGACAAATCATCATATTTTTTTTATTTAAATTTTTAGATTTAATTTTTTTGGACTTTTTTTTTATATCTTTTTTAATAAATTGAAAATAATTTTAAATTTTTTGAAATAATTTTCAAATTGTTTGATATTTTTTCTGATTTTTTTTTAATTAATTTTCGGATAAAATGCATTTTTGGTCCCGTAAGAATAGAGTTAACGGCCAGTTAAGTTTTGCGTTAGTGTTGAGACTAAAATTGCAACTTTTGAATCATATGGGACTAAATGTGCTAAACGCAAATGTGGGGCCCAAAAATCGCCGAATTTCTTCTTCGGGGCCAAAAGTGCAATTTCCTCTAATAAAATTGATAACTTTTCGGGTTTGTAAAATCACATAAGGTAGGTGTTGACTCTTGACTTCTCTTTAGTCGGTAGTTTATGTGGGTTGGCTAACAGTGAATCAGCAACATCCAAGTACACAACAGAAGACTAGAAGTTGTTCTATGTAATAAAGAGTTTGTTTGCGCGAGTGTGTGGATGTTGATGCCGGAATTAAATTGATTAAATATAGACGAAAGAAATTAAGTACAACATAATAAAAAGACACTGAAGAGTGGTGTACGTAATATCTTTATTCTTCTCTTCTCCTAACATCCAAGAGATATCCACTAGAATGATATTGAGAGTTTTACAGAGTTGGTACACTCCTACACCCAAAAACTACTGACTGTAGCATATTTTCTTATGTGGCAATATATGTAATTCTTTTGCTTTTGTTAAGAACACAATAGAATAAAAATTGACTTTTCTTGGATTCAAGGGGTTGAGAGCTCCCCGAGTTTTGAGTCTGCATAGGGCATTGGATGAGTTCAACCTTATTTTTTTAAAACAATACAACTCCCCAATTTGGCCATGCCGGAATCAGCACAATAACTGTCTGTAGAACTAGAAACAAAATCAAGAAAAAAAATGAGGTATAGAAGTATATACAATATGAGATAAAATTGATAATAGTGAAATATTTTAAGTGACACCAACCATGCATTCTCAATAATGACTCTAACCAAATGTTTTTATTATCATTGTAGAAGTGTTACTAATTTTGAAAAATGACAACTTAAATGCAATTCAATTGGTAAATACTATTTTTTTAGTATAAAAATAAGTATCAGTCAGTACTAATGACAACTTTTGTTGTTACCAATTAACATTTTGTCACTAATATTAATTGATAAATAATGAAGTTTAATTAATTAAAAGTTACCGGGTCCAAATCTCAAATTATTTCGAAATCTCCTAATGTACTATGTATTTCAAATAATTGAATGAAATCTGAATAGGTTTCTCATTAGTGAACTTATAACTGCAGCGTTAATGGGTTGGACCGTAACACTTTATGTATTGTTTAGTTATTCAGCTAAGAAACATGTGACCTGGCCCATTCCATAGTCAGAAATTGTATGGGAAAGCTAGCCCAAAACATGGCCGGATATTTAATTGGGTTGGATAATGTTGACGTCATAGATATGTGTGTCAACATTCAACATACATGTACCTCTTAACAGTTTGGATTAAAATCTTTTTATAGTTAATATAAGGCCCACCCCAAATTAATTGCTCTACTTTTACTTTTGGTCACAAGCTTGCGCCTGACTAGTCATATGAATAGACTTCGCGTCCCCTTCAACGTAGCAATTTATACACATTTAGTATGGACATTCAGAAATCGACCACAACATGACCATGAGTACCCTACCGTCTAGGTCCTCTAGGACGATTCTGCCTTCCAAGATTTCATACAAACCTTGACTTTCGAGATAAATTCTATCTTTCAAGACTCCAGAATAAATTCTGGCTTCCAGGATCTAAGGGGTTCAAACCCATGATCCTCCATTGAAATTACAATGATAAATACTATTATAAATGATCCTGTTAGTGTTGGTTTTTTTCTTCTTTCCAATATTTGAAAAATGATATGGGTAATTTTTAACTAATTACTTTAAATTACTTTTAGTTTTAGCCCAATCAATAATTTAAGCCCAAATTACAACTAATAAGAAGTATAGTGAAATGTCATAATTATTGGCCTACGAGGTCCAAAACTATAACCAAATCCCGTGAGGCTCAAGTTCCAACTATAAATAGCCTTATTCGTCTTAGTAATGTACGCAACTAGGTCTAATCATTTGGATTTGAAGTCACTCTCAGAAAGGCTCACCCTCTTGTTCCGAAGAGTACAAAAACTTGTGTGTTGTTTTTTCAAAGTCTCGAAGTCGTGTATTTCTCTGTGAAAAGTGTATCTTCTTATCGGTCCGTCAATTAATCAACTCCGAATAAATTTAATTTTATTATTAATAAATCTTCAAGATAAATTAAGCTGCATATCTTTACACAATAATAAAGATTATTGTTTCGTTCGTAAAAGATAAATCAATCAGTCAAGTATGAAATCAAATAACAATTGTCTGAGAACCCGTATTTTCCTAATCACCAGACTTGTAATGTTTGAACTTTACTCTAAATCAATTTCTTGATATTATGCGAAAGTTTATTCAATTGTTACTATTTTAGTTAAATTTCCATAACAGTGGTTTTTTTTTTTTTAGCCTTTTAGGCCAATTGAAAATATTTTTTAGCCATATTTTTCAAACACATCTTTTTTAGCCATTTTGGGATGCGAAAAGACATAAGTGCCCTTTAGTAGTTTAACTGTGCATTTTCGAGTGAAACATTTCCAATCCAAACCAACAACTCGAACGGCGACAACATACCCCCATAACTCGAATCCAAACCAACAACTCGAACGGCGACAACAAACCCCCAAATCTTCAAAACCCTAAACTCGAACGACACCACCCCAAAACTCGAAAGGCGATTTCGACTTGAACGGCGATGGCGACTGAATCGACGAATAACCAGGTAACCTCCAACTCCACCTTTGTTTAATTTCATGTTTTTTGTTGATTTAGTTGGTCTATAGTTGTTTTAGGTTAGGATTTGTTGTAGTTTTTGTAGAATTTCTAGGGTTTTATAGGCGATTTTGTGTTTGAGTGGAGCTTTGGATGTTGTTAATGGCAGAAGTGAGAGGGGCGAAGAAGACTGGATTCGAGTTACACATAACTCGAATCGATTTACACATAACTCGAATCTGGAGCCAGGACGTAATGCGGCTTCAGGACTGCCTCCGTCTCGAGTTACCTTTGCAGGCAACAGTTCGAGCTTATTTCGAACTGGTTTTTTTTCATGTCTATGGTTTCAGATCTATTCTACACCCAACCTCAAACTAAATACGATAGTCAAATGAATAAAGAATGAGATAGAGAACAAAATGCTTCCATTATTTCGAGATTCCGATCGGGAAAATGGGTTGCCGGAAATTCGCCGGAAAATTGTCTTTGAAATTTGAAGAGAGAAAGTAAAAGTAAAAGAGAAAAGGAGAAAGAGAGGTATAAGACCTAGTGTAATATGCTTAAAGGGTATGAATGTCATTTCACAACCCAAAATGGCTAAAAAAGATTTGTTTGAAAAAGTGGGCTATTTTTAATCTTTTCAAGTTGGAAATGGCCAATTTGACACATTTCCACTTTCCATAATCGTTCTACTAAGGAATTTTTACTCTAAGAAGTATTTAGATAACTCTTACTCGCGAGATATAAGGAAATTTTAGCAACTAGACTAAGATTGCATTTGGATTGTAAGCAGTTAACGTTTACAACATTAAAATCTTTACATCTCAAACATTTGATGACCAAAATCAATTGTACTTCATGACACCAAATATTTGGTACTCAAGCTGATTTAACTCTTTGAAAAAGGGCCATATTCTATAGTATATGAACAATTTAATGAATTGATTTCAGAAAATCCTCAAAGTAAAAATCGCTAATTAAGAAATCCAACTGTTAATTAGAGAACAAACTTTTCCCTTGTACGAACAATATGTTGATGGCGTCCAAAGCTACTTATGCAAGAACTTTGATGTGTCATAATAAGTTAACCCCATTCAATATCAGACTCAATCTATTCATGCATGCTAATTTAAAGGCATCAAAAGAAACTCAATTTTTTTGCCTAGTTGATCCAACGTGGAATTTGCCGTGTTCTTTCACTCAAACAGAGAATTTTTCGACGTTGACTTTGACTTGTTCATTTTGTCCATAGGAAATTAGGTTCCTTCTTATGTATTTTCGCATATAAAAGTAGACGTTGACTTCATCCTACAGATAAATGCAAAATAAATGGTTCTCCAAACAGAGAGTTTAGAAAGAAAATGAAATTCCATGGGATGAAGAACTCCATAATGATTTGAATCTATGATAGTGAATTGGGTGAATAAATCAAATGTACTTCCGGTCGTGTCGCTTCGCCACGAGCCTAGGTGCTTTGTTTGAAAGACCTGTAAAAGAACGAATGTTAGGCTAGTCTGGAGGACCCCATCTAAGACCCTCCGATGCTAAAGTCATAAACAGGTAGTAAGGTCATTAAGAACCTAATTGAAGAGCGATGTTAAGAACCTAATTGAAGAGCGATGTGAACAAGTGATTTTGAGATACCTGTTACGATCAAACTGTGTTGTATTTATAGATTTTGACCTTAGTAGGCCGTACGAGCTACTTCCACGTGTCGGGATCGTCTAAGTCTCCCTATCACATCACAATTCATATCAATGGTGGCGACTCGTGGGGCGACCCGGTACGCGAGTTCGGATCGGGACCCGAATATAGAACATGCGGACCTTAGGGCATATATCTTTGTCATTTAGCTAGCTCACGAGGTTATAATGGTAATTTTGACTTGGTACGTATCAGATATTAAACATCACATTTTTATGTCATCAAAGTAGTGCAAGATACGTGCAACTACAGTGCTTCAATTTCCTTGACCTCTACTCTGTTGAGATTATAATAAGCCCAACAATTATCTCTTACAATTAAGCTTGATATATGCGAGACTTTGTTTGTGATGTTTTATATTGTGTTTGTCAATTGACCAAAAAGAATTTGTCAACTACCAAACAATGATTCAGTCCTCAAAATATCAAATAAAGAGCCACTAGACGGACTTAGACTTGGTTGTCAACCCCAATTTTATTTATAATTTTACGTTTATATGTAAATTAAACAAAATTCAATATTTTATAAACTATTTTAAAATTTGTATATGGCTAAAAATTATAAATTCAGCTCCAATTCCATCCTTGTCATGTTCATGAGTGATGATAATTTTCAATTTGATTAAGCGTCACCAAACTCTTACTTTCTGCCAAATAAACAAAGAAATTGCCCTCAATGTTCTGGCAATATATTCAATACATAAAGTACTTGAATTGGTATTCATTCAGACATAATAATACCTTTTCAATTAAAAAAAAAACATTAAGGGGGCATAATGACTTTCTATAAACCACTAATAGCTCAACAAAAATCCATTCTCATCAAATTTCAGCTTGACATGGCTACTCTTAAATTCTCATGTCTTGTTTTAGCTCTGTGCTGTCTATCTGTATCAGCCCAAGGTAAGAAAAACCTTTTCTCTTGATCATTAATTGTTTTCCCATAGTTTTCAGGCAATAATGTTTTGTGATAATTACATAAAAACCCTAAGGTTCGGGCTAATTACAAAAAATACAAAAAGACATATTTCCCCCTCCATAAGCAAAAAATTATTTCAAAATATCCCCCGATAATTATAGAAATATTACAGTTAACCCCTTAAATTTAAAACATATATAATCAAACTTGAGGGAATTTTGTAATTTTGAATCAATTTTTGCAGTTTTTATCAGCATTGATTGTGGATCATCAAGCTCCTACAAAGACGAAAACTTGATCGATTGGACCGGGGACGATAACTTCATAAAGAACGGTGAATCCCATACGGTGCAATCACCTAATTCCATCTCTCACATATTGGACACACTGCGCGTTTTCACTGGTCGGAAGAAGAACTGTTACAACATCAGCTCTGTCAAACGGGGCCGTGTCCTCGTACGCGCCAGCTTTTACTATGGAAACTACGACAATAAGTCTTCGCCTCCCACATTCGACCTTCAGTTCGAGGGAAACCATTGGGCGACGGTTGAGACTTCGAGTACAGAGTATGTTTATCATGAGGTGACTTATGTTATGGCGAAGGATTCGATTAGCGTGTGCGTTGCCCAGACGAATCCGGGCCAGTTTCCGTTCGTGTCGGCCATTGAAGTGCGCGGGTTGGAGCCGTCTATGTATAATAGTATCAGTGACAGTAATCCTTTGTTCTTGAGGAGAAGGGTTGCTTTTGGATCAAATGCAACTATCAGGTACTAATATATTTTCTTGATTCTTGTTTGGCTTTTCTTATTGTAGGAGTAGGTATGCAGATTGGATTTCTTGTCTGAATTAGTGTATGTACAGAGAATTTATTAATTAGGAACACAAAATTATCTTTTAAGATCTGAGCTTACAAAGTTCTGCATAGTTTCAATCTGCATGAACTTTTCACCAGGCAAGTGGAACCAAATTTTGTTGAATTATTCAACTGTCTAATTATTAGTTAGGGAAAATTACAAAAATCTCCCTGAAGTTTGGGCTAATTACAAAAAACCTAGAGATTATCAAAAATTACAAAAAAAACCCTTTAGGTTTGTTCCATCTTACAATTCTCCCATTCTAATGCAAAAAAATATTTCAAAATCTCCCTTTACGTTTATCAAAATATTATAGTTACCCCTTAAATTTAAGACATAATCAGACCTTGAGAGGTTTTTTTTTTTTTTTTTTTGTAATTAGACCAAACCTTAGGGGCCTTTTTGTAATTATCCCTATTAATTATTTCAAGGGAGCCACCGAGAGTGAGAGTGTGAAGGGTTGCAGGGGACAGGATTGTTTCTTTTAATACGGTGTTTCATTTTCTATTTTATGTTCACTTGTATAAAAAATAGGGATAATTACAAAAGTACTCTGAGGTCTAGCCTAAATTAGGAGTTTTTGTAAGACAAATGATAACCGTTAAAAAAAACACGTGGCAATCATCGGATTAGTCCATGCATCATCAATAATATTTTGTTTGAGCATCAATAATGTATAAACTCAAACATGTTCCAACATTACTCTTTACAATCATGTAAATCTTCAACTGAACGAATTGCAGGTTCCCAAACGATCTCTACGACAGACTATGGATACCCGAAGTACCGAGAAACGGGATGATCCCAGTTTCCAGTGATGCCATCTTCAGTAGTCCTATTACAATAGGAGATCAGCCCCCACCTGCAGTGCTAAAGAATGCGGTTATTGCAAGTAGCCCAAATTCAAGCATAGATTTGTTTATGGGATTTCCTACTGTCGAAACTCCTGTCTACGTAAACGTCTACTTCTCAGAGATTACTCGGCTGAAACCAAACGAAACGAGGTCGTTCAGAGTTTTCAAGGACAATAAGTCCTTCTCTGAGCCTGTGTTTCCACCTTATGAGAATTGTACTCAACTGTATACTAGTGACATTACAGCTTCGACGAATACGACGTTTTCGCTTGTTCCGACTAACGTCTCGACGCTTCCACCACTCATCAATGCCATGGAAGTCTTTTTCGTTGGAGACGATCTAACAAGTGGTACCAACAAGAGAGATGGTGAGAAAGTGTGATTCAAAAACAGAGTTTCTTCCAATTTGATATTTTATTTTAGCGTTAAATACAAAAACTACCCTTAAGGTTAAGTCTATTACAAAAACACCTATAACAAATATCCTCATGTTTGTTTCTATTTTACAAATTGCACCTTCTACGGGGATATTTGTTAAGTAAATACAAACCTGGATGTTTATAATACAATTAGGGATATTTTTAGTTCTAAAAGATAACTGAACGTTTTTGTAATTAGATTAAACGTTAGGGGTAGTTTTTGTAATTTACCCTTTATGTTATACTCTGCATTAAATATGGTCGTAGTTTTTGCATAATATGAAATATAAGATGCGATACAAAATTGAAATAAAGGATAAAAATTACACAATTTTCATTTGTTTGTTGTGTAGGTATTATATAATCAGAAGTACTTTATTTATGGATTTTCTGAATGTCCCTTTGTTTTTTCTAATTTAGTGCAAGGGTTGGCTACTCTGCAAAAAGCTTTTGGCTTGTTACAAGATTGGGGTGGTGATCCTTGTCTACCTGCACCTTATACATGGGATTGGATCAATTGCAGCAGTCATTCTACACCACGAGTAACAGCCTTGTAATACTTCTTATATCCCAAACTTATTATTATAATTTTTTTTGGATAATTACAAAACTACCTCTAAAGTTTGGGGTAATTATAAAAAAAACCAGATTAATTTCAAAGTTACAAAATACCCCTGATGTTTGAAATATAAGGGGGTAACTGTGATATTTTTACAAATATAAAGAGGGTGTTTGAAATGTTCTTACTTATGACGGGGTAAAGTATAATATAAAATGAAACATTATATATTTTCTTCTTCTTTTTTGGGATAATTACAATAAACCCCCTAAGGTTTGGGCTAATTACAAAAAAATCTGGAGATGTTTTCAAAATTACAGTAAAACCCTTCAAGTTTGCTTTTGTCTTAAATTTAGGGAGGTAATTGTAATATTTCTATAACTATCGTGGGGGTTTTCGGGTGTTTTTGTTTATAAAGAGAGGGAAATATAAGACAGAGTCAACCTTAAGGGGTTGTTTGTAATTTTCAAAAATCTCTGGGTTTTTGAGTAATTAGCCCAAACCTCAAGGAGGTTTGTGTAATTATCCCTTCTTTTTTGGGCTAAATATTCCACATCTTTACTTATTTTGCGAGTCATTTGGCAGGTTTCTTGGTAGCCTTGGCCTCTCAGGGTTGCTTCCAAACTTTAGTTCCATGGATGCCCTCCAAACAATGTGAGCTTTAGCCATTTACATATTTGCAACTTTAAATGAATCTTTGCATATAAGCTCTATTTTGAAATATTGACTCTATTTTGGATTTGTAGAGATCTTCACAATAACAGCTTGCAAGGCCCTATTCCTGCTTTCCTCGGCACATTACCAAACCTCAAAACATTGTAAGTGCCAAAAAAAAACATAAACTTAGTTGCTTTAATTTACCGCCAAAATTGAAAAAATATAACCTCCTTATTTTCCCAGGAATCTTGCAAATAACCGGTTTAATGGTTCGATACCAGCTTCGCTATCAACGAAAAATGGCCTAAATTTAGTGTAAGTTAATTAAAAATGTCTACTCAAAGTTTATTGAAAAAAATAAAATACAATAAGTATATTGCTATAATTTGTTGCACTTTTTTCTTAAATCTTACTACATATATAAATTATTGCAGGGTGACTGGAAATCCTGATTTGTGCACATCATGCTCTGCTTCGTCGAATAATCCGGGTGGGGGCTCTTCTGGGAGTAACAAAAATAACAACATTATGCCAATATTGTTTGGCACCATAATTCAATCCATCGTCGTATTATTCTTGAGGGAAAACCTGCTGTAGTAGCAAGCCATTCAGGTTAGCCAGATTTGTGGGATTTTATTTGTATGGAAGGATACATCTTTGATGTGGCATGAGATTGATATGTATGATGATATAATAAATCATCCGATACATGATTCTTATGCATGCAGGTCGATTTTCTCGTTGGATGCATGGACTATTTCCATGGTGTTGTGTGTTAATATTTAGTTTGAAATTTGTTAAAGTTCGGAGAACCAGAAGACTTTTTGTCGCAAGGCGTGGGCACGTCAGATTGGAAGATGACTATTGGACTAGATATATATGAGTCTAAACAATGTATCTAGTGTTAATGTTATTTATGAACACTACAAGAAAATCGCAAAATAGCGACGGAAATATCCGTCGCTAAGCCCATAAAATCCGTCGCTAAATTGTTTAGCGACGGATTATCGACGGATTTTTTCCGTCTTTATTTCACTCGTCGTTAATTTCTTAGCGACGGATTAGAATATCCGTCGCTAATAAATAGCGACGGAAAAATTTGTCGCTAAAATATTAAAAATCCGTCGCCAATCTTGAATTGGGGCGTGAGAATGGGCGGACGAAATTAGCGGCGGTTTAGCGGCGGAATAATCCATCGCTAAATTGTGTCAATTAACTTTGCTTATAATATTAGCGACGGACTTTTCCGTCGCTAATTTGATTCAATAGCGACGGATTATTTCGTCGCTAAATTTGTCTTACACGTAGGAAATAATCCGTCGCTATTTTTATAATATTTTTTTATTTTATTTTTTATAATTAAAAACCTGTAAAAACAATTTACGTTCAAATTACAAAAATTCATTTACATAAACTATATAATCTATCAATAATCGCCAATATAATATCTTTTACAAAAAAACCATGACAAACATTTTTAGTTATAGAAATCCAAATACATCCACATATAATCTAAAATATATAATACAAATGTCTAGAATTTGTCCAATTTGTGTATGATTTGTCAAGGAGGAGGCATCCATCCATGGCGGCGCGACTCCATCATCATACGTACCAACTACGATACTTGTGATCGGAACTAAATGCGCTCATGACGCTCCTTCTCCAACCGCAACTTCTCCATTGAATTCCATACCCAAGTTCATTAATTAGTATGTCATCTCTCAAAGAGTGCTAACGAACAGGAAATAAGTGAAACCGTGACGTTAAAAGGATTTATCGAGAAAGAAGGAAAATCAAAGCAAAAGGAACCAAGGAAATGTAAGCCATCACTTTATGTTTGTAAGCCAACCAGGATGAACATATGGTATCATTTTACATTGATTTTAAATTTCTTTGACCCAGTAAGCATATTGAAATTAAAGGAGCAAAGCATTATTACCTATGTCATGTAGAAGTGCAAATAACTCCACACGAAAAACAAGAAGATAAAATATCAACTCACACATTTTGCTAAGACATTTTGAAACACAACAATTCGATTAAATATTAAAACAAACTAAAACAAGAATTTCTAAGAAAGCGGCGAACGCACCAATTCGGTTAAAATATTACCCAATTTACTAATATAGAAAATTCACTAATATAGAAAAATGATTTACCAAAAACAACATACACAGAGCACATTTACGACATCAAATTTTTCAACCTAATATTTACTCAGTAGAACTCACTCCAAACAATTAGTGCTGCATGCACTAACTAAATCAGTAAAGCCTTTTCAATTTCTTTTCCATTTTCCACTCCGATTTTCCTTTATTTCAACAGCATGAGATAATTGAAGAAATATGCGCTAAAAGAATTTCATACAGTGATGACTCTTCAGCTCAATGGCTCATTAAAGAAGATGCTTAAAGATGCTGGAGCATTAGAGTGTATTTATCGGTGGAAAACTCGTCTCGGAAATACATGATGACTCTTGACTCAATGGCTCATTAAAGAAGATGCTTAAAGATCTTTGGAGCACTTATGGGCTTTAGTATTAAAAACATAGCTTTGTCTGATTTTCTAAACTTTCTTTTCTTTCTCCTTTTTTTTCTCTTTGCTAGGAAACGGCTATTTTATACGAGTAATCTTTGTATGGAGTGTATCAATAGTCTTTCTTGTACTCTAAATATAAAGCGACTTGAGTTTTTATAAGCTATTGAACTAATTCTCGATTTTCCTTCCTCTTTTAGCCATACAACCTTATTTTCCAAGTAATAACTATATCATATTGCGGCTTTAAGTAAAACCTTCATTGTTAAACTTTGAGCAACACCTCATAAAATCGACTTTCTCCTTGATTAGACCTCTCTCTTATCGATTCTTATCAAAATGTTATTATAGTAAGTAAAAAAGCTTTTAATAACAAATTAATGGACAAGCATTCACCTTCACGCGATTTCTTGCTATCTTTCTTTAGTTATTTATTTATTTATTTTCTCAAAGTACTAAATATAGAGGCTACTTAAATTTGCTCGAGAGAATCACCGGCCGGGCCTTATACCCGACTAAGAATCATAAAGTAAAAAAAAAAAAAACTGAATAAAAAACGAGGCTTGTGGCTCAAACACTCCTTCTCAATCTAGTGAAAAAAATTGTGAAAGATTGAGCTATCCGGATAAATGCATAAACACATGCTTTAGCAAAAATAGCCACTAATAGCAACAAAAAACACAATGCATTCACCCATACAAAGCATAAAAGTTTCACAAACTCCAAACATGATCATCAATCGAATACAAATTCACCATCTCTATCACGCTATCGATCCCCACTCAAGTAAAATGCAAACATACGATACACAAAATAAGGTCCTAAAAAACCCGACAACAGAGTACAAAGCATAAAACGGAGGGGACAAAAATCACACACCTTGGTCGCAAATTTCAAATCCGATCTCCTCGCACTAGCGAGTCCACACATTCGCACAAGCTCGTCACCTCCGCCAAAATCAAAAGCACGAGAATCCCGAAAGCCCCATGATAAACCACATAGCGGCAGGTCACGAACACGAAGAGAATGGCCAAATGGTTAAAAACCGAACCCTAGAAATATGAGAAAGAACAAGGAATACCAATTTATATTCAAATCCTCTACAAAAACCTAATTAGGGCTGTGCAAATTGAAAGAAATACATATTAATTTATAATTTAGGGATATGAAATACATACCTTAACCTCGTAGAGTCGATCGAGATTCGAGAGGCGACTGGCAAGAGAGACTGAGAGAGAGGCGAGAGAGACTGAGAGAGAGACGAGTGAGACACGGCTGAGGGACGAGAGAATGAGGAATGAGGGTTCTATGTTCTCTGTTTTTTTTTTTGAAGTGATATGTGCTCTGTTTTGATTGAGTCCGAGGGTAAGTTTTAAAACAAATTGATTTTTTTGACAAAAAAAAATTGCTTTTTGTTGTCTTATTTCAGCCCTCGGTTGTTTTGAAGCAAAAATTGCTTTCTTTTTATGAGAGTTGCTATTAAAAAAAAATATTTATAATGTTAGCGACGGATTTGATATCCGTCGCTAAACTGTCTTGATTTATTTATACATTTAGCGACGGACTTATATCCGTTGCTAATAAAAACATTAAATTTCGGAATTCAATTTATCTAAATAATTTAGCGACGGATTTGATATCCGTCGCTAGATTTCCTGATTTATTTATGACATTAGCGACGGATTTGATATCCGTTGCTAAAGTTTCCTAATTTATTTATAAATATAGCGACGGAATTACATCCGTTGCTAATAAAAAAAATAAAATTTTCATATCTTAATACTTTAGTGACGAATTTCACATCCGTAGCTATATTGATAATATTTATTTATTTAGCGGCGGATTGTATCCGTCGCAAATATTTTTTCCCTTTTTGAATTTTACTCATTTATTAGCGGCGGTTTAGATCCGCCGCTATATATAATTAATAAAATAATTATTTTTGATTTTGTTTTGTCGCTATTCCGTAGTTGATCCGTAAATGTCGTTTGCGGCGGTTTTATTCCGTCGCTAATTTAAACCGCTAAACTTCATTTGAGCTATTTATTTATTTTCCTTGTCTATTCCGTTGCTAATTTGTTGCTGATCCGTCGCTAATAGCGACGGATCAAGTCCGTCGCTAATATCTGTCGCTAGTCTGCAGATTTCTTGTAGTGGAATGTGGTTGATTTATTTTTTTTTGATGAAAATGTGAAAATTTCATTAAAAGTGTGAAAATTTACAAAATAAAAGGGGCATACCCCAGTGAAAGAGAAAGTGTGTAAAATGGACAGGCCCAAAACACACGAAAATTGTATCAAGAACTATAGCAACTTATCCTATAAAACCTCAAAAGAGGTTTACTAAAAACAACATAAAATCTCCAACCAATTAATTGAGGACAAAAGGAGTAGCGATCACGACCTAACGCTCCCAAGAGTACCTCAAGCAAGGGTGGCGAGAGATTTACATGAAAATTTACAATTTGGAGGAGGGGCATACCCCATCAAAATGAGAGAACTTGGTAGGACTAGAACGCCCCAGTTGAGACAAGGTAATGTAAGCCCATCAGAAAGAAAAACCAATTCATAGATTGCCTTAAGGTTGCTTCAAAGATTTTTTAAAACATATTTATATTTTATTAAACCTGCTGGGCATAGATTAGGAACCGACCAGCCCAAGGGGGCAGGAGTTCCATAAAATCCAGCCCCCAAACAGTTTCTGAGAATTAAAACAGGGTTCAGCCAGGAAAAGGTCCAAAATCAATGAAACCTTCCATTAAAAGGCAATCTCAAAATTAGATATAAGTCTGAAGAAGATCAATCAGAGTTGGAAAACTGCACATGTACCTTGAATCAAGTCCCGCTGAGTAGACAAGTTCAAAGGCCCAAATGGAGATCCAAAACATCAATAAAACAACCAGCCCAACAAAAAAGATTTTAACTAAGATATCATTATTTGGGCATCAACTTGTTACAAACTGGGGAAGTTCAACCTGCTGCAGATTTAGTCAAGCATAAGAGCTTATACAACCATAATAGGACCAAGCAGGAAAACTTCGACAAAGAAAGGGATGGCCAAGAAGCGGGGAGTTCAAGGGGGATTCCACTAAATCATGTTCATTACATGTTACATGCCCAAAAGGAACAACAACACCACACACCGGAAAACCAGCCTAAACAATTGGGGCCTAAAAATCAACCATATTAACTGGGTAATGGTTAAAAACAACTTTATATACATCTTTCTGGATTTTAATAAAGACAGAACCTTCTGAAAAATTCAAGCCCTCAAATACCTGACAGTTTCGGGCCTTCCAAATCTGATAAATAGTGCGAAGAACAAACACGCTCTGCCTTTTTAAGGGCTGGAGTAGCGTGTTCTTTTTTGGTCCATTTAAGGGCCCCAGCGATAGTGCTCATTGAATGGCTAAATTTCAACCATCTTTTGACACGATCCCAAAGTAACCTGGTGACAATACAATCAAAAAACAAATGAGATGCATTTTCAAGGTAATTGCCACACAATTTACAATTAGGATCAACATCCAAGTATTTTAAGTTATTAATAGTAGCTAGTCTATCATTAATAGCAAGCCACACACAAAAAGAGTATTTGGGGGGGATAAAGTTTTTCCAAACAGCTGAGTGCCAAAAAGCTTTAGGACCGGATTTTCTAAAAATGTCATACATTTTGGAGGAATTAAGGCCTTTTGGGATTGAAAAAAGAGAGAGATGGGATATAGCCGAGTCAGGGGAACCAAACTTAGCTAAAATATCATTTCTGATATCACAAATCCTTTTCAAAAGGCAGGAATCAGATTTTTTGGGATCCCAAATCCAAATAGATTGATTTTTTAAGTAGAATGAGTGAACCCATTTGACCCAAAGGGAGTCAGCTTTTGAATGAATATTCCAAAGAATTTTAGCAAGGAGGGCTTTATTCCAAGAATGAACATCTCTTAAACCCAGGCCTCCCTCATCAAAGGGAAGACAGACTTTGGACCATTTAATGGGAGAGGTATTCTTTCCCCAAAGGAAGACTCTGCAAAGTCTATTAATCCTGTCAATAACAGTGCTAGGGAGTGGAAAAATTTGGAGCCAAAAACATTCCACTCCCTGCAACACTGATTTGATAAGGAGGAGCCTGCCAGCGTAAGATAGGGAGTTTGCAGTCCATTTATTAATGTAGGAGGCAATTCTGTCATAAAGGGGGGCATAATGATTAACATTCAGTCTCTGCGCAGCCAAAGGAACCCCCAGATATCTAACAGGGAGAGTCCCAAGAGGGAAGTTCAAGAGATTGAGGATATTGTCAAGTTTATCTCCAACAATCCCCGCGGTGAAGAGATTAGATTTAAAAGAGTTAACATCAAGACCAGAGGCATTTTTGAAGTCATTAAGACAGTCAATCAGTATCTTGACTGAAGGGAGATCACCCCTGGAGAACAACATAAGATCATCTGCAAAAGCAAGATGTGTGATTTTTAGAGTTTCACACCTGGGGTGATATTTGAATGTCGAGGTATTAGTTCTCACTTTAAGGAGACGGGATAAATATTCCATACATAGGAGAAATAGAGCAGGAGACATCGGATCACCCTGCCTTAAACCTCGTTTGCCTGGAAATTTACCCTGAAGAGAACCATTAATACAAATAGAATAAGAGGTACTAGAGACACACTCCATGACCCAGGAAATGAAAATAGGAGGGAAGCCCATACCATTTAAGACTTGTTCAAGAAACGACCAAGAAATGGTATCATAGGCTTTCTTAAGATCAACTTTAATAGCACATCCGGGTGAGATTCTAGCTCGCGCATAATTTCGATAATTTCTTGCGCGCCGAAAGATATTGTGCGTGATATTTCTACCACTGATGAACGCGGATTGAGCCGAGTCAATCAATTTAGGAACCATAGATTCAAGCTTAGAAGCAAGAATCTTAGTTATGACTTTGTAGACCACGTTGCAACAAGCAATAGGTCTAAAGTCAGCCACGGTAGGGGAATGATCAGTTTTGGGAATCAAGGCAATAGCAGTGTGATTGATCTGTCTGAGTAATTTTGAGGAGTCAAAAAACTCAGCCACTGCAGCAGTCAAATCATTGCCAACAACATCCCAAGATTTTTTGTAAAAACCAGAGGAGAAACCATCTGGACCCGGGGATCTCTCATCCTCAATATCAAACAAAGCTTTTTTAATAGCTAGGGGGTGACAGGGTTAGATAGGAGGTCAAATCATCCTCATCAATACAAGGACCAGTTTGGAGGGTTTGAAGATCCACAGGGCTAGTTTGGAAACTAGTTCCAAAGAGATTCTTAAAGTAGTTCACAAAAGCTTTAGAAAGATCGTCGAAAGAGGAAGTTTTGGAACCATCCTCAAGAATAACTGAGTTCATCTGTTTTCTAAGAGAGTTTCTTTTAACAATACTGTGGAAAAACTTAGTGTTTCTGTCGCTGTTATTTAAAAAATCACATTTGGCTTTTTGGGACAGAAAGGATCTCTCAGCTTTGGCAAGAAAAGTTTCTTTAGCTTTGAGCTCTTTGACAGATTCACATAAGGCAGAGTTAAGAGGATCAGCATGAAGCTGAATTTGAGAATTTTTAAGGGCAGTTTTCACTTGCTTAACTCTAGAGGATATATGACTAAAGTGGAAGTTATTCAGCTCTTTTAGGGAAGGCTTGAGAGCTTTGAGTTTTTTACAAAGAATAAATTGAGCTTTACCCCAAAAGTTAAGATTCCAAGCAACTTGCACAGTATGAAGAAATTCAGGGTGCAAAGTCCACATATTGAAAAATTTGAAAGGTTTTGAGAGAACTAAGTTCTGCTCAAAAAAGGAAACAACAATTGGAGAGTGGTCAGAGATGTTTCCAGGGACGGGGATGTCAGCTGAGCATCTCCAATTAGAATTGGACCAAGCAGAGTTAATCAAAGCTCTGTCTAGTCTACACCAAATGGTATTATTGGTCCAAGTAAAGTAGCAACCCGTAGACTGCACCTCACTAAGACCAAGATAGGCACAGGTATCATGAAACTCTTCAACAGATTTACTAGTAAAAGGTGCCCCATTGAGTTTTTCATCAGGGTTTTTGATAGTGTTAAAATCACCAAGTAAGAGCCAAGGAGAATCAATAAGATCACCCAATTCCAACATTTTGTTCCAAAGTAACCGTCTTTCACCCACAGTATTAAGACCATAGATAAAAGAGGTAAGAATGGAATTTTGAGTAATTTTACAAGTCAAACAACAATGAATCAGTTGAGGATCCGAATCAATAACTAGAAGGTCAACAGTTGAAGGGTTCCAAAGGATCAAAATTCTGCCATTTTTTGTAAGATGAAAATTGTTGGTGGCAAGCCAACCAGGAAAATTATTTTGAACGATAAAATCACACCGATTAGAGTGAGGCACAACCTCAGACTCTAGTTTTGTTTCTAAAAGACAAAGAACATCAACTTTCTTTTTTTTACGAAAGAAATAATGTTTCTATGTTTGATGGGGTTATTAAACCCACGAATATTCCATGAAACAACTATCATTTTGAAACAGTACGTTTTCTGTTATTATTGACAGAAGAAAATCTAGGAGCAGCAGATTTGTTACTACCTAGAATAATTTTTTTTCCATTAAAATTGGAAAGCAAAACATCTTTACCTGGGCCTGAAGGGTTGGGACAGTCACCCTCAGGGTTACCTGAAACAGTCGAGGAAGAAGATTCATCTTCAGGCTCTTCTTTCTTATTCTTTTTTTTCAGTTTTTTCTTGGCACTTTTAGAGAGAGCCGGGGAAAATTCAAGTTCAGCGTCTTGAGAGGATTGAACATGATAAACACCTGGATTAGAGGGGCCGGGTTTCAAGGAATCCTGGATAACAGTTTGTGTACGGCTGTTCGATTGGGGCGATCCCGTATTCATCAACTCATATTCTCAATAATAGCGAGTCATCATACATAGATGTATAACTTGCTGAATAGAATCTGGGAGATCTAAAACAGCAAATGAGTTAGACACAGATGGAGGGGGAACATGAATAGCTTCCCCTTCTTTTGTAATTGCAGGAACCTCAACTTCAAAACCAGCAGGCTGCTCAAGAGCAACCTCAACAGCATCATCAGAGGGTAGTGCAGACGGTAAAATCTTACCATCTTCCTTGGGAAGGAAAGATGGTAAGCTCTTTGGATCTGCACAGTCCCTCAATTTGCTCAACAGTCCATCATCAGCAACAATAGGATCAGTCAAAACAGCGTCAGCAATTTTTTTACCCTTATCAATGGGTTTTTTTCCAGCAGATTTATTAGCAGGCTTACGATCACCACAGGTTTCAGAAAAATGACCAAAACTCTTACATTTTTTGCAAAACTCTGGAAAAAAATCAAAAACCACTTCTTGTTCAAAAATAGAGCCATCAGGCTGTTTAAGAAAAATAGATTTAGGGGGGATGGCAGGGTCAACTTCCACCACAATTCTAGCAAAAGCAGGACGCATTTTTTCGAAAGTGGGCCTATCACTGCACACCGGCTTACCAATATTTAAGCATAATCTACTGAAAGTAGCCGGATTCCAAAATCTACCTGGCAAAAATGGAAATTTGACCCAAACTGGAACAGAGGCACAGTTAACACCTTTAGGGGGATTTTCAAAATCAAAAATTTTCAAGAGAAGTGGTCTGCCAAGGCAGTGAAAAGGACCACCCTGCAGTATTTTTTCCATATCAACCAATCTATCAAAACGAAAAATGACACAGCCATTGACATAGGGGAGGACCTCACAAACAACATTCCAAAAATTGACCAATTTTTTAATGTTTATCATGCCTGGCCACTTACCAGCAAAACAGCCCAACAAACAATAACCCCATTCATTTGGAATATCACACAATTCATGCTCATCAAATTCTAGAACATCAGACACAATATAATCACCACACAGTGGTTTAATTTTAAGTTCGTCACATTGTTGAACAGTAATGATATCAGCAAATGATTTTCGCTTAAATTTACTTGGAATATTAGGATTGGGATACTTAAAAGAGGTACCTGTGTAGGGGCCATTACCGTTGGGACTGGATTTACCCTCAACGCCCTTGGGGTCAGGCTTAGGACCGGTAATATGATCTTCAGTATCATACAAAAGAGTTTCCTCAACAGGGAGATTCACCTCACCTGAACAAGAAACAGATAAGAGGTCATCTTTAGCCTGAGAAGAAGAAAACGTATCCGAATCACCCAGCGTCTCTGAATCCTCCTCATTGATAGCCCGAGATTTGGATTCAGAGGAAGTAGGATTCGGAGAATCAAAGTAAACATGTTTGGCTCCTCCATTTGCTTTAACCCACGAAGCCTGAGGCTGCTTTGCCATGGAGCGAGAATGATACAACAAACCCTAGATCCAGCGAAGGACGGCGCAGCCAAACGCAACCAACCCTATAACCAGAACCGGGACACAATATAGGGTGAATAGAATCAGCCCAAGCCAGGCAGGTACGAGAGCCACAGCAAACCCACGATGTATTCAGGGACAAGGCAACGAGGGGGTGGCTCAAGCAACCCAGCTGACCAGAGAAAACAAATGGCTCTAACGAAAACCTCCAAGATATGAGGAACCAGAGAGGATTTCGATTCAACCCAGAACTTGTATACTCGAATCTCCCAACTCCAGAAGAATCGACAGTCAGCCGGAGAACAGGAAGACCGAGCAAGGAATCCCACAAGAGAAAGACCCTCAATATTGTACGCCCCGTCTAATCCTTCGGTGAGAAGAAGGATAAGATAATAGAGAGAGGGATTTCGAGCACAGGAAGGAACGCCGGTGTACCAATGCGCCCAAGACAGGGACGAGACCAGCTAAGCGGCGGCGAGGAGAAAAAGATCCCAGGAAACCCTAAGTGTAGGTTTATTCTGGAAGACTATCGAAATAAGTTGATGATGTTTTGTTTAATTGATGAAGATTAACTAGAAAATTAATTAATCTTTAATGAAGATATGAAGAACAGTTAAAATGGATTAAAGATCTGAAAAAAGGAGCTCAAATGTTGTGAGGCGTCTCTAGAGAGGATTCTAGAGAGAGAAAATTCATGTAGGTAAACAAGTCTAGTGGTTTACACCATTAATTAGGATGGGGTGGAGTCATTGGTGATTAGTATAAATATGTAATATGTGAGTATGATCTGTAAGACTCCATTTGGATGGAAGGATTTGAGCTATGGATTTCAAATCCATAATAACAAATCCATTGAGGTTGTTTGGATGAAGTCATTTTATAATGGATTTCAAATCCTTGAAAGCTATTTTTGGAGTCATTTTGGAGGATTTTAAATCCTTCTTATTTGGAGTCATTTGAAATTCTTCACTAAATCCTCTCCCCAAATACAAATCCTCCCATCCAAATGCAACCTAAGAGAGTAGAGAAAGAGCCATGTAATATGTATACTCTCTCTTCCTTGTATATTTCTTGCGTAACATGTGAGTATATAGTTCTTGTAATATATTCCCCAACAATGTTTTACGTGGTAACGGCCAAATTGGCCACTTATTTTTGTGAAAATAGAAAATAGCCATGTTTTTCAAAAATATTTTTAGCTATTTTGACTAAAAACTAATGATCATATCTTTGTGCATTCTCTGGTGAGTTACTTGACAATTTTTTAAAAAATTGCTGCAGTACATAACTCGATACCGAGTTACATAACTCGGTACTTGTTACGTATCTCGGTAACGAGTAATGTAACGGTCCCCAAAAATATAAAAGGGCAAAGTGGACATTTGAACTCAAAATGGCTAAAAAACATGCTTTTGAAAAAAATGTCTAAAAGTATTTTACGTGACATGAATAATTTTTTCGACACGAGCAATTAACCTCTTTTTTTTTGGCAAATCGGGCTCAACATTAAAGTCCAAGAGGCTAATAATTTGAGATTTGGACTCAATTTGTCCTCAATTCGCTAAAATTTAAAAGCTATTGTCCTAAATTGAAAGTCCGCGCGCAAGTTTGGTGTCATTCTTTGCTAGTGGACTATAACTAGTGTCCTCATTTTGTAATTAAGTCACTAGAAGAGAGACACAGTAACAATACAATACATTCATAAAACAATTGTGTTTAAAATATCAATCAAAAACTAAAAATAACTCAAAGTAATTCCTTCTAAATAAATATTTGAATAACTCCATAGAACTTGATCCTTATACAGATAAATAATTATTGTCACTTTTAGGTAGTCAGAATTTATCTTTCTATTAAAATACAAATTCTTATCACATATGTGTGTGCATATATATTGTTACTCCCACCCGATACAACAATATAACAGTGCAAATCAACAATGTGAATATGTGATCTAACGTTTTTGAGTGTGCGTGTAGATTTTTTTTATGTAACATTTTAATAAACGACAAGCTATGTACAAACACACCACCACCTGTATATATGCAAGTAGGGGTGTCAATTTGGGTTGGATCCAGGTTCATGGGTTTGCGGATCAGAATCAGTCAACCCGAACCCGACCTGTTTAATTATCCGTGTCAGAACCTTTAATCCGACTTGTTTATTTCACAGGCAATCCGGACCCGACCCGTTTAGCCCGTATAATAAAATTATTTTTATTTACATTTAATAGTTTCAACTAAATAATTTTTTTTTAAAAATCAATCACTATGACACTCCATTCAGTCAATAAAAAATATTATAATTCATAACATTCAAAAAGAAACAATATAATTACATATACATACATCACTAGAAGAAAACAATCAAATTCCAATGATATTATTCCAATGGAATAAAAAACTGTTGGAATTTTCAAAATTCCAATGGAAATTCCAATGCTACAAAATACCATTGGAAAATTCCGACAGAAAGTCCAACAATAACCAAAACCATTTGGTACTGTTGGAATATTTTTTCCATTGGAATTTTTATTGGAATTTTGTCATTCCAACGGCCATTATACCAATGGTGCTTTTCCATTGGAATTTCTGTTGGAATCGATAATTCCAATGGAAATTGGCCAAATACCAACGAATTTTTTTCGTTAGAATTCTCTTGTTTTCTTGTAGTGCATACTTATCATATTTTGTGAGCAACATACAAATAATAACAACATACATAATTAAGGAGGTTTTAGAATTTAAGTTTTAAGAACATGTTTTTTTTACTTATAATTAATTATGTACTTAATTTATATATATTTTTTAAATTCACAAACGGGTTAGACAAGTTAAATGAGTTATAGCAGGTTGACCCAAACATGACCTGTTTAATTAGCGGGTTATTTGGGATTGACCCGATTTCGACCCGGACCCATGAAACATAGACCCATACCATATTAATTTCGTGTTAGGTTCGTGTCGGGTCTGAAACTGACACCTCTATATGCAAGGATACCCAATCCTTGTATACAAGCACATAACCCATAATATTACAAGTAAATATTTTCATCAAAGTTTTCAAAAATGACATACAATGCAAGTTCCAAATTATAATACAATGCCCAAAATAGCTCAACAGGCCGTCATCCGTGCACGTTGATCTTTAGAATCTTGTGTAAGCTCTAGTCACTACTCAATACACCAAATAGTCCATGCTCATCTATAATGCGCGAACTATATGAGTTGAAGCCCGATGTAGAATAAAAATGTTTCTGGATGAATAGTTGATAAATAAATGTGCACATCTGTCGTAGCCCTCACAAGAATTATTCCATCATTATTGTTTATATACCAAGTAGGCATTAGTTAATCCAAACGAAAATTGTCAAACAACAAAGAATTTTTCAATCGTCAACTCTTGTGAGTAATAAACCTTTCTAATAAGATATGTAGTTCTATATTGAAAATTCTTTTTAGTAGAATATATATATGTATGATAAAAAGGGAGAATCAAGCACAAGTCATACCAATTAATGGCTTGCGGCATGGTTAGCCATTTGAATTCCATTCTCTTCCTTGTTGTTGGTCTTCTCTTGGTAACAGCTGATGGTAATTAAACTAATAACTCATCTATTTTATATAGTTATAACTTTTTGCCTCGATCTCAATCAATCATATATGTTCTATTGTTTCATTTCTTCTCATGATTAATTTATTTTGAATTTCTTGATGTTGATGAATCCGGGGAAGGACAATGCGCTTTTTGATTACGTTAATGTTGCATCTTCAAATACTTCATTAGTAGATTCGACTTACGGTGGCACTACCAATTACAATGACGGTAAATTCCTTAACTTACTAGTTCCTTCTTATATGTACATCTTTGGGCTAAAATATTGCAAAAGAGGTTCCGTAACTATAAGGAGTTAGCTAGCAATCTTGGTCCTGTAAGTTTTGAATATTGTTTCGCAATTTCAATCCCATAAGTTTTTTTTTTAGGGGAAATTCACGCAATATATTTTAGGAGATCATTCGATCCCATAAGTTTTAACCATATGTGGCCCCATAAGTCCTAGAATGTTGCATTTATGATCCCATAACTTTTTCAGTTTTTCATTTATTTCCAAACCCCTTGAATGCTTGGTCGAGTAGCCATTCTAGTCCTATAACTTTTAGAGATTGTCAATTTTTGTCCTATCTAGGACTAAATTTGTCAATCTCTAAAATTTACAGGACTGAAACTACTATTTAAATCAAAAGTGTACAATCGTTAAGCATAAAAAACGCCACATCCAACGATAAATAACTAAAATTATTAACCTCTTTGTTAATCCTCTTTTTCGATACAAATACTGTTTTATGGATAGGATTTTTTTTTTCTAGTGCAAATCTTATTGCATCGTCTATTGCGTTACATCGATTCGTTCGTTTCACCTGTAAAAACCTGCTAAACCCAAATTGGCGGATGTATAAAATTGATGCAACACAATAGAATATGGTTTTATCCATATATATGTTACATTTGGAGAAATACTTCACGTGGATAACCTTCGGGGATTAGTTACAAATTAAATAACAATATATTCAATCTTGCAATCACACTTTGATGGATGCAGTAAACGGATTGATTACACTGGTCTATACATTCCCACGACTGATTGGAATGCAGTTCCCTTTCATGACTAAGGACCCTTGTTATCCAGAGAAGTTGACCTGGATTATATGTAGCAACGATCCCACACGTCGTGTGACAGCCCTGTAATTAATAAATAATCTTATATTACATACTTACTTTTTGTTATATATTATTCTATAGGATTAATTGCAAAATTGGTCATATAACTTTGTAACTTTGGGGTGTTGGCATTTTAAGGTGCTTATTTTTTCAACCAATTAGCAATTAATTAAGGACTTTAATTCAAAAAATTCGGCACATTGAGAATAAATTAGGCCAAAAAAATTTAAAATTGGCCGGATTGCTGATGTGATTGCCCACTTCACCACCCCAAATTGGAGATTTTCATTATATAATTTTCCTGCAAAATTACTAATATGTTATTTTTGAATTTAATAATATTAAGTAATAAACATATAAAAATGTAACCCATGTGTCCTAGTCAGCATTCAAATCTACAATTCTGAAAAATTAAAAATCCCTAACATAATTTGGGGTGGTGAGGTGACAACCACCACAACAATCCGATCAATTTTTAAATTTTCCGTCCAAAATTGCTCTGAATGTGCCAATTTCTTTTAAATAAAGTCCTTAATTAATTGCAAATTGAAAAAATGAAAGTTCTAAAATGTCATCACCCCAAAGTTACAAGACCAATTTTGCAATTAAGCCTGCCTATACAACTCTTCGCTTACCTTTTAAAATTATATTTAAATATCAGGTATCTGGGAAAAAATAATTTGTATGGATCGCTTCCAGATTTCAGTTCCATGGATGCCCTTGTGACAATGTAATGCTAAATGCATGGTGAATGTGCTTTACTAAGTATCTCTAGGCTAGCTGCACATTTTTTGGGGTATTAATATAACATGTAGATCATTTTTCTAAATTTGTGGTGTTTGGATTTCCTATTTCATGTGGTATTTAAATACACCATGCATACATGTATAATAATTGCATATGAGCGTGTATACACCTGGAATGCGTTCACCTAATGTACTTGGAACAACAAATGAGTATGAAATAGAGGATCCCACTTGAAATTTTTGTCCTATTAGATACAATTTTGGGATAATTATAGAAAATCATTGAGGTTTTGGTTAATTTCAAAAAAACCCAGAAATTTTAGAAAATTGCAAAAGTTCCCTTGAGGCTTATACTTTCCCCCTCATAACCAAAAAATATTTCGAAAACCCTCCTGACATTTATAAAAATATTACAGTTACCCCATTAAATTTAAGACAGGATCAAACCTGATGGTCTTTTTCATAATTTTGAAACATCTGTAGGTTTTCTTGTAATTAGTCTCATTTGATATGTTATCTACTTAAAACTGCAGAGATCTCCACCAAAATTATCTGTTTGGAAGTATTCCTGGATTCCTCGGTACCTTTCCGAAGCTAACATATTTGTGAGTCAACACTAAAACTTTATACTTTAGTTTGCATTCTTTTGAATTTCTTTCACATATATGTGGTTTATGATCTTTGTCTTTGTGTTCTGAAGGAATTTGGCAAACAATGCTTTCAGCGGACCACTGCCCCCTTCTCTTTCAAACAATAAGAAAATAACGTTGATGTAAGCTATCACAAAGTATTCTCTCTACTATCCATTTTTTGTGATTAATTACAAAGAGGTTTAGTCTAATTAAAAAAAAGATAATTATCTTTCATAATTACAAATAACCCTTTGACATTTATTTTTATTTTTCAAATTGTATCCTCAAGAGTGGATCTTTGTTAGGCAAATTATGCAAACCGCTCTTGTAATACTTTACGGCCGGGTTATTTGTAATTCTGAAAAATAACTAGAAATTTTTGTAATTAGGCTAAACTTCAAGGGTAGTTATATTAATATTCGTCAACCTTATTAATTATAATATAAACCAAATTAATTCAGTTGATTTCAAATGTAGTGCCCCTAAGCAAGGTGGTGAACAGGGGTAATTAAGCAATGTCGATCATATCAATTTTTTAGTCTGAGTCGAACTTTAAAATTGGTACCCCATTTTTTTTTTCAAATTTTTGCCTCTTTAATTTAAGAAAATTTAAATTTGGGCCTTTAAGGAAAATTAAAGATCATATATTGTGAGCAACTAACAAGGCTCAAGGCTAAAGGCCCATGGAAATATCAATAGGGTTCGAACCAAGGTATTTGTAGTTGGAGAGGTATTTGTAGTTGGAGAGTTTTAAGGTGACACACATTAACCACTATGCTACGCTCATTATTTTTTTTTAAATAGATCCAATATTGTATATATAAAAAAATGAAAAGAAGTATTGTTCATGAAGCCGAACAACTAGCTCAAAAGTACGAAATATCATAAGAGAAAATCGAAACGAAAAACATAGGCCTTGTATGGATGTATTTCCAGGTCCAATTTCCAGTTTCTAGTGTTGGAAAATGAATTTTCAAACTTTGTTGATTTTCGTGTGAGAATTAAGAATTGGTTTGTTGTCTGAATTTCTGTTTGGAAATGAGAATATGTTAGGTTATAGTTTTTAAATGTCTTTTTGACACAGGTTTGCGTGATTGTAGTGTATTATTTTTACCTAGATTTGCGTGTGTAGAGCGAAAATTTGTTTGGTTGTGTTTTCAAAAAAATATTTCCACATAAAAATGTGAAAATTGAAAATGAGTTTATTTCTACTAAAAAATTCCTAAAACAAACATAAACTCATTTTCCAGATAGTGGAAAACCACCCATGAAAATACAACCATACAAGGCCATAGTTTTTCTTATGTCAAGTAAATTTCCCTATCCTTTCATTTTCCATTTCCCTAAGCTGTAGTTGAGCCAAACGAATAATCAGCAGGATTATGCTAGCTAGACTATAAAAAAAAATATAAAAGGTACAAAAAAAATTTAGGCCCCAGTAATTCTTTTTGTTTTGGGCCCGAGTCAAAGGACTCATTGGACGCAGTAGTGGATCCGGAAATTCGAAAATGGGGGTACGATAAATTTTAGACTAATCGTAGTTAGATTCTATAATTATCTTTTGGAAACAAAGTGTTTGTAGGGGGAAGAAAATGTGGGAAAAAAATTGTGTAAAAAATATGTAAGATATTTTGATTTTTTTGGATTTTAGTTGTTAAAAATACCATTTTATATAAAAATTGGGGGTACAAAATATTATTAATATTATTTTTTAAACTAATTTTTTTTTTTTTTTCAAATTGGGGGTACAGCACCCCCAAACCTTCACGTGGCTCCACCATTGGTTGGACTAACATTAAGATCCGCGCTGTAATTAAGTAATAAGTTTGATGATTGGTTTTATATATGCAGTATATCTGGCAATCCCAATCTGTGCAGCTCAAGCAATTCATGTTCACCTCCTGCAAGCACACAGTATCCTCTATCCCCATTCCCAACAGGAGCATCCAATCAGATTCCACCTAGTGGTGGTGGTGGTGGTGGTGGTGTCGGCGGCGGCAGTGTCAGTTTTGATTTCCCGGGTCCACGTAAAAGTAAGAAAAGTAAACTCCCAGTCATACTTGGTGTCACAATTCCTCCCGGACTAATTATAACAGTTGTTGGGGGAGTTTTTGGTGTACGTCGTCACAGAAGAAATGTTGCAGCTGCTATTGCTACTGCTGCAGTGGGTTAGTCAATGTAACAAGAGAGTGTTTGCAATCATTAAAAAAGGCTAAGAAAATTACTTATTAGTGTTTGGAAATGTATTCTGCTAATAATTCTAATTCATTTAATTAGAATCTAGAAACAGAGATGTAATTTAGATTTCTGATTTAACTTTTACAAATAAATAAGCACTTCGAATTTTTTTCACCAAATACTCTTGACTTATGCTTCTGAACTTCTGATTCTATTTGCAAACGTTACCAACTTCTGATCCTCAATTACCTTTATTTTTGCAGTAAAAAAAAATTTTTTCTAAAAGCAGAAGTTTTTGCAAACACTGGCGAAATCCTATATATAGGGACAGGACAACTACAAATGTTATAATATGATAGCAAAAATGCTTAACTAAGAGTGTATTTGATAAATTTATTTGATTTCGTGTAAGATCACAACTTATAATTAATATGTTTTTGGAGCTCATCATGTTGGATCTAATTTATGAAATAAATTATTAATTATTTGTTAAATAAGATCATATAGCTTAATGATGCTCCAAAGGCACATTTTGCAATTAATATGATCGAATTGATTGGTATATATTGTTAGGATGTCAAAACATTGTGGTGTCTTGTTGTCCCACTTGGGATTTTGGTTCTTTGTTTTAATTATACTAGTAAGGTGCACGTGCGTTGCACGTGAACCATATAAATTTATGAATTTAATTAAAAATAATATTATTTAATTATGTTTATTATTCGTACGGTACATGGTAAAAGACATCGTGGAACCAAAAACTAATGCCAGAAAATGGAAAATATGATCGCATTAAAAATGTATCCATAAGAGGTTTATTATTTAAGGAATAATGTTAAATGTACAACTCGAAAAAGAGAAGCAAAACGTGGAGAGGTTCCAAGACCAAATATATGTCTCACGCCGAGTAGGCAATGCGTATTGCCAATTGTTTTTTGAAAGACGATTTTCTCACCTTAGTTATTAGGAAACAGAATTGGCAATAGTTTATGCACTTTTGAACACTACCAAAAAACTAATAAAGGTATTACTATTTTAGTGACACAACTCACACAAAATAGCCTAAACAAAAACAAAGAACAAAAATAAGAACACAAAATTTAAGCTAGAACACCAACATATGAAAAAAAAAAATCAAGGCTAAAAAAGTTTATAAAACCATGCCAGCTTTAAGAATACTAATCACTACTCATAAATAGATCCCTTAAACCATACTCCTTCACAACAACAAAGATTAAAAAAAAAAAATAAATGAGACTACCCGCTTAAGAAGGAAAAAAAAACCACAATTTTAATAGAAGATCAGACAAATTGAATAGACTGCTAAGATTGTAAAACCCCAACCATCAGATCGTCCAACAAAAAACAAAGACAAATTAAAATGGCTAACAATATTTGAACTCAATCATAAAAGAAAATGATGGCTGACGATTACTCTAAACCACATCGATCGTAGATGACTTTCTTCACATCTAATGTATTTACTAGCCCTAAAGACTTCTCCATATCCAGGAAAATAAACACAAAATACCCACTTACCTCATGAATCTCAAAGCAGCTCTTTCTAGGATTCTCAAATAGAATAATCATATAGTGAAATCATAAAAAATATCACTTTACATGATTCCAAAATTAATCATGGAAAAGAACAACATGAAAATACAAATATATTCTTTGAAATGCATATTATTGTACAATGTTTATTTTATATGTGTGCATTTCTATTCATAAAAATAGAAATGAGGACATATCCAAGAGAAGTATGATGAGTAAATAAGCAAAGAAAATCTATCTAAATTGGGAGCGAGATGAAAACAATTATAATGTATTTGCTAATAAAGCAAGATGATGAATAAGAAATTAGCATATTTGTGGGTTGGTTAAAGCTATAGTAAATGTATAAACTTGCACTTCGTTAGAAGATCCTTTCGTTTTCAATTAGAAAATTAATTAGTTAACCAATCTTGCTCTTTCTAACTACATTTTTAAACAACATCAAACTATATCAACTAAAAGTTTGAAACTTAAATCAAATACCATGGAATAGCCGAATGAGATCCATTACAAAAACTTAAGAATCATAGCATGAGGGAGTAGTTCGCAATTCCTCTATCGAGATATGTGCATGTGGCCATCCTTTGTTGCTTTGAGTTGCGATAAAAATGCAACTTTATTAAAAGCGCAGTTTGGTTGTTGGAAGAACAATCGGATAATTCACACAATCAAATAAAGTACGATAGAAACAATATATGCAAATGAAATTCAGCTCATAATAACATACAAAATAATGTACAAGGGGTGGTAATCTCTAGTTGCCAGTATGCATCATTGGTCTGTTTGGAGTCTTCGTGATGTCAAACCTCCAAGCATGAGCCGCTTTCTTTCTTTTGATCCGGTATTGCAAACAAATATCTATAACTATAAGATTAAAAAGTATGAAGTTGCAAAAATTCAAAATAATTCGAGAATTGTGGGTTGAAATTTCGCATAGTATCCCAACCATAATTACACACCCTGTAATAATGAACCTATGAGTTAGGTAGGAATGGGTTCTTTTGCAGGTGGTTGTGGAAAGTAGGGAGGCCTCAATAATCCAAGACTAATAGTGTTTGCAAATTAATATCGAACAACATGAGCTACGCATCACGCTCTAATAATCTCCTTAAGTTCATTATCATCAACACCACAACGCAGGGGTCCCTCAAGCTAACCGAAATGTAAAAAGGATCCTCGTGAGAATGAGAACGTAAGTTTGAAAATTTAACCTTCACATAAGCAAAGGGTAAATAACAAATCTCATATAATATGATGCCAAGGTGGCACGGTGCTAAGCGGTTTATCAGGTAAGCAAGCAAGAGAAGTAGGAGAGAAGAAGTGACTTATCATACGATATTTGCAATGCTAAAATCGGTTTACATTGATGTCATAGATAAAAATAATAAGGAACAAAAGAAAAACATATTAAAGAAAGACAAACCTGCAAGTTTAGGAAGATTTCACCAAGTCCCATGTCCCCAAGTTACATATAATGTGAAGCCATAGAGCATGATAATCAGAACCACATAATTCCAATTGAGGATCCTGCTTAACTGATATACCTAAGCAACTATAATAAATAGTCATTGTTTATTAAATTCCCTAAATAAACCTTCAGAAAGATTAATATCTACATTACATAGTATAATTAAGTAGCATAAATTTTGAGGTTATCAGGTTTGTTGAGCATCTCCCCAAATACACTATCCAGAGTCATCGCATGGAGTAAGATAAGTTACCCATCCAATTGTTTCTCATGATTCCCAATCTCAAGCATTCTTTTACCTGCTTAATATCAGGTGCCATCTTAATTTCGGATCAGGGTAGGGTAGAAGACTGAAAGACAGAAAGAGACGATCTGAAATCTTGTTTGCCACTTGAGTGCGCGCATGCAAGTCTCATTTCTTAGTTTCTAGTACGTCTCTACGTTATTCCGTTTTAAACTCAGCCTTATACTTGAAAGTTTGTTCTAATTTGTTAATTACAATTGTTTCAAGATTTTCATTGATAAGGATTTAATGTCATTGGGCATCAAATCGAGAATTTTTCCCGCATTAAAACTCAAGAACTCACCTTAAATTTTTGCTTTTGAGTCACTTCCATTCAAATCAGATTTTGCCTTCGACTCTCCTTCCATTAAGACTTCCTTATGCTCTCATTTTGGTATTATGATTTTAAATCTTATGCCTTTGAGTTGATTCTGTCTTTAAGTCCCTACGTATATCAAGGTAGAGCAATTTTCCTCCATAATCATGTAAAAGTTTGTAAACATAGAACCACAATTAAAAATTTGAAAAATGAAGAATCAAGATTATGGTGAATATTTTAATTAGTGCATCAAAATTCTAAACACCACATTCTACAACACCGAGTATTCTCGCTAATCGCCTCAAAGTTAAAAACCATAAAGAAAACAATAATGCCAAAGACGCTAACTTGCATTTGTCTCATTCGCTTTTTCCATAGAGGGATCGGGAATAACGTCAACCATCAATATATATGCCTATGGTTGTATCCATATGCTCCCATCACCTGACTAATGGAATTAACTTAAATGAATGGCTTTTAACAATATAATCCTATAATATGAATGGTTAAAAATTGTATATTAATATTACAAAGACTAACTTTGACATCTAAGCAAAATTCTTAATAAAGTATAGCCAAGGACTAATTTTGACATTTGAGTAAACATTTTAATGAAGTATAGAATTCAAACCGAAAACAATGATCATGACAAAAGATCAAACCAAACACAATGACAAGAATGATCTTTTTCTCTGCTTCTTTGCTAGACTTTTTCTTTTTCTATTTTCCCTGCAATAGTTTAGATTGTTATTCTTCTTCCTTATTCCCTTTTCACTTATCTCCAAAATGATGCCATTCACTAATTGTCTTCTCGTACTGGTTCTTTATTATCTATCAACAGTCAAAGAAAAAACACATGACTAAATCAAGCAAATCAATACAAACTATTTTTAGAACAAAGCAGAAAAACAATAATAGCGGAAAATACACATGACTAAATATTTCTCACGCGACTATAATCAACATAGCAAATTTGACTATTCTATCAAATATGTATTCAATAGAATTTCTTTGTATAATGTCAATATCAACATATGAGAAAAAACACAACTTCAGTCCATATCATTAGAACGTTCCGCAACAACATTACAAGAAAAAATAAAAGAGAAAAGATAATTCATTTATGTAAAGAACCGAAAAAAAATACACATAAAAATGAAGACATACTCCAAGTAGCTTGTCCAAAATAAAACTCAATTCAATGCCCAGCCCACAATCCATTTGCGTGACCAATATTATGTTATGATTAGTTTTGTCTTCTGTCATTCCTCTAAAGTAGAGGTTGGTACCCCATCCTATGACTTTCATTTCTCTTATTTAATTTAATTTCTTCGGTAAAAGCATCAGCCACTTACCAGATAATTTTTCCTCCCTAGCTTACCTGCTCAAACATTAATAAAAATCCATAGAACAAATAGTGAATACAACGTAAAGCCAAGTAAATAGTGAAGATAAAGAGACATAATAAATGTTTCAAAAACATAAGGTTATTACCAGTTTGAAAATTCTTCTGACAAAGATGAACTCCATCCATGGAAGATAAGTTGCTCATCTCGCTTAAAACATTTTTCAAAGATTATAATTCCTATTTCATCAAATAATTTTTATGTAATAAGACGAAAACTGATAGAGCATCAAACCATCTTTCATTTTATTGACAAGTTATAAAATTCGAGCAATATACGTACAAACATATGTGATATGATTTTTTATTTAAATTAAACATACATGATATGAAAGCTTATAAAAATAAATCTCCAAAAATATCAGTAAATTTTCGTAGTGCAAGATTTACCAAATTCAACTATATTGTTAATTGCACCAAAATGTCACAAGAACCTTTTACATTGAAAGTTCCCAATTCAAATTCAGGCGGCAAAGAAAACCCAAAAAAAAAAAACATCAGACTTGTATGACAAATAATCCATTATGTCTATACAAAAGAAAAAGAGAGAGAAACACATCCAGAGAGATGAGAGGCCTGCTATCCATAACCATGTCCATCTCATCACGGTTTGTATTTATATTAGCTTTGTTATTAGCACCAGGCACAAAACTCTCCCCCAAGTCTGCAGTCAGCTCACCACTCGCTAGTTGAGTATCCCCACCATGTTGTCTTTTCCTGGCAACACCGTTGATCTAGTAGAGCCGTTAATCTATGCACGGATCTACCTCTTTTGAGACCAAATCTTTGTGCTTGTTACCAAGTAGTCTCGTGGTTATGGGCCAGTTGGACTTATTTACATCGATTCCTTCTTATCTAGGTCCATATCATCCGTATTTAAAAGTCAGCTCAACTTGAAATCGCTTTTTCTTAGTAAGATCAGATCGGGCCACATGTTTTCCAAGTATGCATTTACCACCGCCTCAACAAAGCCATCTTGTGTCATTTTGTCAATAAACTTGTGAATTGTAGTCCTGGATGGTTTCACCTTCAAGTTTATATGAAGTTTTTCCATCGTTATGTAGTACATTGGAAGAGTATGATATAAAGCCTTCAAGTATATGTGATCTGCACTCATATTTCCAGCTTTTTCGTCATGTGCTACCATTCGTCCATCGACTACTTCTTTCACAGCATCAAACTCGTAGTCAAATTTCTTTTCTTAATAATGACACAACTCTCCCCTGCAACTTTCGGTATAAAACTTTCCTTCATGAGCATCTCCATAAATTCTTCAATCAAGACCACTAAGATGTCAGGAAATTTGAGAGGACATCGCCAAGCTCGACAGTGTCAAGGTGGTATGAGTTGATTCATTCCTTTAGTCGCCCCAACCATTGTTCATATTTTGTTGGATCCTGGGAACCATCTTCATCAACCACTTTAGTATCTTATTGAAGTTTCTTTCTCTCTCACAAAAAATGCTAGAAGTTTGATTGTACAACAAAACAAAAAGAACGAAAACCACAAAGATTGTGCTAGAACTACTAAAGTTTGTCAAACCAAAACATATAGCATTCATATTTTTTTCTTTAATTTATTTTTCCCCCTTAAATTATGTAGTGGCTTTCATTAGTTCCAGCTCACTTACTCTCCTGAATTAGCTATGATTAAACAAACCTCTTCGAAATATCGGAGTCCATGACCAAGTATACTTTGCCATATATGTTAGAAGCAAATATATGGCCATGAGATCCAAATGAATCTGCACATCCGTCAAAATCTACAAATATATGAAACTATTACACATCAAATCTCAAAAACTGTGAACAATGTATCCTGGTGATCTTTCGGGATAAATAATATGTTAGTTACTCACAAATTCTCATCAATGAAAAGTACTTCCTTGATCTTGTTCGTTATCTTTCTTTTAACAACAAAATATACATCTTTTATAGACAAAAGAATGCTGAAAAATACAGCGAACCCTTCTTAATTGATGATCATGTAATCCAAGAAATTAAGAGAATTCTCAACAAATAATATATAATCCAACCCTATCTTTGTCATAAGTTGCACAATGACATATTTTATAACCATAACATTCAATCGAGACCCCTAAACACAATCCACCATTAAGAGAAGCAAATATCAATACCAATACCAAAAATATTGCAAAATATGTATATGTAAGATTAATTTAAAGCATCAGAATAGTTTAGTTTTCCGATGTTTGTACCGTGTGATTGAAAGAAGGGTGCAATGATGTTTCAATTTCTCTTGCCTTGCGATCCGATCATATTTTTGCTGCCGGTGTTTGCTTGAATTGGTTATCATTCCTTTGTCCATGGTGCCAAAGTGTGTCGCTTTTTTGTCATGACTAAAAGAACCACACGAATGTAACATAATAAAAATCAAATTACTCTTGAAATGACATATAACAATCTCAACCTTTGAACGCTCAAAAGTCAACAAAACTCCTTAATAATTTTTTACTCAACTCTAAAAGCACATTAAAAGAACACATTACAATACAACATATATGTTTGATACATATTTTTATCTTAATTTTGATGATTTTATTTTTACACCAAAACAATGTTTTTAATTGTTGTCCAAATACTCCCAAATGATTTAAAATGTTTTTACTATTTATTCGGAGTATTTCTTCAAGTCTTATTTTAGATAAAATTGACAACACTTTTATGATTTTATGTTAATATGTTTTACATCAAAACAAGGTTCCTAAATGTTGTCTAAATACTCCCGATCGGTTTAAAATGTTTTTACTAAATTTTCGGAGTATTTCTTGAGGTTTATTTTCATTAAAATTGACAAAGATTGCCTCGAGGTCAACCTACGCCCTATAGGCAACCCATACCTCGAAGATGATTTTTGAACAAAAATGAGATTCGCTTTTATTTTTGCCGGTCGACAAGTGTCGTCGACATCCTCCTGTCACCGTACTGGGAGTCTCGTTTTGAAATGAACACCGCTTGTTAATTTTTGAAGTGTGCGTCGGCTATAGTGGGGGACGACCAGGCCGAACTCTACATCGACCGGTCGCCTGCAGTGTTAATTTGTGATATGTTCAATTCAAACTCTATTTCGTATGCGGCCCGGTCGCCTCTCAAGTTTGACAAATTTCTCGACTGTGTGACAATTAGACAAACTTTCCTTAAATTGTGGAATTGATTTCTAACAACTATATTCTTGATTTTAATTGTATTTTTCAGAGATTTTCAATCCCCAAGAGGAGCATATGCTTGTTCAATCATCTCCCATAAATAGAGGAAGTTTTGGAGCAACCAATACAACAATTGAGATACAACACAACAAGATACATTCCAAGCAAACACGTGTTCCTAATAGTTATTATTCTTGTTGTAATTTTGGCTAGCTTATCACATTCACATCTTGAGGTCTAGGCTTTCATTTCTTGATTACACTTGCACTCAAATTGTATTATTCATTATTGAGTTGTAATCTTGATTTTGGTCATCATTCAACACAAGACATCCTTATGAGTATTCTTGTGGAAAGAATACACTTGGGTGATCTAGGTGATAGGTGTTTCAAGAGTGTGGTGCTCTTGAAGTGTAGAAGAATTTGGTATTCTTCAAGATTGAAGATTGTGGTGATTTTCAAAGGTGCCGTTGAAGGAAGATTGTGGTAATCTCCAAAGGTGGTGTTGAAGAAGAGTGTGGTGCTCTTCAAGGTGCTGTAAGTTGAATTTGTATTAATTTTGGTAATTAATAAAATTCTTTTTCTTTTTCAAAACCCATCCTGGATATATCAAAGGTAGAGCACGTAGTCCCTAGGTGGGGTGAAGCTCTATAAATCGACGCCGCGTGTTGTTTACATTCCACACCTTTATTATTGTCTTGGCTTGTTTTGTTCGAAAAATAGGGCATAATCGAAAGATGGAGATAATCTATTCACCACCTCTGGATTATCGTAGCCACTTGACTTACAAAGTGGTATCGAGCCAAACTTTGGCAAGCTCGTTTCACATCGCGAGTGAAGAGGAACGATCGTCGGCTACGAATGAAGCTCATCTTTCTGGCACCTCCACCCCAAGCCACCTCGATTTGATTCCAAAAATTTTGCATTCTGAAAGAAATAATGGAATGCTATTTACAAGGGATTGGGGTTCGATATTTGGAACATCGTCATCAATGGAGAATTCATTCCGATGAAAGATACACCATACATCTCCAAAGCTCTCAAGGAGCTCAATGATGAAGAAAAGAAATTCATCTCCTTAAATGGTAAAGCTCTCAATATTTTATATTGTTCACTTACCAATTTGGAATTTGATCATATCGTAGAATTCGATCGGCTCATGAAGTATGGCAAAATTAGAAGCCATTCATGAAGTATATGCAAAGGATAGAGCAACTCAAAAGCATCTACTTATCAAAAGGATACAAGGTCAAATCTAAAGAACAAGTCTTGTACAACTTCCAACTTTGAAGAAGTTGAACATTGTCTTATGGGCATCGAAGAAGAAAACGAGGTATGTCTTAAACCCTCTACTTCCTATGATATTGTTATACAAAATGATTATAGTGATTTGCAAAATGATTTTGATGACCTTCAAAATGAATTGCAAAGTTTACTTGTTAAGTACAAAAATTTGACAAAAGAATTCAATGTTTTGAAAAATGATAAGGATAGTTTATTTACTTCCTATGAATCACTATCATGTGCTCACACCACCACTCTTGACAAAGTTAGAAACCTTGAGAAAGAAAATAGTACTCTTGTTGAGGATATTAATTGCATCAAAAATGATTTATCTAAATCCAACTTGAGTACCAATAAAATGATCAAAATTGTTGATATTCATAATTGTTATAATTCAAATAAGGACTTGACCATAAGCTTAATGTTGTTAATCATATGAAAAATTAGGGGTGGCAATTTGAGGCACGACACGATATAGCACGCACCAACACGGCACGAAATTATAGGGTTTATTGGGCCAAGTGTTATCGGTTCGCCATTATCGCCAATCCGATAAGAACGATAACAAATCGGGTCCATATCGGCCAACCCGAGAAGCCGTTAAACCCGATAAGACCCGATAACACAAATAATAAATTTTTACACAATTTTTTCTCATTCTAACTTCCTTAGGGCTTTATATGTGATAAATATTTGAAGAAAAAAATAATATTATACTATATTAGTAAATGGCTTAACGAGTTAAATGCTCTAAATTGTCAAAATGAGCCAAAAATTAATAATAATTAATTAAAAATATAAATAAATTTGCTTAACGGGCTGTGGCTGGGCTATCGGGTTTTTATCGTGGTCGTTCGTTACCATTTTCGCCGTTAAACTTATCGAAATTTGGTGTTCGTTAAGTCTTGCTCGTCATGCTCTTATCAGGCGGCCCGATAACGGCACGGCCCGCCCGATTTGACACCCCTATGAAAAATAGTCAAGTCTCTAAGCATGTTGGTCATTACACTTCTAGAATTATTACATGCTTCTATTGTGGTAAAAAGGGTCATTCAGTAAATAATTGTCGGGCTAGAAATAGCTCTAATTATTGTTGGAGACCTAAAAGTCTCAAGACTAATCCCAAAGGACCCAAGCACTTGAGGGTACCACAAAACAATGTTATATTAGGTACCCGTGAAATAATAATCGAAGAAAATTCATACCTCCAAGGAGACATCAAATGACCATCTCGCTTAATCAAAGGAGAAGACATCACCACAATGAATTTTCAAGAGAAAGAAATTATCAACAATGGAAAGACATAATCCTTGGAAATGGAACAATTGAGAAGCCATTATCATCAAGATGATTTTCAAAGGAAGATACCATCAACAATGGGAACGACACAACCTATGGAAATGGGAAATTGGTAAACCGTATCTCCCTATTTAAATATGCATTTTACTTTTATGCATATTATTATTTGTGTCTAAATTGTAAAATGAGTTTTCATTTTTAAAATTAAGGTCTTCAATTTATATTTGTGGTTTTAAAATATTTTTAAAAGGAGACCTTGTATGATGCTTAAACTCTTGTGTATTTGCTTAGACTTTATTGATCTATCATTTCTTATGAATTTTATGACATGAGCTTGCTTGCTATATCTTTTTATTATTTGGCCTACACTTGTGCTATCATATCTTGTGCAAAATTTGTTTAAAGAATTGTGCAGGTTATATATCTCCTATTCATTGGCTATCGTCTATTACTTCATCTAAGAGTTTTTAAACCATCGAGGTATGTTCACTGTATTATTCTTAGAACTTGATATTTTGTTCTTGTATTGTTTTGCACTTATCTTTCAAAACTATTTCATTTCATCCCCTTAAGTGCCACTAAATGATTTTGTGATTTTTCTCAAAAGGGCACTACTCATAAAATCTCATTTTTCTCGTATATATGTTTTCTCTAAACTTGTATATATTGGATTTTGTCCATAATTATCTTTTTGTAAAGTTTTAAAACTTTTGGGGTGAAAATCAATTTTGGAAAATTGAGATTGGAAAATTGCACTGGGACAGCTCAAGCGGTAGACGACTCACCACTCCGCACGTCGACCGTCGCACCCTACCGACCGGCGCCCAGGCCTATTTTTTGGGATAAATCGAGTATGTTCCTTATTTTGCGAAAGCAGAAATTTCATCCCCAAACCCTCGCTCAAGAGAAAAGTCACCCCCTTCTTCAATAATCCTCATTTGGTCATCAATATTTGTGATTCTTGTTTCTAAACTACTTCATTTTGCAAGTATTTCATTCTATGGCTCCACCAAGAAATTCAACCTGGCCAAAATCCCACTTCAAGCGAAGAAAAGCGGAGAGGGTTCTTCAAAAAATCGCAAGAGAAGCCGAACAACGGAATATTCGAGCTACTGCAAGGAATGTAGCTCAAGAGCGTGATGATATTCAAAACCGGTGCTCTCCAATCCTCAAATTGCCGAACTCCGCGGGGCGATTTCATTCAAAAATTGCCGTTGGGCAAAAGTAAGAAATCTCTTATACCTCAAGCTCCTAAGCTCTAATAATGTTTTAGATTTTATCAACAAATATGTGGAGTGGTACATGAAAATTTGAACATGGGTGCGAAATCGATAAGCTAGTACGAAAAATTTGTTGATTTAATTCATTTTCAAACGAGTATCCTACTATTGGAGTTTTTTTTGAAGAGCAAGTGGTGGATGTCTTTGGGAGCACCCTTATGTTTTATATGATGATGATATGATCCTACATTTTTATGCAAATATGTGGGTCGAATATGATGCTCAAAGCCAAGCCTCTTGCTAAATTCGTTTGTAAGGGTCGTCACTTTAGATGGACTTCTAATGACATTTGTCGGCTTTTACATGTCGAGAAGGTGGTTGGGATTATTTTGCTTGTGCAATTTGGAATGATGATATGTTGGGTATTTTTATGGAAGAGGTTAAGACCTATTTGAGCGTTTAGCCAAAATATTCGTTATTGGCCATGACTCTTGAGCACGGATTATTTCGGTTATTGTCGCCATCAGATCTGTGGTAAAACGGGCAAAATGTCTAGCAATATGGATTACTTTTTGACTTATAAGATTGCTAGAAGGGAACCGCTAATTTTGGCGTAATCTTATTCAATGCTTGATTGAGTCTATCACACAAGGAAATAAGAAGTTTGTCATGGGCAATTGGATTTGCAAACTTCTTATCCAATCAGGGCTACCTTCTTCGGAATGTAATTCGGAGGTTTTTCAAAATGATTTTGACATTGACAATATCTCACAAATGGTCACATGCGTTATAACATGGATATCCGCTGACTAAGATGGCTAAAGGAACAGGCAATGTTCTACATCCGAAAATCCAAACGACTTCTTTGATGACGCTCGGGGTCAAAAGAATGGCGGCGGGTGACGGGCAAGCAATCTAGAGGGTAATACCGCTGCTCAACCATCTAGAGCTACACTCAAGCCGAATTTGATGAACTTAGAGCATATCATGAGGTTAAATATGAAGCTTTGGAGCAAAAAGACCTCAAAATGCAAAAATCAATCGGCAAATTGAAGAAGTTCATTAAAGAACTCATCCCCAACACATGTTTTTCTTCCGATGAAGAATGATGAGCCTATCACTTTTCTTGCTTTTCTTCTTATGTCATTTTCATTTTCTTGTAATGAACTTAATTTGTATAACTCTCTTATTCTAATGACATTTGCTTGTTGTTTGTTGAAGCGGATAAAATAGCAAGTATGAAAGTGGCTTTTGGTTGATCTTGATTATGGTATTATTGGAGTATTTGATGGTAAAAATACTTATTTGATATTGTTTGATAATTGGTATGTACTTGATGGTAAAAGTGCTTTAAATTTTGCTTAAATGCATTTGTGATACCTTGATCATTTTGTTTAGATGGATATTTTGGGACATTTGTAATGTCTTATTTGCATTGATGTGAGCTACTTGATGGTTCTTTAAAATTTTCTTGATGGCATTCGTAATGCCTTTGATCTTTTGGCTAAAATTATCTCAATTGGAATCGAACCATTGAGAATTTACCTTGTTAGGCCTCTTATTTGTTGGATATATGTTGAAATACTTGCTTTTGGTGATGGTATGAATAACTTGGCTTAATATTTTTTACAAGGGGCTATATACACATTCTTTATTTTTAACGCCCGCCAAGTGTTCAATTAAATGTTTCAATGAAAACTTCAATTTCTACATGAATCTCTTGCTTTCAAAATTCTTAAATATTCATTGAGATCATGTCTTGGCTAACAAAACGAGCTTATGGATTTTTCATGATACATTCTCCCATTTTTCGATTTTTTAAGCCTAAATTTTTTTTTATGGTTGATAAATTTTATCTTTGGCGCACTTTGATAGACTTATATGATGTTTTTATCATCCTAACATTCTTTTTGATGATTCAAAGGGGGAGAAACAGAAATTGGCTCGTTAGCTCAAATAAGCTAATAAAAGCTCGATTTAAAAGCTATAAACTCACGAGCTTCTGAAGCCCGTAAGTTGTGGACTATAATTAGTCAAATTGGTGTATGATGA